>JALIZH010003830.1:1200000-1727145 GCA_030522465.1 Rhipicephalus appendiculatus | reverse complement strand
AGTCGTTGTTCTCAGACTTCCCCCACTGGAGCGGATTTCGGACCTCTCTGCGGAGAACAGACGTCGCTTTCCTGCTCATCGCTTCATTTCTATTCTTTCCGAACGTCTTCAATATAGTCTATAAAACTTCTCTTTCAGGGCTTCTCCTTGCAGGTTTGACCAGTTTGTTATGCACAATTTGTACTATGCTCGTTTTTTTTTTTTTTTTTACAGCGAAAGCTGTTATGAGATCACAACAAAGGTCGTTTCTGCGCCGTAGTTGTGCGCCGCCGCCGCCGCCGGTGTCCGTAACCAATATCGCACGAAATAAGAAAAAAAACTGACTAAATAAAAAACACTTATGACCGAATGGGAATCGAACCCGGGTCTTCTGCGTGGCAGCCCAGCACTCTACCACTGAGCTACGCCACTGCTTGAAACTGCGGTGCAAACTGACCCTACGCAGGCTTCATGTCGGGCAAGGAATATAGTTAACGTGTGTTGTAAAGCATTTTAGAGCAGTAAATTAAGAACCGGGCGTCACGCAATGCGAATTGCGTAACGAGTGGGTCGTTCAATGCTTCAACCCATTACAAAAGCCTGAGGCATAATTCTTCATCGTCTTAGGCCACAGCATCAACAAAGTGCACATAATGCGTTACAAGAGTGTAGCGGGTACCGCGCTTTTCTGAAGAATGACGAATAATGGCATAGTAGACGCTTCCACACTACAGAAAAATTATGATGATTTATATCGCAGTGGGTATTATGCAAGTAAGGTTGTTGTAGCTGCCCCAAGAATGTTTAAAAAAGGCTCTAAAAAGGCCGCTCTCCCAGCTTTCGCTGTGGCTGTGCTGCGAGTTCCGCGCAGGCCTGTAGTTTTTTCTGTCCACATTATAATGGTGTGTTTAGCTAAAGATGTTGTACCAGTTGTAAGTGGCGATTGTAGGACTGAAAGGAGGCGGACAAAGAGATATCGATCTGTTTGCGGGTCCGTTCCAGTTTGGTAATGAAGGCGCGAATAAGCTTCTCGAAGCTCACTCAAAATGGTTCGAGGTAAGGGGACATCACCCAGCACGGAATTCGTACCTTCGTCTCTTTTTCAAGCCAGATATTTCGTCAAGTGAATATATTTTGCCCCAAAACTCGTTTTATGGATGCTATTCCTGCATATGCCAACGATGTTATGGCAGTATCATGTTGCTCTCGCATAATATAGTGTAACATGACGAAGCGACGAAACAAACACACGACGAAGTGAACACACAAAGCAGGCTGTGCATGTCCAAGTCGCGTCACATGACCACTGGGAGCCATGACAAGCCACTGAAAAAGAACCGCGCATGCGCGGTTGTTTGCCAGATACCTATTTCATGTGGGCAAATGTTTATAGGCCTTAACAAAAGATTAAGTGGGCACAAGTATAATCTGAAAGAAAGTGCAGGAATTGTGAAGACAGCGCATGTCATCCCCTGTTCGACCTAGCCACTGTTATATACAAACACAAGGATACCCTATCGAGAGGAACAGTGGAACGAAGACAAGTGCATCAGCCGGTCGTCTATCACCCTCCATGACAGCGAAATTGCACTTCCAGTGAACTGCAAAGGGGCTTACACGTGGGAACCTGTTCTAATCTTTTAAGTTTATAAATTTTTTTGCATCATGTGTGTCGCTGTTAATTGGGCGCAGGTTCGGCCGTCCCTTTATAAACCAGTTTCCCGAATAAAAAGTTTTCAGTTGAATCAGCGCTGTGTCCTGTCGTATGTGTGCCTTGGTAAGTTTTCTCGTTCTTTTCGCGCTGTAACATAATGAATGAATACCAACTTGCCCAGTTTACTGTGCACCCGGAAAAAGAATGTGTCTTCGCAGTATTCTGTGTAACGACACTCCGCGCAGGCTTTTCGTTTTAGTGCACTGCGGAAACTTTCAAGAACGTTGTATGTTCGCTCTTCCGATGATAAGTTATAGATATAAGTTTATTATAATAATTTATTGTACAGTAAAAGCTCGTTAATTCCAACTGACGCGCTGGTCCCGGCATAGCCCAGTGTAATTTCTGTGGGGTATATCTTGCCAATGGTTAATTCGAACTGGGAGCCCCTGGTTTTCATCGCACCTCTCAGAAGTCCGCAGTGAATCACAATGTATTGCAAAACCAAACAAAAAAAAATCACGCCATATCCACGAAGTGAATGATGATGAGTGGGCGAAGCTCGATCGTTTTCATCCATGGCAGAAAGAGAATGTGTGGTCTGGAACGCGCTTATACTTCATGGTCATCATCGTCATCGTTATCACGTGTAGTGGGTACATTCCACTATACTGGAACGCGCTTATACTTCATCGTTATCACGTGTAGTGGGTACATTCCACTATACTGCGTCATCGTCATCTTTATCACGTGGAGTGGGTACATTCCACTATACGTGGCTATCTACCTACCTACTACTACGACAACTACAGAGGAGGGACAGACCCACACCCTTAGGAGCTTCGCCCCTAAAACAAATTTACTGTAGATGCAAAACAACAAAAAGCAGCGTTTCTCGGCAGAGTAGAATTCGGATCCTGCGCTGGAGCTCTTGGGCAAGCTGCAAACGATGCTCATGGGGTTTTAACAGAAGTAACGGAAGAAAATACAAAATACTGATTACTTTTAATTTTGATTAACTCCTTCATGTAAATAAAGTGTTTTGGTGCATAAGTACCATGATGTGCTTCGACAGTAAGGCTGACTGTTCACAGGATTGCATTTCGGTGCTTATTTCTGGCGTATCACTGACTGATCAATTAGTTCTGTTCGCTATTAGAGCTCCATTAACTTAATTTATGAAATCACCTGCCACAGACGTGTAGTAGCGCCTAATTCGCGATAACGAGTCCAGAGGTGGCTTCTTTGGGTTCTCCCCGCGCAGTGTGGCACGATGTCCATTCATTCTAGTGCCCACCCACTAATTCGAACTGTGTTATAGTCCACTTCGAGTTCGACGTAACGAGCTTTTACGTTGATTGCAGCAATTACAAAATAACATCCAAGATGCATAATAATTAGGGGTGTGCGAATATTCGAGAATTACGAATAACGAATCGAATAGCGGTCTATACGATTTGGTACTCGAATCGAATAGTACATACTTGAAATACCGAGTAATTTTCGAATACTTTTCGAATAATCAGCGAAGACGAAAAGTGCTCGAAGGAACGAGTCGTCATTAAATTACCCAGATGCACGCAGCCCATGTACGACTATATTCATCACAGGATGATTTGTCTGGCGTAGGATGCAATAGCTCTAATGGGCAAGAGAACGAGTTCAGTGAGATAGAGAAAGGAAGAAAAAGAGAAATAGAGACAAATAAAGGGAAGAAAGAAGTAGACACAAATAAGAGATAGAAAAAATAGAGAGCAAGCCAGAAAGAGAACTAGAGAGGGAGAGATAGAAAGAAACAGGAAGTGAGAATGGATTTGAAGAAAGGCAGAGAAAGAAATAATTTTATATATAGAGAGAACGAAATACGAATAAACAGACAAAATACAGAAAAAAAGTCAGTTTCACCGCAAGAGTGAAGCAATGAATGTGATAGCTACAAATTCTAATGTTGTTCGAAGTGAGGCTGGCAGCCAACTCATTTGGATCCGATCTCACGGAGCATACGGCCGCTCCAGGGACACTGTTCGCACAATCTCCTCGCGTTGAGAGCGGAGCACGTAGGAACCAGCCGGCTGGCGAGATTGCGAGATAACGCGTGCGCCAGCGACGGCCGCGCTCGTAAGGTCGCAGTGGCTGCATGAGCGAGCCCCCCCCCCCCCCCCCTCGCGTCTTTCCGCGCTTGTTAAAGACGCGCGGGGCGTTTCCTCTCCTTGAGCATTCCCCGGATGGTCGAACAGGCGGGGGGATCTTATCGCATACGCCTCGGAGCGACGGAGATGGGCCGGCTCGTTTGATGTCCGCTTCAGTGGCGTTTGTCGCCCCCGCTCCCGCACTGTTACCCGCGGGTAGAACATACGATGCGCTGGGGGGATCTTTAAATTTGGAGTTTATACCCGAAATGACGGCAACGGCGACGGCAAAAACCCGTCGAGACTGTCCATATAATTGTCATCGCAATAATAGAGAAAAAAAGACAAAAAAGAGGGGAAGAGACAAAGGGAAAAGTAAAGAGGAACAAGGCAGGCCGCCCCGCTTCACACTTCCTTGAGGCTTGGCACCACTATTGCGAAGCTGCCTTAAACATTTTTTTTAAGGCGTTGACAAAGCACCACCTTGAGTACTGCAGTCATGGCTATATTTCAACCTCCAGTTACAAAATATTTCGATTGCTTAATTGCTCTTTTAAACGAGCTTTTCTCATTTTAAATAATTGTAGTATTTTTTGTCGGTTGGAAGTAACCGTAATATTCCTTTGTTAAAGCTTGTGAATATTTGTTTTAAGTGAAATATCGCCGAAATTTTGGACTGTTTTGAAAATTGTAAACTTACCAATCTGGGGCTGCTTTGAAAATGGTCGCCTTTGTATTTGACAACTATTCGAACAGTATTCGATTACTATTCGTATTCGATTTCATCACTATTCGATTTGTATCGGTTCGGTTCTAAAATTCACTATTCGCACACCCCTAATAATAATAGCGAATGAAATTAATGAAGCAAACAATAGTGAGATATTAACTGTAGAAGCGTCAAGTCTTCAAGTAGCCCCATATGCAAGAAGCAAAAGACGTTCAGTACTTGTCCCTCATGAAGCTTCTCCCAATATCTTGCCCCACATAAAAAAAAACGTTTTTTCCAGACACAGAAAGTGGAGTTGGGCGTTAAAAAATACCTAAAAAAATAGAAGTTTAAAGCCCTGCCCTGCGTATCTGGAAAAAGCCTGTGATACTTCGGTATACCGAAGTATCACAGGCTTTTTCCAGATATAATAGGTGAAACATACATATGTTTGCACAACGTATGTGGACCAATCTTAAGAACTGCGCAAAGTCCAAGCCCGGCCCGAACCGAGCCGGCCACCTCAAACCCGGGCCCGGCCTTAAGCCCGGAGCTTCCGGCCCGGGCCCGCCATGAAGACTACTTTACCCGGCTCACGGGACGGGCCCGGGTTTTCGGGTAGGCCCGTGCAGTGCTCTAGTCTGTGCCACAAGTGCCTGGAGGAAAGGGTTTGACGACGTACGCGACAGGATATTGAAGTTATTCATGTGACCACAGGTCATATTATTCACACCTTCTTACCCTCCCGTACCAATCTTAGTCTACACCACGTTAAAGAGGTAATCACGAGAGCACCCAGTCGTACGTAAGTAGAAACGCTCAAAGTGCCTGCACTTCGCGAAGAAATGCTTCGCCTTTAAAGGACCATTAAACCACCGCCGATATTAAATGCGAAGCATTTCTTTGCGTACTGCAGACACTTTTAGCGTTTCTATCTACGTATCTATCTATCTATCTATCTATCTATCTAGCCGCCTACTTCTGGGTGATCTCGTGTTTACCCCTTTAACTTGGGGTAGACCAAAATTAGTATGTGAGAATAAGATGGCTTGACGAATATGACTCGCTGGTCGTGACATGAATAATGACAATCCCGTCGCGTACGTCGTCAAACTCTTTCGGGCAAACCCTGTGGCACATACCCCGGGGCGGGTATGTGCCACAGGTATGCGGGTATGTGCCACAGGTGATTGACAGTTTAGACTACCCAGGAACGGCGAGACAAACATTGGTACTTTTAACGCCAGAGCGTTAAAAAGCTGACGTCATCAGCAGCGTTGACCGGACGAATGCAAATAATAAATGTCCGGGTCCCAACAAGAATCGAACCCAAGCATTCTGCGTAGCAATCAAACATTCTACCACAGAGCCACGCCAGGTCTTGGAACTGCTTTTTCGAATAGACCGTAATGTTCGTGAAACGTCAATTGTCGTTGCAGTGCTGGCTATCCAACTTTATAAACATTACATATGTACTCCGATGATACAGCCGTCACGCCGGGTTAACATCAATTATAGTAAAGCGCCATCCACTGAAGTTGGTTGCAGTGTCCAGGGCTACCATCCTCGCGAGCACAAGCGCTACATATCAGTTTACCGCTTGTGGTGTTGCTACTGCCCATGTTGCTGTTGGCATCGTTACGCAACTGTAAACAACTTGTTATGCAATACATATTTGACTGTGGAACATATGTCTGTGCGTACAACATTTGTACATATCTTTAGCGTAATTTCGTAACGTTTCGCTCAATAAAACATTACAACACAGTCACCTTCCCTCCGCATGCTTCGCATAACATCGATTCCCAAGGTACGTGGAATCTGCCAATTTTTTTTTTCAAACATTTCAATTAAACACGCGCATCGTGTGCAGAATGCCATCATGATCAACGATGCCACACGCGGCAGCGCTACAAGCCGCGGTCGCGCCACAAATTCCAAAAAACAATCCCTCCTCCTTTCCGAGCCCTTCCGGCCTCCGCGTGACGTCAGGAAGTGAATAGGTGACGTAGAGCGCAAGTCATGCTCTATTGGTCGAACACGAACCTACGACTTTCGGTAAGTCAGCAATCACCTGGCCGCGCTTCTTGTTGTTCCTCTGTTGCCCGTGCGGAGGTGTTCTGGCACGGCGTGTCACCGTACGATTCCATCATGTTGGCGATCCTTTGAATGCTTGCGCGCCACACAAGGTCCATGCCGGCACGATTCGTATGAGCACTGGCCGGCACGGCAGCAGCGGTTAGCCAACACGCGCGCAGTCGACGGAGCAGACGGAGTGCGGAGTCGCGGCAACCGGAAGTAGGTGTTTCGAGCAGAGCGTCGGTAGAGTGACCTAGAATAGGGGGAGTGTCCAAAGTGCCGCGCGAATACATGGGAGGAGCGAGGGGGGCTTTTCGCGGTTAACTCCCGCGCCGCGGCGCTGCCGTGCCAGACCCGTTCACGGCCGGGCTCGACTGCGCGCGCGCTCGCGCGCAGTCGAGCCCGGCCGTGACCCGTTAAAGTCCCTAGAATAACTAAAGTAGATACGTGTCAATGTGCAGGCTCCTCCTCTCCCCTATGCTTGGTTAGAGTGTACTAGAAGTTCTGAGTGGGACGAGCAGCCGGCTCTGCACCTGCATCGTAGCGAAGCGCGGTTCGTTGACAGTTGGCGTGGCGGCGCTGCGGTCGCAGTGGATTGGTGGTGTTTGCACTGGTTCGCATGTGTTCTAAGTGTGTTCGTCGTCGCATTCAGCTATTAGCTGCGTTGGCTCGTAGTGTGTGCGTGTGCACTGCTGCTGTTTTGTCTGTGTACTACTGTGCTGTGGTGGGAGCCTTGAATTAGTGAGTGCCAACGACTTCGGCATGACTAAAGCTAGGCTTCGCCATTGCTACGCGCCGGGATGCCCGCACAGGCTGTGCCGGCGTCAATGCAAAAAGGAAGCTGTCGCTTTTTAGCATTGCAAAGGATGAAAGTAGGAGAAAAATCTGGGAAAGGAACCTCCATCGCAGCGACCAAGCTCTCGAGTAAAGCTGTGCAGTGAGCGAGCTCCAATTCGAGGACCGCTACATACTGCGTGACTATGTTGACATCATTGACGGCAAGGAAATGAGAATCGCCCGCGGTGTTCCCGCGCTGACGCCAGACGCAGTGCCTACAATCTTGCCCAACGCTCCGAAATATTTGAGCACGAAAATGCACGAATTTGAGCAAGAAACGCAGCATGCTGGAAATATTGTAATTGCAATAATTAAAATTATACTAAAATAAAGTACATGGGTGTCAGGAGGGGGGTGCAAGGGGGTATGGCTGTCCCCCCCCTTGGAATTTCGGATAATATTTTTCTATGCTGTATCAATAAGCTATACAGCTGAACAAGGAAAGAAGTGTAAATTTGGGGGGCTCGTTTGCCTTGTTAAACACAATATTAATGAGATTAAGTAACAGACAATGATGCCAAGGAAAGTATAGGTAATGTTATTAGAAGTAATTGTAATGTAAATGTGAAGAAAGAAAAGTGGACGAAAAGATAACTTGCCACCGGCAGGGACCGAACCTGCGACCTTAGGTTCGATCCCTGCCGGTGGCAAGTTATCTTTTCGTCCACTTTTCTTTCTTCACATTTACATTACAATTACTTCTAATAACATCCCCTATACTTTCCTTGGCATCATTGTCTGTTAGTTCTCATTAATACAGCTGAATAAGGACCCTCAAGTTCCGCATATATCTGCGTGAAACAGCCTTCAGGATTGCCAGCCAACTTTGCATATTGCATATAGTTGAATAAACTTGCCGGTTGCCGGTCATGTCACGGCAGTGAAAGAAAGACTAACGTTTGCTACCCCCCCCCCCCCCCCCCCCGAGGATGCACCCCCCTGCAGAAAATTCTGCGGACGTCCTTGCTAAAGTATCACGAAAGTTTCGAGGGATGTGCGGCAAGCTGTGCAGAAGTATTCAATCAACGGCAGCGATCACTCTCGGGCATTCAGACAAACCGACGACTGCCGCTGAAAATTTCTAAGGCAGAAATTGTAGCGCACTGACACCGCATTCACTTTTAAACTACAGTTGCCACCACGACACTTTTAAAAGGTCCATATCTTAGAGAAATGTGACCCGATCAGTCAGTTGGTATCATTGACGCATCGCTGTCCGTGTTCTAGAGGGAACCCGGAAAAGAATACACGGCACGCTTTCGTCGGAAAGCCTGATAAGTCAGTTTGAATTTATTCTTACATGTTTTCTTCTACCTTAAAGTCTGTATATAGATCCTGCAAATAGAAAAATAGGGCGAAACGCGAGAAAGCGCGGCCGGTGCGCCTCGGCACGCGCGGTCGCGACCAATCCACTTCGCCCGCAGCGCCCCCTATTTCGTCAACGAGTGCCGCCTCAGCAAGAGCGCTCCGTCCGTCCCACTCAGATCCTTCTAGTACACTCTAGCTTGGTACTGTAGACGTGTGCGCCGTGGCGGTTTCGACCGGCGGCGGCGTGGGAGTCGATGTGAGTCGGCGGCGGCGGCGTCGAAGACCTATTCCACCGGACATACGTCACGAAGATGCGGTGGCGCTGTCGTCGGGCGTTTAGTTTCGCGTGGTAGGCAAAAGCCGCGGCGCCTACCGTAGTTGCAGCTGTGTTCTCGCTTGTGCGTGCGCTGTTTGTTGTCGTGCAAAGAAGAAGAAATGGTGTTAAGACGAGCTGTCACGGTGATTTGCGCGGGAAGGCACAGGAAAGATGGAATAAGTCTTCTTTTTTTCAGTTTTCCGTTAACGAAGACCGTCGCAAGAAATTAGCCGCTGCTGTAAAACGCGATCGAGAACTTGTCTTCGACGCCGGTTCATCGGTTATGTTTTGGAGCGACTTAAATTACTCAGCAAAAACGATTAGCTCTGTCAAGCGTTTGTCATTGTAATGCGCCGCACCGCATTTTTTGTAATAAGCCTTCTGTGGAGGCATAGCACGTTTACCTCAAAGCACGTTATCGTTGCGGATAGCATTGTGATACGCGGAAAATTCTTTGCGGTTTCTATTGTTGATATAACTGCAGAAGTCTTAGACGCCTCAAAAGGATTTCGTTATACTCGCGTGAACTGAAGGCGTCGCTCGGTCACGGAGCATGTTTCTTCCTGCGTTTCATTAAAGCGGCAGCGAACGAAAGGATGACTTCGACTATGCCTTTCCTGATTGTATGCGGCTGCGATGACACAAGTATATCAGGCAGGGCTGTTCTGGCTGCGGGGCGCTTCACGAGGTTTTTACGTCTGTCGGAATTCACAGAAAAACAGCACCCGACCGGGAAACTTGCTGAGTCTGTTTACAAGATGTACGCATTTCGCGGTCTCGAATAGAGCCTACGAAGGGAGCCGCAAACCTGACAGGTTCGTAACCACATTATCCATAGCACGTAGTTGAAGCATTATCGCAAGCGTCACCCGGATGACGGTGTCGCCGAGATCGCCCAAATTGTTTGCATGAATAACATTCCCGGCACATTTCTTATATGCGAGAATTTACCGTAACGGTTCGCGTAACTATGCATTTTACTCCGAGCATTTGCATATCGTACCCAAGAGCCTCTTAAATCGCTGAACTGGGTCCGTCGTTCTAGCATCAGTTGACAAATTAAAACGTACACGTTCGACCTAGACTGCCGCAACGGCGACGACATTTCGCAAATGAGTCGCATTCGCGCCGTGAATATACCTAACGTTCTGATGAGGTTCTCAGAGCTAGAGCTCCACGTCAACATGGCCCATACGTTCATTTCAGAGTCCCCTTTACAGCCGCTGCAACTTCCTTGGTTGCAGCCGCCGCTTGTAAACAAGCGAGAAGCGCCCCGATGCTCGGTGCTCGGAGCCAGCTTTTGCACCTGCTGCGCCAGCGCTTATGGCGGCGCGGAGGCACGGAGTCAGGCTTTCCCGCCGGACACGGTGGGCGGAGCTTACAAGCCGGACGTCGCTATAATTTTCCCATAATGTCGACGGCGCCTACCCCTGTTTACAAACATGGAATAGGTCTATATTATCGGCGGCGGCGCACTGCCACTTTTCGTCGGCGGCGGCGGCGTGGAAACCGAAACTACAAATTCAAAAAGCTATTTTACTTCATTTTCTTTGTTTAGTTTGCTGAAATTCAGGGCTTTTAACACTAAGGGCTGAGAGAACAGCATAGATATGCACTAGAAGTCAGATAAATGGCAAACGTTTCTTAAATATTTTGTTTTTCGGCGTACACATTGAAAGTTAAAAATTCCCCATCTCCCGCTAAAGGGAACCATGTGTGGATGCGAAGCAGCGGGGAGATAATTAGCTTGAGCGGGAGGAACGTCGCCGCTCTCATTTCACGGCAGCGGTCCGGGCGCTCATCGTGGCGCTGTACACGAGAGGATGAGGCGCGCGCGCTCCGTCATTTTCATACCGCGGAACTACCGTGGCGCCCCCCAGCGGAGTATGAAGCTGTCACACCACCTGTCGTGCGCGCCGCTCCGTAGATGGTTCCTAGAGGAGAGGATGGGGGGACCGTAGGAGAGGAGAGAGAGGGGGGGGAGTGCATGCGCTGTGGGGGGTGCGGGACGCGGGAGCCGCTCCGTAGAGTAGAGGATTCCTAGAGGAGAGAGGGGAACAGGACGCGCATGCGCTGTGGGGATGTGGGACGCGGGTGCCGCTCCGTAGAGTAGATGATTCCTTAGAGTAGAGAAAGGGGGTGAGCGTAGGAGAGGGGACGCGCGTGCGCTGTGGGGGGGGTGGGGGGACGCTCCGTGGAATAGAGGATTCCTAGAGGAGAGAAAGCGGTGAGCGTAGAAGAGAGAGGGGGGAGGGGACGCGCATGCGCTGTGGTGGTGTGGGACGCGGGAAGGAGGGATGGACTAAGCCCCCTCCAAACACATGCAAGCAAGATCAAGGAATGGGGTCAACCTGGGTGAGAGACACCACCTGCCTAGCCATTGCTAAGCAGCCTCTCTGTGCTCTCGGCCATGACTCTGATGACTGTAGTAGTGGTTGACGGCCATCATATTACTACAGCGTTCTGGTTCGCATAATGGGTGCTCCCCTACTTCATGAAAGTGGCGGGACGCGGAAGGGACGGACAGAGCCCCGAGCATAAGATGCGTCGCATCTAAAAAAAAATGTGGGAGGGGGGCACTTATCTCATGTCATGTACAGTGTATTAATTAATCATTTCTGGGGTTTCACGTACCGTGACCGCGATATGAATATGAGACACGCCGCAGTGGACTGCTCCGGAAGTTGCGTGCACGGTTCTTTGACGTGCAGACATCATTTAGCGTCCGTCAAAATGCGAGCACGGCGGCCGGGATCGAACACGCGTCTATCGGGTCAGCATCAGAGCACCGTGCCACCGCGGCACGTGGCAATGTTGAATGTGGTTTATTTGTTCCTTAAATTTGCAGCACAGATTTCTTCTTCTTCTTCTTTTTTTTTTTTTTTTTGTACTGTGGTTGCATGTGTTTTACAAGATTCATATGGCGGTAAGCTGTTGGCACATATAGTTTAAAGAACGACGAACCCAGCCTTGAAGGATGCGTACACAACAAGAGAAAATTTCACGAACACACAAGCTGCGACTACAGTTTTATGAAACAACAAGGCTCGAAAGGAAAACCAAGACGCACATGCGCCGCATATGATGCAGTACAGATGAAAGCGCTGCGCATGAGACAAACCAATATTAATTACCAAAACGCCCACGCGCCGTAAAATCCGGATAGATTACAACGCAGCGCATATGATACCTTAATTGCATTATTCTAAAAAAGGTTCAACATCTTTTCGTGATAACGATATGGAAGGTACACGATCATGACCATGTTTTTTTTTGTTGTTTTTTTTTTCCCCGCTTGATATGCTTCAATCAGTTCCCTCGTATTTCGTGGCTGGGTATCATTAAAAACGGGCGACCAATCGCACACTCTGCAATGAGCAGGCATGTCTCCTTCCCCTGATGTGACGGACGTTTCGCGTTCTTTCAGCGCCCCGTCTGTCCTATGCACTCTACCACAAGAAAACGGCATGCGATACAAAACATTTGTGACTCATTCGGTGAATCTATTGACATGGCGAGTATTGCAAATGCTCCTTGATTTCTCGTTTTCAATGCTTGCACAAAATCGTGACAGCCTGACATCGCCGAGAACGTGGCAACTTCCACTCGCCTACTGTCCTCACTTTCACGGGCACCTGACATACCACGTTTCTTTTTTTAACTTGGTGTACAGGCACCTGGGGAGCCTTAACACCAAGTCTCCCCAGGTGCCACCTAATCCAGTCCCTGCACATGTTGTAAATATGCGTGAACCCCCCAAAAGTGCAATGCCAATCGAGGCAGTGACGTCCGTTCTACGCCCGCACCATGTCACTAGCGCCGACAAGTTGAATTCTAACAATTTCATTCTCTTTGTCGATAGTATTATATTATAATAGTATGGTGCATTGCAGCTTGCACATATGGGCGCCGTTAACAAAAGCCCAATCCACGGTGATTTCTCTGACACCGTGACTCCAACCAGCAGCGTGATTTTGAAAAATGTTTCCTCTCCTGCTGAATTAACGAGCAGCGCTTCTCTCCCTCTTCTTTCACTTTTTTTTCGGCATCTGCGAAAACAGAGCTAATCGCGATGGCCATGAACCACCTGTCATCGGCGCAATTTCTGTCTAGAAAGGGTCCTCAGAGGAAAAGAAAAGGGGGGGTTTGTGAAAAGTACTTTTACTTTTGCCAGAGTGTTAGGAGGGATTTTCCTGTTTTTTTTTTACAGAAGCAGAGTAGCTGTGTACGCACACGTGTACTCCGTGTCGAAGGAACGCCTCGAGTGCCTATGTATGTCATATAGATTTTTTTTATTCGGCAGTTTTCTCAATTATTCGATTAATCGTATGACGGTCATCTATGGTAAAACACTATCCTAAATGCAGCTTCTTCTCTAAGTAAATTAAAGTGAAGTGTGGCGCTTATCTTATTCGAAATTCAAATGATCTTCCTTAATATCCTGTACAACATGCTGAAAGCAGGTTGATCGATCTCGTGGGCGAAAGGTGCAACACATCTTTCGTTCACGTCGCGCGTTGATGAAGACCTTTCGTGCATGTGCATGATGGGAAAATATCGGGAGAAGAGGAAGGATGGGACGGGGGGTTGTTACGCCCGCATGACGATAATCGGGATTATCTTCAGTGATCTGCTTAAGAAGAAAATTTACATCATCTTCCCAAAGGGAACCCTGATGGGATGCGAAGCAGCAGCGTTGCGCATGGGAGCGATGGAGAGGGTGAAGCGAGAGAGAGGTGACACGTACAGACATGTTTCAACGCGTACGTTAGGCGCGCGTCAGGCGACAGCTGCGGGCGCTGCGGCGAGCGCGCGGCAGGCGAGGAAGAGAGTGACGTCAGCGCGCACTCCGAAGGGAGCGTGACGTCAACGCGCAGCTGCGGCGTGACCTACTTGGCACCGCTCCAACACCTGCGGCGAGGGGAGCGCGTTGCGGCGCGTTCGTACGGACGCACGGACGGAGGGACAGCGTTACACAGCTTAGTAAAAGAGCTGCTTCGCATCTAAAACCAATGAAAAACACGGAGGCAGCGGAGGGACCAAACAGGACAAGTGCTGGACTTACAACTGAATGTTTATTAAATAAACGCCACACACAGGAACCAGCAGCACATGCGTAAATAGGCTGTCAAAGCTGTGTCACGTTGCACAATTAATCGTACAAAGCCAAGAAACGTGTCAAGGTGGCAGAAACAGCCTATTTGCACGAAACCAAGATATTAACGCCACGAGCACCGTTATCTAGAACCGCAAATTTGTTATCTGTGAGGAAAACTGAGGGATCACTCACACATGACACTTTGCGTTTATTGATGTATGTGTATATATATATATATATATATATATATATATATATATATATATATATATATATATTATATGAAGCAGTTCAATGGCTCCGGTAAGAAATGTAGTCGAAAAAAGAGGACGACAAACGTACGAAACGCAAATTTTTACTCTGACGAAGACAGGTCCTCCTGCCGAAACGTTAGTACAAATTTGCGTTTCGTACGTTTGTCGTCCTGTTTTCGACCATATATATATATATATATATATATATATATATATATATATATATATATATATATATATATATATATATATGATTCAAAAGAAAGTTCTGTGGGTCCGGTGCACATATTGCCACGCGCGTTTCTTTTACTGTATTCGGTTTCCGCCCACAAAGACTATCAGCAGTACTCGGCGCAGACCACGCCTTATTGTTCCAGAAGCTTCTCGGTTGTAGTAGATCGTTTTGTTAAGATTGCACGCGGGACGGTAACACTCAAGATTATTCCAGAGCTTGCGCGGCGACCAGTGATAAGGCTAGAATGTTCGACGCGTGAGTTATAAAAGCCGGCGCGTTCCAACGATGTTCAGTTAATCGACGGCCGACGCTCTGTTCGCCGCTATCAGTACCAGTGTGTATTGATGTAATCTGACTTTCCGTTTACCGGCCACAAGTTCGGCCCAAATAAACAGTTTCATTTTGGACCTACCGACTGCTGCCTTCGTCGACGTCACGACCACGTGACATCTGGTGGAGGTGCTGCTTCTTTCATGTACCGGACGCCCCCGTCAAGTCGTGAAGGAGACGTCGACGACAACCCCGAGCAGCGAACAAGCCGCAGGCAACTAGGTCTACCGCCAGAGTACGGGCTTCTACCTGAAAAGACCCGGCAGACCAAGACCCTGACCTCGACCGCAGCGACGATGACAGCCCCTGTGCCGTCTGCGCCCATCCTGCTGCGGCAACCCAAGGAACCACCGACCTTCCGCGGTTCAGCACTTGAAGACCCGGAAAGCTGGCTCGAGGCATACGACCGAGTCGCCGCTTTCAATGGCTGGACCAGCGAAGACAAGCTTAGACATGCGTACTTCGCCTCGCAAGACGCCACTCGTACCTGGTTCGAGAACCAAGAGCGAACCCTGACAACGTGGGACATATTTCGCACCAGGTTCCTTGCTTCTTTCACGAGCGTCATCCGCAAGGAGAGGGCCGAAGCGCTGCTTGAAACCCGCTCGCAGCTCCCAAACGAAAACGTGGTGCTCTTCACAGAAGAGATGACCAGACTCTTCCGCCACGCCGACCCCGAAATGCCGGAAGACAAGAAAGCTCGCTTCCTCATGCGAGGAGTAAAGCAGGAGCTGTTCGCGGGTCTGATGCGGAACCCACCGAGCACTGTCCAGGAATTAATCTCCGAAGCGACGACGATTGAAAAGACGCTGGAGATGCGCACCCGACAATTCAATCGCCGCTCGACGCCAGCGTACGCAGACGTTCGATCCCTCTGCTCCGACGACCTACGCGAAACGATCCGAGCGACCGTTCGGGAGGAAATGCGCAAGCTCTTACCCTCGCCGCAGCCTCAAGTGGACTCAATCGCTGACATTGTTCGTGACGAAGTCCAACAAGCGTTGGGAATTCCCGAACAACCGCAGCCCCAGCCGCAGGCCTTGAGTTGCGCTGCTGCAGCCCGACGCTACGCACCCTCTCCACGCCCCCCGTCAGGACGCCGCACAGCAGCACTACCGTCGCCAGACGCCGCCGCCGCCACCACCACCGCCATCTCGCCCGCCTGCCGGCCAGCGGTACACGCCGAGGAAGACCGACATTTGGCGAGCCCCCGACCACCATCCACTCTGCTACCATTGCGGAGAAGCCGGCCACACGTACCGCCGATGCCAGTACAGACAGATGGGGCTACGCGGATTCGCCGTCAACGCGCCGCGTCCGCAGCCAGGCGAACGGCCTCGTGACATCGCCGACTACCTCACAGGAGCGCAGTGGACAGCCCGACGACCTTCCCGTTCGCCGTCGCCAGGCCGCTACACCTCACCGCATCGCAGGCAGTACACCAGTCCGGCTCGGGGCCGATCTCCGAGCCCTTACCCGGAAAACTAAGGGCAGCAACCGATGGAGGTGCGGTTGCTGTACGTCGAACTACCGAAGATCCTCCGCCGACGCCGACGATGACGCCGCGACGAAACCTGCTGACCATGACGCGAAGCAAACAAAGCCCTGCCGACGAAACCTCGCGGACCGAGCTAGATCTGACGACGCAGCATGATGGAAGCAGCGCAACAAATCGACGCAGCCGTGACCCGACGCCGCGAGCTAACCGCAACGCAAGACGACGGACTAGCGACCGCGACGTTCTCATCGACGGTCACAACGTCACCGCTCTCGTCGACACTGGTGCCGACTATTCCGTCGTCAATGGGCCATTCGCCGCCAAGCTGAAGAAAGTAAAGACCGCTTGGAGTGGACCCGAAATCCGGACAGCTGGAGGCCACCTGATAACGCCAATTGGAGTATGCACGGCGAGAGTCACCATCAATAACCGGACTTATCCTGTGAGCTTTGTTATCCTACAACACTGCTCAAGGGATGTGATACTTGGAATGGACTTCCTAAGTGACCACGGTGCCGTCATTGACCTGAGGTCTGAGTCGATAACACTAACCTCGCAAAAAGCGCTGCCTACCCAGACGACGCCGGGGAACCATGCATTGAACGTGATAGACGAGCACGTCACCGTTCCGCCTCTCTCCAGCGTCATCATTTCCGTCGGCACCGAAAAACCCACAGACTTCGAAGGCGTCATCGAGGGCGATCAGCACCTGCTTGTAAACCGTCAGATTTGCGTCGCAAGAGGCATCGCCGAGTTGCGTGAAGGGAAAGCAACAGTCATGCTCACGAACTTCAGCAACGAATACAAGCATGTGAGCAAAGGCACGACGGTCGCCTACATCGAAGAAATTGTGGAAGCCAGCGACGCCCTCGCCCTCGCCGAGTTTACCGAACATGCTACGACGAACCAAGTTCACCAACTAACTTTCGACGTCAATCCGAGCCTTCCGACGCATAAACAAGAACAGCTCAAAAATCTGCTTCTGCAATTCAAGGACTGCTTCTCATCGTCGTCAAGAATTCGACAGACCCCAGTCGCCAAACATCGTATCATAACAGAAGAAAGTGCCCGACCAGTCCGTCAGAGCCCGTATCGAATTTCGACGCGAGAACGCGAAGCCGTAAAGAAGCAAGTCGACGAAATGCTACGCGACGACATAATCCAGCCGTCCAAGAGTCCCTGGGCGTCTCCCGTGGTGTTGGTGAAGAAGAAGGACGGGACGCTACGTTTCTGCGTCGATTATCGTCGCCTGAATAAGATCACGAAGAAGGACGTGTACCCCCTCCCACGGATAGACGACGCCCTGGATCGACTACACAACGCGAAGTACTTTTCGTCGATGGACCTGAAGACGGGCTACTGGCAAATCGAAGTCGACGAGAGAGACCGAGAAAAGACTGCCTTTATAACACCAGACGGCCTGTTCGAGTTTAAGGTCATGCCTTTTGGTCTTTGCTCGGCCCCCGCGACCTTCCAACGCGTTATGGATACTGTACTGGCTGGCTTGAAGTGGCAGACTTGCCTTGTGTACTTGGACGACGTCGTTGTGTTTTCCTCGAACTTCGACGAACACCTGCGGCGCCTTGAAGCTGTACTTCAAGCAATCAAGACCTCCGGACTCACCCTCAAGCCAGAGAAGTGCCGCTTCGCGTACGAAGAACTTTTGTTCTTGGGCCACGTGATAAGCAAATCCGGAGTACGCCCCGACCCGCAAAAGACCGACAAGACCGCCACCCACCGCCACCCGGTGAGGGGCGCCACCCACCGACAAGAAGGCCGTGCGTCGATTTCTCGGCTTGTGTGCCTATTACAGGCGGTTCGTTAAAAACTTCGCCCGCATCGCCGAGCCTCTCACTAACCTCACCAGAACCGACGTCGAGTTCAAGTGGGAAACGCCGCAGGAGGAAGCATTTCAAGAACTAAAACGACGCCTGCAAACGCCTCCGTTACTTGCGCATTTCGACGAACACGCCGAAACAGAAGTGCACACCGACGCGAGCAGCGTAGGACTCGGCGCCGTCCTTGTGCAGAGGACGGACGGACTGGAAAGGGTTATCAGTAGAGACCGGATTATAGGCAAATGCCTATTTTTTTCCTTGCGTTCCTATCGCGCCACTTTGATATATGAGCATGAATTAGGGGTAAAGGAGGGCTTTTATAGTGTTTTTATAGTGCCTATAAATGCCTATTTTTGGGGTTTGTGCCTAAATGTCTATAAGTGCCCATAAATGCCTATTTTCAAAATTGGTGCCTATATGAACGCTATTTAGCCTCAAATTTTGCTTTCGAGTACAGTTTGAGACCGTAATTCATGTTACCGGGCAAAATTGACGTTTCGGAACTTTATGGGGTGCAACAACCTATAGTTCCCTAGTTCAACAAACATCCGGGAAGCAACGGTAGCAGCAGTGAAATGGGACGCGCCGGCCACCTTACCCCACCGCACTGATATGGCGCGAGCGGTTGGAGCAGGGGAGAGGAAAGGACGCTATTTCTGCAACCCTAAATGGGAGCACGTCCCAGGCGGGAAGGCGGGAAGAGGAGAGTGGCGTCTATGGCCGAGGACGTGGCAGGCGGCTTTTACCGCCGGTTTTCCAGTCCAGTGTTCCCATGGAATTGAAGCACCTCCTTGAAGACTTGGGCGTGGTGGGGGGGCAGAAAACAGGAGGTGCCTGCGCGCAGCAGCAGGAATATGGAGAGCGAATGCGAAACCATGGAGTGCCGTCAGGGAAAATAGAAAGTAGGTAAAAAAAATGAGATGTGCACATGGCTTTTGTTTCGTTTGTAATTTACTCTTAAAGGGCGCTTCACCAGATCACATTAGAAATTTTAGTCAGATACTGGAAGTGTTCGCGTGCCCATTGAAGAGCTTTGTACGACAAGAACTTTTTAATTGGTTCATTACGAGCCGCGAAAGCATGATGCCGGTAGATGAGCATGAAACCTTTGCCATTCGCAAGCCAAATTCCTTCCCTGTCCTCTTCGGTATCAGAGAAACTCGGAGCCGGAAGATCACACGACGTTGACGCATCAACACACCATGCGCACGCAAGATTACACTATGTGCACATGACATGCCCAAGCCAGGTCGTGCGCACAAGCGGTGTTGTATCGTTTAGGCGTTCGCTCTATAGTGTACTGCCTGTTTCTGTGGGATGGATCCGTCTATGCGTTTGGAGAGGCTGGCATGGATCCTGTATCCTTACCACGACACAGCGCGTCGCGCAGCTGGAACTGCTGTAAGGAACGATGCGCCAAAAACATGCTAAGCGTTGTCAGGGCTGGCGCCGGCACGACGCGGGAACGGCGAGAACACGAACACAAAAGAAATATAGGCAGCCAAGTCTCGCATCGCTCTCGATTCGAAGAAAGAACTAAAGAAAAGTGAGCACACATTCCGTTTGTATGTTTTATTATTCCTATTAACTTTCATTCTTCTATTCAAGCAACAGTTGCACAAATTACACATGTAGCCTCGAATAATTCTCGCAGTTTCATGTACTACTGTGACATACACAGGACCATTCCTTGTTGAACTTCACCTCCCCCCACATTGGTGCGCGCGCCCGTGAGATAAAGGGCACAAGGCATTCAGTCTGACATTTCACCTCCTTCCGGGGAGCGTAGCGTTGCAAACCTTGGCAGACGTGATCGTTAGCGCAATGCGTGCATTACACTTCTAGCTCGAAACGCTCAAACCTGGTAAGGGGCCCTTTATGGTGTTCACACAAAGAGGAGGAATTGACTCTGCGCTATTAGACCCGGCCAATACAAGGCTAACAGACCCTTCTGGCCTTTTAGCGGTCTGGCTATTGAATCCTGTGCTGCCCTTCCCAGCCATGCCGAAAAGAAGCAGACCCAGGAGCGTGTTTATTCGATGGTGGACACTTAACTTACCATTCTGGACAATAAAAGGAGAGACCGTGTTCTGGAAACCGTGCCCGAAAAGGGACCATTGCATGGCTATGTTAAATCATTAAGGCCTTTGTACAATCATAAAATATAACATTTGTTTGCTTTCCTGTCGTAGAACAGGTCGCGCACGTCCTTATTCGAAAATTTGAGTTTTTGTAAAAATTTATTGTGCCTATATTTACGATTTTGGGGGCCTAAAACTGTGTTTTTCCTGCCTATTTTTGGCGCCTAAAACACGATTTTTTAGTGCCTAAAAATCCGGCCTCTAGTTATCAGTTATGCTAGCCGGTCGCTATCAAAGGCAGAGGCCAACTACTCCACAACAGAAAAGGAGTGCCTTGCCATCATCTGGGCTACATCAAAGTTTCGCCCCTACCTTTACGGCAGGCCCTTCAAAGTTGTGAGCGACCACCACGCCTTGTGTTGGCTAGCTAGCTTGAAAGACCCTTCTGGTCGCCTCGCACGGTGGAGCCTGAGACTTCAAGAATTCGACATTACCGTCGTCTACAAGTCCGGAAGAAAACACTCTGACGCTGACTGCCTGTATCGTGCCCCCCGTCGACCCACCACCGCTGGACGACCAGGATGATGACGGCTTCCTGGGAACCATAAGTGCCGACGACTTCGCCGAGCGACAGCGAACGGACCCGGAACTCAGGAGCCTTATCGAATACCTCGAGGGCAAGAGCACCACCGTTCCCAAGGTATTCAAGAGAGGACTGGCGTCGTTCTTCCTGCGAAACGGAGTCCTCCTAAAGAAGAACTTCTCGCCCCTTCGAGCCAAACACCTTCTCGTGGTTCCATCAGCAATGAGACCAGAAGTCCTCCAGGCCCTACACGACGACCCGACGGCTGGACATCTCGGTGTTTCCCGCACGATCGCAAGAGTACAGGAAAAGTACTACTGGCCGCGCCTTGACGCCGACGTCGCCCGCTACGTAAGGACGTGCCGAGACTGTCAGCGACGGAAGACACCGCCAACAAGACCAGCAGGCTTCCTTCAGCCGATCGAGCCTCCTCGGCGACCGTTCCAGCAGATCGGAATGGACCTTCTGGGGCCGTTCCCAACGTCGACTTGCGGAAACAAATGGATCGTCGTAGCCACCGACTACCTCACCCGCTACGCCGAAACAAAAGCCCTGCCCAAAGGCAGTGCCGCCGAGGTAGCCAAGTTCTTCGTTGAGAACATCGTCCTTCGACACGGCGCCCCAGAGGTTCTCATCACCGACAGAGGTACGGCGTTTACGGCTGACCTAACCCAGGCGATCTTGGGATACAGCCACACAAGTCACCGCCGGACCACCGCGTACCACCCACAGACCAACGGCCTGACCGAGCGTCTAAATAAGACCGTCGCCGACATGCTGGCCATGTACGTCGACGTCGAACACAAGACGTGGGAGGCCATCCTTCCGTACGTGACCTTCGCATACAACACGGCCGTGAAAGAAACGACGCAGATGACGCCATACAAGTTGGTCTACGGACGGAGCCCGGCAACGACGCTCGACGCCATGTTACCAAACGTGACCGACGAGGAAAACATCGATGTGACCGCCTACCTACAGCGCGCCGAAGAAGCACGACAGCTCGCTCGCCTGCGGATCAAGAATCAGCAGACGACTGACAGCCACCGCTACAATCTTCGACGACGCTTCGTGGAATACCAGCCCGGTGACCGCGTTTGGGTGTGGACGCCCATACGACGACGTGGACTCAGTGAAAAACTTCTGCGACGATACTTCGGACCGTATAGGGTGCTTCGACGTCTCGGCACACTCGACTACGAGGTTGTCCCCGACGGCATTTCGAACTCTCAACGGCGCCGTGCGCGACCTGAAGTCGTCCATGTCGTGCGCCTCAAGCCGTTTTACGCGTGGTAGTGAACCTGAGGACTGTACTTTTTTTTTCATTGGACTTTCTTGCTTGTGCGTATTGTTTATTCAACTTTCTTGATTTATTGTCGTTATTTACTGTTGCATGTATCTTTCCCATGTGTTCTGTTCTAAGCATCGGGACGATGCCTTTTCAGAGGGGGGCATTGCCACGCGCGTTTCTTTTACTGTATTCGGTTTCCGCCCACAAAGACTATCAGCAGTACTCGGCGCAGACCGCGCCTTATTGTTCCAGAAGCTTCTCGGTTGTAGTAGATCGTTTTGTTAAGATTGCACGCGGGACGGTAACACTCAAGATTATTCCAGAGCTTGCGCGGCGACCAGTGATAAGGCTAGAATGTTCGACGCGTGAGTTATAAAAGCCGGCGCGTTCCAACGATGTTCAGTTAATCGACGGCCGACGCTCTGTTCGCCGCTATCAGTGCCAGTGTGTATTGATTTAATCTGACTTTCCGTTTACCGGCCACAAGTTCGGCCCAAATAAACAGTTTCATTTTGGACCTACCGACTGCTGCCTTCGTCGACGTCACGACCACGTGACAATATAGTCAAGAAAAGAAGGAGCACACTTACGAAAATTGAACATTTTTTACTGGTTCACGTTTCGGCCGTGGCACGGCCTTCGAAGGCCGTGCCACGGCCGAAACGTGAACCAGTAAAAAATATTCAATTTTCGTAAGTGTGCTCCTTCTTTCTTGACTATATATATATATATATATATATATATGTGTGTGTGTGTGTGTGTGTGTGTGTGTGTGTGTGTATATATATATATATATATATATATATATATATATATATATATATATATATATATATATATATATATATATATATATATATATATATATATTTCGAAAGCTTCACAAGTTTCACGTTTATTCTTATTTCTTCCTTCGCCAGTGACACTGCCTGATTTGAAATCAGGGGCGTAGCCACAGCCTTTGCGGCGCAGAGGCACGTAAGTTTTGAAATGCCCCTGTCACGGGGCCGTGTCTACAGCGGTCAGACGGGCCGGTGATTCAATGACAGGCTGCGTGAACACTGCAATCTACTCCCTATATACGGG
Source organism: Rhipicephalus appendiculatus (assembly GCA_030522465.1). Classification (NCBI taxonomy): domain Eukaryota; kingdom Metazoa; phylum Arthropoda; class Arachnida; order Ixodida; family Ixodidae; genus Rhipicephalus; species Rhipicephalus appendiculatus. The sequence continues at coordinate 1,703,840 of JALIZH010003830.1, read as the reverse complement.
CACTGGTGGAAACTTACCTCTGCGCTTCAAAGGCTCTGCGCCCCTGATTTCACATCAGTGAGTGTCATTGGCAAAGGAAAAATTAAGATTGAACGTGGAGGATGCCCTCAAAATAGAATGAATGAATGAAAACAACATTTATTTGGTCCAGCAGGACGCGACGATGTCGCGCACCCGGCTTAGTCCCACGTCGGGGCAGACAGGCTCAGCCTATCTGCCACCTCGCGGGCCCGCCGGACGGCCGTAAGTTGAGAGTCGAAGTTGGAGCTTGTGAGGAGTTCTCGCCACTCCCCCGTTGTGATGCTTGGAGTAGAATCTTGGCAGTCGACCATGATGTGCTGTAGCGTGGCGGGTTCATCGCATGCGGGGCATCTATTGTTCGGGTAAACGTTGGGGTATACCTCGTTGAGGAAGACGGGGTTAGGGTACGACTCCGTCTGTAAAAGACGGAGGGACACGGCCTGAGCCCGATTAAGCTTAGGATGCGGAGGAGGAAAGGACCTACGCGACAGTGCAAATTGTTTCATGATCTCATTAAAAGTCTGCGGAGAGTCGCGTAAGGGTGAGGAGGAGAGGGCAGCCGAGCGGCCGGTTAATTCGCGCGCGGCTGTGTTGGCCACCTCGCTGAGGTTGACCGGGATCTCCTCTACGCTGCCCATGTGCGCAGGGAACCAGTGGAGCGAATGCGATGAAGTGGTGTGGTTGAAGATACGAAGGGCTTTGGGAGAAATGCGACCTTTCATGTATGCCCGGAGGGCAGCCTTAGAATCACTGTATATGGCTTCTGTGCCGTCCTCAAGCAGGCCCAGCGCGATGGCAACCTGCTCGGCCTCCTCGGGATCGGTCGTTCGGAGCGATGCGCAATTGGTGAGCTTGGCATTAGAGTCCACGACAGCGACGACGAAAGCGTCCCGGTCGCAGTACTTGGCAGCGTCCACAAAGCAGGCGTCGGAGCCGTCTCGGTGCCGTCGTGCAAGTATGGCCGCAGCACGGGCCCTCCGGCGTCCGACATTGTGAATTGGGTGTACATTTCTTGGTATGGGAGCTACGTAGAGTTTCTCCCGGTTTTCTTTGGGTATAGGCGCGTCCCCGAGCCTGTTTGCGATAGGGTTGATACTCAGTTCGTTGAGGATATTCCTTCCGGCGGGAGAGCAAGAGAGACGTAAGATTTGGGACCTTTCTTGCGCCTCGGCGATTTCTTCCATGGTGTTGTGTACACCAAGAGTTAGTAAATTCTCCGTGTGCGTCCTCAGAGGGAGCCCCAAAGCCAGTTTGTACACCCGTCTTATCAGGGTATTCAGCTTATTCCTTTCGGCCAGAGTCCAGTTGTGCATGGCCACGGTATAAGTAAAGTGGCAGAGCACAAAAGCGTGAATCAGCTTAAGCAGATTATCTTCCTTGAGTCCTCGATGCTTGTTTGAGATCCTACGGACTAGCCTGAGGGCGTTCTCCGTCTTGACTCTGATTTTACTCAGGGCCATTCCGTTGCAGCCGTTCGACTCCACGAACATCCCCAGGACACGAATGGATTCCACTCTCGGTACGACAGAACCGTTGGCGGTGCGTAGGCATATTCGACAAGCCGGGGCGGGAAGGAAGAACTTGTCGCCGCGATATCTCTTTTTGTAGAGGAGGAGCTCGGATTTTGCCGGCGAGCATCTCAGTCCAGTCGGGCGTAGGTAAAGTTCGGTTACGTCAATGGCTCGTTGGAGCGCCGCCTCAACTTGTCCATCACTTCCGCCACAGCACCAGATGGTAATATCATCTGCGTATATGCTGTGATTAATCCCCTCTACTTTCGATAGTTGTTTGGACAGTCCAGCCATGGCTATGTTGAACAAAGTCGGAGAGATAACCGACCCCTGGGGCGTGCCGCGGGTACCGAGGGTGGTCTCTTCGGACATATACTCGTCGGATTTTGAGTCGTGCGGTTCTGTGACTCAGGAATGACCTGACGAAGTTGTAGACCCTCGGACCGAGCTGTAGTCTGGCATTGTTCTCGAGAATGAATCGGTGCGAGATGTTATCAAATGCTTTCTCGAGGTCTAATCCAAGGATGGCTTGCGTGTCTCTCGTCTTGTGATCGATGATTTGTTTCTTGATCATCTTCATCACGTCCTGCGTGGAGAGGCCCGAACGTAAGCCAATCATGTGGTAAGTATAGACGTCGTTAGACTCGAGATGAGGAGTCATTCTATTAAGCAGGGCATGTTCGGCCACCTTCCCCACGCAGGATGTAAGAGAGATTGGCCTGAGGTTGTCGATGCCAGGAGTTTTGCCAGGCTTCGGGATAAGGACCACGTTGGCCGCTTTCCATTGAGGTGGGACACGTCCGCTGCTCCAGACTCTGTTGACCTGGTCAGTAAGGAATTCGATCGAGCCGTCGTCCAAGTTCTTGAGCATTTTATTTGTTATGCCATCTGGCCCAGGAGCAGACTTGCCGTTGAGGGCAAATAAGACTTGCCTGATCTCAGCCTCGGTGAAGTCACAGTCGAGCTCCGGGACCTCGGGACCGCTGTATTCGGGATATTCATCGATATCGTCTCTGTCTTCCCCTTCCCTAGGGATCGAAAAGTACTTGCAAACAAGTTTCCGGACGACCTGCTCGTCCGGAAACTTGTTTCCGGACGAGCAGGTCCTCCATCCTCCCAATCACCCTCATCCCACACTCACCCCAATGTAACTCCCACCTCAAACGCACATAACTGCACAAAGCAAGAGCTGCAAGATGCCCTCACAACACTGAGGGACTCGCTTAAGGCTGAAGTGACCAGCATGATCACTCAGGCAATTAATGATTTCCGTGCAGAACTCAGGGATATGTTAAAGGCCCATACACAAGCACTTGTTACAGAGATAAAGCAGCACATACAAGAGAGCTTTGCGTCGTTTAGTACAGGGCCCCAAGACTCACTCGCACTTGCTTCAAACACCAAGGGCCTGACCAAGCGACCACACCCGTACATTCGCCCACCACTCTTAATTCAGGACACGGTCCACAAAGAGCAAGATGGACCCCCTGCAACGTCTTAGTCCTGCCTTCATCATGTGGCAGTGGAACTGCAGGGGGTTTCGACGAAAGCGAAGCTCCCTGCAACAGTACACTGCCACTTTCGCGAACCCTCCGGATATTGTGGCTCTGCAGGAGACGCACTGCACACCTACCCTCTCGGGGTTTCATTCATACACAGATCACCAAACACCATCACTTGTCGCAATACTAGTATCCAAACGCTTGACAACTATAGAACACACACTGTCGGCATCCATTCCACATGTGCTTGTTGAAATTGTACCTCAGAAACGCAGTCAGCAGAGCTTATTTATACTAAACATATATAGCTCCCCTAAATCTAGGAGGGATGACTTCGGGTACCTTATAGCGGAAACGTGCAAGCTAGGGGAACAGGTTGTTGTGGTTGGCGATTTTAATGCCCCACACACGTCATGGGGATACCTATCGGCCACACGTAAAGGTACCAAGTTAGAACGCCTCATATGCAATCACAGATTTACACTACTCACAGATCCGCAAGAGCCAACCAGAATAGGAACCAGCGCAACCAGAGATACGTGCCCTGACCTAACCTTTGTTAGGGGAGTTAGCAATTATAACTGGTCAAATCTACATGAAACGTTAGGTAGTGATCATTGTATCCTTTCTACTACACTGCATATCTCCAACCCCCGAGCTCCAGAGCGAAAGATCAGTCTCACTAATTGGGACACATTTAGGAAGCAGCGCGCTCAAACCGACCACACTGGGACACCGTTAAGTGAATGGCTACAGTGTCTGCACGCTGACCTTGAAAAAGCAACCAAGCGGATAAGCACTACAACCGTAATTCCAGATGTAGACAGGCACTTTCTACACCTGTGGGAAGCGCGCAGAAGCCTCATAAAACGCTGGTGTAAGCAGAGACACAATCGCAAGCTTAGACTTCGCATTGCTCAACTCACGTCGCAAGCCGAACAATACGCCACAGAGCTCACGAGGAACAATTGGCACAACTTCTGTAAGTCACTTAATGGAACGCTAAGCACTGCGCGCACGTGGGCAATACTACGGGCTCTTATTGACCCGAAAAGTACCAAGTCCTACACAAGCAGTGCCATCCAAACACTTCCTTCACAAGCAGGATGGGGACGACAACAGCGTCTTACAGACGCTTCAAGACAAGTACATCGCTGCAGGCCCTCAACCAAAATATAAAAACTACCCATATACAGAATCAACACCGCTGGATGCGGATATCACTGTGCACGAAGTTCGAGCTGCTCTTCTGAATATACAGCGCAACACAGCACCAGGGAAAGACAACATCCAATACTCTCTCATTCGGAACCTCAACGACGAAGACCTACAACAGCTCACAGAATTTTATAACACTCAGTGGAAATCCGGAACGTTACCCCAGGAATGGAGACATGCCGAAATAACACTCATTCCTAAGCCCGGCAAACCCCTAGAACTCGGAAACCTACGACCAATCTCGTTAACGTCTTGCCTCGGTAAATTAATGGAGCACGTTGTCCTCCAAAGACTCCAACCACACCTTGAGGCCCAGGGATTTTTTCCAGACACACTGTTTGGGTATCGGGCCCATCTGTCTACGCAGGACATACTTCTCCAATTAAAAGAGGAAGTAATGGACAAGCCCAGTTCTGCGCAAACTAGAGCTCTGCTTGCCTTAGACATCCGCGGTGCATTTGACAACGTCTCGCATGACCTCATACTGGATAATCTCGCGTCGACGCGGTGCGGACGACGAGTTTACGACTATGTGAAGGCCTTTCTAACAAACAGGACGGCAACCATAGGATTAGGCTCTCTTCGCAGTGACATCATCAAGCTCGCGGGTAAAGGCACGCCACAAGGTTCGGTGTTGTCCCCGACACTTTTCAACATCGCCATGGCTAAATTACCGCCTCTACTGACCACCATTCCAAGTCTGCGACATGCTTTGTACGCGGACGACGTCACTATCTGGGTGACCAAAGGCTCAGATGTACAAATACGAGACGCTCTCCAAGAAGCAGTAAATACAGTTCAGGCATACGCACGCGCAGGCGGTCTAACGTGTTCTGCGGAAAAGTCCGAACTTCTGATCATCCGTAGTCCCCAGCGGAATCCCGACAACAGCCCTCAAATCACAGTCACTTTAGAGGACCATATAGTTCCCTGCGTACAGAAACTCCGCGTTCTTGGCCTGTATATTCAAGCTGATCTCAAGGCAACGCACACCATGAAAATATTAGAACAGCAAATTTCTCAAATCACGCATATGATCCGCCGCATTACAAACCGAAGGCATGGACTTCAGGAGCAAGACATTCTACGTATAGTGAATGCCTGCATAGTAAGCCGCGTCACCTACCACGTCCCTTACCAAACCCTAACGCTTGCACAAGAAAGAAGACTGGATATCCTTCTCAGCAGAGCCGTCAAAACAGCGCTTGGACTACCCACGTACGCCTCCACCGAGCGTCTCCTAGCCATGGGAGTGCACAACAACCTAAAGGAAATAACCGAAGCACAGCGCAATAGTCAGATACGAAGACTCCGGAATACCCAAGTGGGAGAGCGGCTACTCGTCAGGCTAGGGTATCCTCCGAACAGATACAGATACAATACGCCAGAGAAACAGCTACCCAGTGAGCTCCGAGCACGGATTACAATCGCGCCACTTCCGCGCAACATGCACCCTGATCGCAACGCTCAGCGCAGGCGGGCAAGGGTGAAAAATCTCACGCGCCTCATCGATCAGTCTCCCCCAAACACTCTCTTATAGGCGATGCGCAAAGCGCCGACGACGCCATCTGCCGCCACGGCTCGGAAGCGCTCGCGGGTCCGGGCGAGCAGTCTTCCCGCGAGTGTGTACGCGAGTGCACGGATGGATGTGTTTTTATCGTGATTTAACGACTCTGTCGGGCTTCAGCGATGCCGAAAAATAACTGCTGCGTTGTCGGCTGCTCAAACGCATACAAAAAATCGCCAGGAACGCACTTCTACAGGTTTCCGGTACTATTTCATGAGCGATAGCGACGGCGGTGGTTGATTGCGGCTGTCCGAAAAAGGTACGCAATCGCGCTTTGTTTACGGCAGTGTTAGAACGGTTACCGTGTTTTTATTTATCCATTTATGTCGCTACGTCTTCAGCGAACGCTGCTACGTTTACACTTGGTCGCCTCGCCTGCATTGTAGACGCTACAATACACATGAGGTTGTTATTACTGATAAGACGCGATGCCTAGGCTCTCTTGAAAAACGAATGGCGCGAAGCGCAATGCCAGAGAATGTGGGGCAGGTGACGGCTCCTTTACAAAAGCGCCCTGAAATCACACGTATGCTGCCCGAAATCGGCTGCATTCTACCTATTGATGGCACTGGAATGTGATCACCAGTGCAGAATGTTCGCTGTGCGCTTACCTCAACTATATGCATATTGGCTGTAAAACATGACACCTGTACGCATTGAAGGCTTTTGACAGGACATTCAACCGATTCAACCTCCTTTTGAATGCCTCGTAACATGACTTCATGCTAATAGGAAACCGTTGATGTACCCCACTAATGCTCATTCGCTTTACAGAAGCTGTGTTATGAATGGGGCCATAGCTGTGCGCACGGGAAGGGGGGGGGGGGGGGGGCTTTCCTATTCGCCTAAGAGGGGGGGGGGGCGCAAAATCTGCCCCATGCATTGACTTGGTGGGGCCTGGGGCGCTGCGATGATCGTTTGCCCCCCCCCCCCCCCCCCCCTGATGGGGAACCCTGCGCACGCCTGAGTGGAGCCGATTATGAAACTGACGTGTTTTCTTTATTCTTGCTGGTGGTGCTAGCTACTGGTTGCTATGTTTTCTTTAGCATGTAATTGGTGAGTATATGTTGGTTCGTAACTAATCACGTGAAACGTTCTCGCAAGAATCACGTAATTAGCGTATCTACTCACGTGCCATGTTCCCGCCAAAACCACGTATTATCTCGTAGGACCTAACGCCATTTTTTCAACACTTGGTAATAGCTTGCAAAAAACCTAACAAATACGTTACCAAGCTGGTATAACAAGCTAGGTGACCACCAGCTCCGCAGTGACTCAGTCTCGCGTCACTAGCGCAAGCTGCCGAGATATTTTTTCACAAGTTTATCGTGCTGGTTTCAAAGTTTTACCAACGCTGACCCTTCGCGTGGCCGCACCCGTGAAATCCATGCGCCGGTGCGACAGCGCTCCCTCAAAATCTACTATGACACGTAAACGAAGCTACTGTGTCGAGAAAAAACGTTGGTTCACGCGTTGGTTCACTATTATAAACTGCGGCTCCTTTGCGCACACTATCACCGCAAAAGTAATCGTTTGGGACGCGCACAAGTGGCAAATCGCACGCGCGCACTTCCGTCATGCTTGCATTGAAAGGAGGCGTCTGCTACGCGACCCGCGCGCGTTTCCGACGGCCGCCGCTACGCGGCTTTCAGTGGCGCCCCTATAACCGCTGCGCATCGCGTATATTCCGACGCCGCTAGACACCACTCCCGCAGTTTTGCAGTTGGAGCAGTGGTGAACAATGATCACGACATCGTAGCCTCAATTAGCGTGCCTACGAAGAAAATATCAGAGGGCGAAGAGTGCGCCGTCGCTCTGGCGATTTCCCACGCTGCCATAAACCTTCCTCACACAGATATTATTCTAATCTTTACAGATTCACAGGATGCCTGCCGAGCCTTCACACGCGGTATCGTCTCACAACACACACACCGAATTTTGAACACTGCATTCCACACACCACATAAGTTCCGACTTGTCTGGACTCCTGGGCACGCCTCTCTCCCCGGTCATGACTGCGCACATGCAGCTACCCGAGCACTCACTAACCGGGAACCGGAGGAAGAGCTGTCCAACCCAGATGAGGAGGACACAAACACGGAACTTTTAGGATATCGAGACACTCTCGAATACTATAGACGAGAACGTCTTCGGTATCCTCCACCACACCACACGCTGACCCGAGAGGATGCAACCGCGGTGCGTCAACTGCAGGCCAACACATTCCCTAACCTATATTTCCTCCACATCCTCCATCCCACTTCTTACCCTGACAAATGTCCTGGCTGCGGAGCGGTCCCAACGTTATTTCACGTAACGCTGGAATGTCAGCGTCCGCCTGCCAGGCGTTCTCCCATCTCCTCCCCTATCCCAACCCTGCAAGACTGGGAGGCCATGCTGCGTGACGAAAGCCCGAGTGGCCAGCGGGCGCTGGTCCGTCGGGCACGGGACGCGGCAGCTGCTGTTGGAGCTCTAGACTGAGAGCCCCACCCGACATTCCTCAATGAAAATAAAAAGCTTTTTCTCTCTCTCTCTCTCTCTCGACAGATTCCACGTACCTTGGGAATCGATGTTATGCGAAGCATGCGGAGGGAAGGTGACTGTGTTGTAATTTTTTTTATTCGGCGAAACGTTTCGAAATGACGCTTAAGATATGCACAAACGTTGTACGCACGTACAGACATATGTTGAACAGTCACATATGTTTTATATAACCAGTTGTTTACAGTTGCATAACGATGCCAACAGCAACATGCGTATTAGCAACACATAAGCGATAGGCTGATAAGTAGCCCTGGACACTGCTACATAAATCAACTTCAGTGGATGGCGCCTAACTACAATTGACGTTAAGCCAACGTGATGGCTGTATCGTAGGAGTACATATGTAATGTTTATGAAATTGGATAGCGAGCACTGCAACCACAATTGACGTTTCACGAACATTAGGGTCTATTCATGGGCGTCCGCAGGGGGGTGCAAGGGGGGGGGGCTCCCCCTTGGAATTTTAGCTATTTTTCTATGTAGTTAAGCTACAATAGTTAAGCTACACAACTTGGTTAGCACACTGATGTCCTGGTCTTCAGTATTGCCATTCAATTTCCAACATTTCATGCCATCGACTAATCTTGCCTATCATGTCACGGCAAGTGAAAGAAACGCTGCCAGGGCTGGATGCCCCCCCCCCCCCCCTTGCGGATGCACCCCCTGCAAAAAGGTCTGCGGACGCCCTTGGGTCTATTTGAAAAGCAGTTCCGAGACCCGGCGTGGCTCTGTGCTAGAATACTTGATTGCCACGCAGAATACTGGGGTTCGATTTCTGCTGGGACCCTGACATTTCTTCTTTGCATTCGTCGGGTCAATGCTGCCGATGTAAGCTTTTTCTTAACGCTCTCGCGTTAAAATTACCAACATCTGTTCTCGCCGTTCCTGGGTAGATATAAACTGTCAATCACCTGTGGCACATACCCGCATACCTGCCCGTGGCATACGGGTATGTGCCACACGCGTCTGGAGGATAGGGTTTGACGACGTACGCGACGGGATTGTCACATTATTCATGTCACGACGAACGAGTCATATTCGTAAAACCCTCTTACCCTCCCATACTAATTTTAGTTTACCCCCCAATTAAGGGGTTGATCACAAGAGCACACATACGTAGGCGGCTAGATAGATAGATAGGTAGATAGACAGACACGATAAATGTGCCGGCAGTACGCAAAGAACATTTAAAAAGAAAGGACAACTTTTGCGGCACCCCGAAGGATGAGAGCTGCGCTCATTTAGTCCATTGGTTCATTGCACGGTGGTAGAATCACCGTGGTCCATTGTTATCCTGTTTTACACCCAGGGGCGAAGCAATGGCGATGACGCTTACGGCCAGGCATTTCATCTCTCGCAGTCCACAGTGAAGAAACTTGTGTTAACTGCTTCGTTTTGCAAGCGAGGGCACGGAGCACAACTGCACGGCACAGAGACACAAAAACCCACAGCAAACTGCTGCCCCGCACTGGACATGCCGGGCTTACAGCCCACTAAGGAGCCTTCATGTGCGCGGCACGGAGGCGCGCACATGCTACCGCAGCCCACGCTGCCGCAGTGCCACCGCACACCTCCAGAACCTGTCAACATTCGCCGCTTCAAGCGATCGCATGGAGCTAGGGGCGTAGCCAGAAATTTTTTTCGGGGGGGGGGGGGGGGGGCACCTCCTTGATTTCGGGGGTGGCACCTCCTTGAAATGGTCATTTTTCGCTATGTATGCCATGGCGAAAAAAAATTTCGGGGGGGGGGGGGGCACGTGCCCGGTGTGCCACCCCCTGGCTACGCCACTGCATGGGGCGCGCCCTTTCCTGAACCCACTACCCAGTATGCTTCTTGATGTGTGATGCCATTTTTGCAATTTTCTTTTGGGTGATTTTGTTGATCTATTATGGGGCGCGCCCTTTCCTGAACCCACTACCCAGTATGCTTCTTGATGTGTGATGCCATTTTTGCAATTTTCTTTTGGGTGATTTTGTTGATCTATTATTGAAGCATTCTCTTTTCTTACACTGTAGCGAAGAGTTTATGTTGCTTGCTAGAATGGTTACTCGCCAAGCTTCGTTTTGTTCTTGTTTTGTTATTCAAGTTTCTCGTTCGTACAGTTCTACTATTCCCATGCCCATGTATACTTTTTCCAACCACTCCCTGTATGGGCCTGTACAAAAGCCCACAGTATTGTTAAATAAAAAAAAATAAAAAAAATATTCTAGTACACTGTATCTCCGTTATGGTGGCTCTCTGACTCCGTCTCTCTGACTTTTCGCTTAATCGCGCCGCTGTCATCAGCGGCCCTAGCGGCATCGGCGCGCCGAGGTACCCTCTCCGGCCTCCGGCAAGCGAAAAGCGCCGCGCTCATCACACCTCCTCCTTCTAGCCACCCTGAGATCTTGGAGTGGCGCCCTCTCGCGTGTGACGTCGGAGCGGCGACTCCGCTCTCAACCGCGCTGCAGCCGCCGCGGATCGTCTGCTTCAGGCGGGAACTTTGTCGAACGAACAGCCTAGCGAGGGTCAACGAACGCCTGCAACGAATGTTTTCGAGTGAAATTATGAACTTGTTTTAGTTGAAGCCCAAACGACAGGGCCAGAAAATCCCCCGGATGGCCGACGAGTGCGCCAATGCCACCGACCGCATTGCTGGTAAGAAAGTGAAACTATGTGTGTGTTCTCGCTCGTTATCCACACTTTGCGCCGTACGATACTAATTAGTTCGGGTGTTTCTTTCGATATTTCAGTAAGCGTGCCTGTCTCCAGCATCTACAAGTAGATAAAGCTTGCGAAACGTCGCGGTGTCTCATCGAGGACGAGTCGGTGTACGACGCAGGCCACGTTGTAGAATGCGCGGTCGAGGCCGTCAGCGGAGATCGCATCACAGTCGCGGCGCTCGTCCTGCAAACAAGTAGACTTGCGAACCCGCCACACAACGTCTCCGTCGTGATCGACGGCAGTGAAGTGGCGAATGCTCGCTGTTCGTGCAAAGCAGGGTGAGGCAATATCTACGTGTAATGCATATAGAACGCAGAGGGGCAAAGGCAAGCTGGTTTCTGTTCACGCATGTAGCATAACGAAAAGCTTAAAGAGCTCGGCTTTTTAAAAACTGTCTGCACTGCCTCAGGTGAAAACCGTTAGAGAATGTGTACTAAACAGCGGCAGCAGGTTTCACTTATGAATTTATGATAAGCAGTCCGCTAGGCGCGCGCTTGCCTTCATGAGTAGAATACGTATGTACAGTGCGTACACGATCCAAATGCAGCCGTTGTCTCGGACATCCTACGCCGCTGAGCTGCGCTCACGAGGCGCGCTTACCTGCGAGGCGATTCGGAGGCCGCGTCGTCGGCTACTTGTCTAGGGGCCTTCGCGGCAGGTTTTGGAACGGCACCACACCCAGTGTAAGTCGCCTATGCTTTAGTACTGGCGAGGCACTCAAACACGGTTACAAGCTTACCGAAGAGTGGCGCGTATGGTGGGTAGCAGAAGTCACTGTCAGCGAAGTGCTTGCTGCACACGGTCGATGAAGGCGTGGGACGCTTTCCCACTATAAGATTGACTATCCCCTTTTTGTTTAGCTTCGGGTCCTTTAGTTGTGAAAGCGAACGCCCTTTTCACGAGCGGACGAAGTACACACAAAACACTATTGCGCAGCTAGCACTCGCCGCGGAGGCAATGCGGCCGCACTTCTGACAAACAAAGAGCTTTGATTCTAAAATGAACGAAGACCGACGGTTGTTCGAACGGCGTCGGTAACACCGTACACAAGATAACAAACTGAACTGCTTCTTCGTTGAGTTTTACCACAACGGTGGTTTCTACACGGCGCCGGGCCTACGTAGCAGACGAAAGCGCGCGAATCCCCGCTCTGACGTCATACAGGCGCGGTTCGCAGCGCCGCCATCGGTCGCACACCAGGCGAATTGCATTCTCTCTTCTCTCGTCCCGACAAAAGCGCTGGAAGCTAAGCAGGGAGCGATGGCACGGGGAAAGAAAATACGTCACGCGCGCCTCGTGACCTTGAGCACTTTTTCGCTTTTTTTTTCTTCGAATACGCAACTTTTCAGTGCGATCGCGCGCGCGCACGCGTGGACAAGTCGCAGCCTCCCGCGGCGACCCCAGTAACGACCGAGCGCGCCGTGCTCAAATCAGCCAATGGCTGATACAATGGCTGTGCCGAGTGATTTTTGAGCTTGTAGCGTCACTTGTCGAAAGAAAGCAAATTTTAGCTGACTTTGAGAATTTATTGTGAATTCCAGGCCTCGTGCAGCGCTATAAAAAAATTGGGGGGACCCTTAAGCTTCGCCTTTAAGAGTTGAACGCGATAGCGATATCCCGTCCCTAGTGCGTACTTCAATCACTTAGTGCATACTATGTAATGGGCAGTATGCTTTAAACCAAGAGAAATTATGCGCGGCAAATGTGGGAAATGTTTTCGAACTTGCTATGAACCCACTACGTGGTGTTAAGGGAATACGCGCAGTAAGGTGTGTGCATGCCGTTTGTAATGGGTGGCTGGCTTTAAACTATGGAATCGTTATGATAGTCACATATTCTGACGCCCGATGGCAATGTATGCTTGTACCACGTAATATTCCTGGGATATTACATGTTATATTGCGACGCCTATATAAAGGACGCTTGCGTTTGCGAAGCATGGAAGTTATTTTCACTGTATTTCCAAGCAGAGGAAGTTATTTTCACAGTATTTCCAAGCAGATGCGTGGCTGTGTGGAAGAACACCTGCGTGCCACGCAGACAACCCGGGTTCGATCCTCACTCGGACCCGAGAATTTTTATTATTTATTTTATTTGCATCTTTCTCGATTTTTCGGTCACGGACAAGATGATGATTTTTCGGTCACGGACAAGATGATGATTTTTCGGTCACGGACAAGATGATGATTTTTCGCTCACAACCAACGACGCCGACGCCGGAATTTCTGCGAAACGAGCTCTTTAACGCTATCGCGTTAATATTTGGCTCGCGTGTTCTCGGGAGCCTCGCCTACCGATCGGCAGCGTTTTCTGACCATGCTCAAAAAGTGTTGCAGGGCCCCTTTAAAGGGCCACTAAACCACCTCCCATATTTTTTCAAACATTTCAAGTAAACACGCGCATCGTGCGCAGAATGCCGTCACGATCAACAATGCCACATGCGGCAGCGCTACAAGCCGCGGGCGCGCCACAAATTCCAAAATCTTTCCTTTCCGAGCCCTTCCGAGCCTTCCTTTCCGAGCCCTTCCGGCCTCCGCGTGACGTCAGGAAGTTGAATAGGTGACGTAGAGCGCAAGTCATGCTGCGATTAGTCGAACAGGAACCTACGACTTCCGGTAAGTCAGCAATCAGCTGGCCGCGCTCTTTGTTCGTTGTGTTGCCCGTGCGGAGGTGTTTTGGCACGGCGTGTCACCGTACGGATCCATCATGTTGTGGCTACGTCACTCCAGAGTATTGTGCATGCGCAATACGGCTCTTCTTTCCTCCTCCCCTCTCCCCCCTTATCTTTCTACCTCGGGGATAAAAGCAAGCATCATCATCATCATCAGCCTGTCTACGCCCACTGCAGGGCAAAGGCCTCTCCGATGTTTCGCCAATCAACCCGATCCTGTGCTTTCTGCTGCCACGTTATACCTGCAAACTTCTTAATCTCATCTACCCACCTAATTTTCTGTCTCCCCCCTCACGCGTTTGCCATCTCTTGGAATCCAGTCAGTTACCCTTAATGACCAGCGGTTATCCTGCCGACGTGCTACGTGCCCGGCCCATATCCATTTCTTCTTCTTGATTTCAACTATGATATCCGTAACCCCCGTTTGTTCCCTGACCCACTCTGCTCTCTTCCTGTCTCTCAAGGTTACACCTATCATTTTCCTTTCCATCGCTCGCTGCGTCGTCCCCAGTTTAAGTTGAACCCTCTTTGTAAGTCTCCAGGTTTCTGCTCCGTAGGTAAGTACCGGTAAGATGCAGTTGCTATATACTTTCCTCTTGAGGGATAGTGGTAGACTACCATTCATGATTTGATAATGCTTGCCGAATGTGCTCCATCTCATCCTTATTCTTCTAGTTATTTCACTCTCATGGTTCGGCTCCGCGGTTACTACCTGTCCTAAAGACGTACTCCTTTACAACTTCCAGTGTCTCGCCACCTATCGCAAAGCGCTGTTCTCTGCCAACATTGTTCCACATTACTTTAGTTTTATGCATATTAATTTTCATTGATATTTTCATTGCATTGATGAGTAACGCGGGAGACGAATTACAGCTTATGATTACTGAACTGGAAACGGAAAGTAGAAGAGTAGGTCTGAAAAGCAAGCACACGCCCCCCAAATAAACGCTTTTTGTGTTCGAGCAGTCTCTGCCTCGTAACTGCACCGGCCCGCGGGCCGTGGCTATGTCACAGTGGCGACGAGCCAGGATACCACCCATTCGGTGAAAGAAGACCCGGAATCTACAGCCTCGAAAGGAACCTCGCCGACAGTAAGCATGGCTCATCATATGCTCCCTGCCTTCAACGAAGATACAGATAAGTGGAAGCCGTACCTCATTAAGGCACATGCGTACTTTGAAGCTAACGAAATCACCAATTCGGCCAGGAAGAGAGCACTGCTCGTTGCAGCTTTGAGCACACAAACCGTTCAAGTACGTACTTGCTGGGAAGGTCGCACCACGAGCCCCAAATGCGTTCACCTTCGAGGAAGTTGTCGAGGTGCTGAATGAGTACTATGATCCGAAGCGGCATCAAATAACTGAGAGCTTCAAGTTTTTTAATCGTTGCCAGATGGAAGGGGAGTCTAGCTGTCACGCAGTTTTTGGTAGAAATACGCCGCATAGCCGATCACTGCAACTTTGGCAACGCCTTGGATCGGATGCTCAGGGACAAAATTGTGTGCGGGGTTCGGTCAATGGCCGTTCAGAAACAACTGCTGGCGAAAGCTGACCTCACGCTAGCTGAGGCGGAAGCGTGGGCAATTTCAGCTGAAACTGCCGAGAATGATGCTATGAAAATGTCCTCCGAGCCAAAAGCTCTATTGAAATTGCAGGCCGTTCGAAAAAACTCCTTCGGAGGCGAACAGAAAGGCCGAAGAGCGCATGGAATGCGGTAGATGTGGCAGCTCAAAGCACAATGATGCCTCTTGCGGATGAGCAAAGGCGCGTTGCTTTCGTTGAGGACGCCAGGGACACATTACTAAGAAATGTGAAAGCCACCCTAACCGCGGTAAGCTAAATACCAGAGCTATGCACGCCACTACACTGGCTATAGTGGTGTTGGGACGCGTGCACGCGCGGGAGAAGCAGACACAACCGCGCGGTGTGGATCCCAAACATCAACTGGTTTTATTCGGGTTTTCTGGAGGTTCCGGAGAGCAGCGGATCCAGGGTGGCGCTGCCTGGCGGCTTGACTTGGATTTGCTGCCGCCACAGCACTCCCCTCTTAGTGAGTTGCCGACCGGAGTTAAAGGTCCAGGCGAGTGGGTGCTCTTGATAGCCGCCCGCTGTGCGTCAGCCGGGAGGGCACCTCGTGGACTTGGGCTGGCATTGAAGCTGGGGGTCCTGGCGATGATTCCCTTAGTGGAGGCAACACGGCGTCGTCACGGTCCGTGTGTGCTGGCTTGATGCGGTCCAACGACACAACCTCCTCACGGCCGCTTCTCTTGATTGTGAATTGTTTGTTGCCACGGCGGAGGACTTGAAACGGCCCATCATAGGGTGGCTGAAGAGGTCGCCGAACCGCGTCGTGTCGTACAAACACATATGGGCACGATGTAAGCTGTGGGTCGACGTGCACCACACGCGACCCTGGGGGGCCGTGGAGGTACCGCGCGCAGTTTGCTCATGACGTTGCGTAGGCGAAGTGCATAGTCGCTGCAAGCTATGGATGCCTCCTCTGAGCCGCGCGCAAAGAGCTCTCCCGGCAGCCTGAGTGTCGTGCCGCAGACCAGCTCAGCGGCGCTGCAGCCAATGTCCTCTTTCAAGGTGGACCTTATACCCAAAAGAACGAGTGGGAGGGCCTCCACCCAGTTGTGTTCCTCGGTTGCCGTGAGCGCAGCCTTCAGCTGGCGGCGAAAGCGCTCCACCATGCCGTTGCTCATGGGTGGTACGCTGTCGTGCGTATGCGTGAGGTGCCCATGAGCTGACTGATGGCAGTGAAAAGGGCTGATTCGAATTGTCGGCCGCGGTCTATTGTTATCGTGGAGGGCACCCCGAAACGGGCTACCCAGTGGTACAGGAAAGCACTCGCAACCGTCTCGGCAGTGATGTCCGCGATAGGGATGGCCTCCGCCCAGCGGGTGAACCTGTCGACACAGGTCAGCAGGTAAGCCTTTCCGTGGCAGGGTGGCTAGTGGGCCGACGATGTCCAGGTGGCCATGATCAAAGCGAGAATCCGGAGTAGGGAGTGTTCCCAGTGCTGTCGAGGTATGGCGTTGTATCTTAGAGCGCTGGCAAGCTACACATTCACGTGTCCAGCGTCGGACGTCCCGATTTACGCCCGGCCAGACAAATCTTGCCGTCACCAGTCTTTGGGTGGCTCTAATCCCCGGATGAGACAGTCTGTGCAAGGACTCGAACACATGGCGACGGAGGCTCGCGGGCACGAACGGGCGAGTTCTACTGACGCTTGTGTCACAGCAAACCTCGTCCTCGGACCCGGGAACTGGGATCCACTCAAGATTCAGGGCAGTGGTCGCGGTCAACAGGTGTTTCAGTTCGTCATCTTCACGTTGAGCGGCTGCCAAAGCGGGAAAATCAACCTGTAGTGTGGGCATGATGGCGTTCACAGGATTCCGTGAGAGGGCGTCCGCTACCTCGTTGTCGCCGCCTTTGACGTGGCGGATATCAGTCGTGAACTCTGATATATAGGACATTTGGCGCCGTTCACGTGCTGTGTGCGTTCCACCGTCGGAGCTTAGCGAGCGCAATGCATAAGTAACCGGCTTGTGGTCGGTGAGGACGAAAAACTCTACACCTTCCAGGAAATGGCGAAAATGTCGTATGGCAGCGTACACGGCCAGCAGTTCTCTACCGAAGGTGCTGTAGCGGCGCTCGGTAGGCGTTAGCTTCCTCGAAAAGAAGGAAATCGGGCGCCAGATTCCCCCCAACGAGCTGCTGTAATACAGCCCCAACGGCTGTATCGGAGGCATCCACCATTACGCTCTGCGGGACACCGGACCTGGGGTATTCAAGCAGTGCGGCGTTTGTCAAAGCGTCCTTGACCTCGCAGAAGGCTTCTTTTGCTTCTTGAGACCAGGAGAGGGTGTCTGAGCCATTCCGTGAAGTGGCCAGCAGGTCGTGGAGAGGTTGAAGGATCTGGGCGCAGCGGGGAATGAAACGGCGGTAGAAGTTTACCAAACCCAGAAATTCCCGAAGCTGGCGCTTGGCGGTCGGCTGCGGAAATCCTTGCACGGCTTCAACCTTGTTGGGTTGAGGAAGAACTCCTGAGGCGGAGATGACGTGTCCAAGAAACGAGAGCTGTCGCACACCAAGCTCGCATTTGGCCATGTTCACGACCACGCCATGCTCCACTAAGCGCTGGAAGACGATGCGCAGATGATTCACGTGCTCTTCCGGAGTGCTGCTGGCGACTAGCAAGTCGTCAAGATAGGCGTGGCAGAAGTTGAGGCCACGTATAGCACCGTCCATGAACCGCTGGAATGTCTGACCCGCGTTTCGGAGTCCGAATGGCATTCGGAGGAATTCGAAAAGTCCGAAAGGCGTTGCGATGGCGGTCTTCGGGACGTCCTCCGGGGCAACGGGAATCTGATGGTATGCCCACACCAGGTCGATCTTCGAGAAGATAGTGGCACCGTGAAGCCTCGTCGCGACATCGTGTATGTGCGGTACCGGGTATCCGTCTGGAGTCGTTACCTGGTTGAGCGCCCTATAGTCCCCGCATGGTCGCCAGTCTCCCGGCGTTGACTTTGGCACCATGTGGAGTGGAGATGCCCAGGCGCTCGACGAGGCTCTGATGATCCCTAGCTCCATCATGTGTTCAAATTCTTGTCGTGTGACCTTAAACTTCTCTGGAGGCAAACGGCGAGGCCGCGCGTGCACGGGTGGGCCGCTGGTGGCGATGTAATGGCGTACCTCGTGCTTCGCCGCGGCACTGGCTGGCGGCTGCCTCGTCAACTCGGCAAAATCCTGCAGAATGCGAGTAAAACGTTCTGCACCGGACGGCCCGAGCAGAGTGGGGCTCAGCGGAGGGTGTTGCGAGGGATTGCCTTGCACAGTTGCCTGCGACACGGGATCGTGAAGGCGGCGGTAGCGCACGTCGACGAGAAGGCCGAAATGCCGAAGAAAGTCCGCACCCAAGATGGCGAACTTCACTGCTGCCACGATGAAAATCCACCGGAACGTTCTGTTCAAGCCTAAATCGAGTGGCAGCGAGCGATGTCCGTAGGTGGCGATGGTTGTGTTGTTGACCGCCTGAAGGGGGGGACGCACTGGGGACACGGCGATCGGTGGACCCAACCGGCAACACGCTCACCTCAGCGCCGGTGTCCACGAGGAATCGAAGGCCACTGTCGCGGTCGGTGAGGAAAAACACTGATGGACGACGTTCGGGGGGCCTCTGAGACACTGGTCGTCCTCAGTGCCGGCCGCTCCCGTTTCCCGCATAGTCGCAAGGAGGAATGCATTTGCGAGCAGCGTTGCCATGCTTCCTGTGATACCAGCAGATTCTCTGTTGCGCTGCTGGGCGCTGGCGATCCTCGGGAGTGCTGCGGGCCTGCATCGCTGCGACGGTATCGGCGAGGCGGGATATCTGCTCCCGGATGTCATGCAGTGCGGTCGTAGGCGCGCGGCCGGCGATGTCTGGCTGTAGCGGCGCGACGGACGGCGGAGCGACCGCCAGCACCGAGTCCGCGAGCTCGGCGAGTTGAGACAGGCGTTTGTCGGCAGCCAAGGCGAGGACCATGCGCACGTTGACCGGAAGTCGCTGTAGGAACAGCTCGAGAAGCAGTCTGCTGTCGGCATCGGTGGTGGTTGCGCCGGCCGTGTGCAACAGCTGCCTCATGTGGCGCAACAATTGGCTGGGCGTCCGGTCACCGAGCTCGGTGTCGTGCAGCAGCTGCTGCAGCCGCTGAGGCTCCGACGGCGTGAGGCGGCTGATGAGCAGCTGTTTGAGCGTTGTGTACGCGTTCTCTGCAGGTGGAGCGACCAGCAGATCACGTATTTCGCTCGCTATTGCCGGTGGGAGGCTAGCGACCACGTGATGGTACTTTGTTAGCTCAGCGGCAGTACGACGAGCGGTGAATTGGGACTCCACCAGAAAGGAACCATAGCTGCGGGTCCGCTGTCCAAAACGGCGGGAGCCTGATGTCGACGGCGGAGATGGCCGGTGCGTCAGGGGGAGTCTCCATGGCGTCGATCGCTTGAAAAAGGCGGTAAGCCTCGTCCGGGTCACCACTGTTGGGACGCGTGTACGCGCGGGAGAAGCAGACACAACCGCGCGGTGTGGATCCCAAACATCAACTGGTTTTATTCGGGTTCTCTGGCGGTTCCGGAGAGCAGCGGAGGGTGGCGCTGTCTGGCGGCTTGGCTTGGCTTGGCTGCCGCCACAGTGGAAACTACCCCAGAGGACGAACGCGGTGACGAAGTCCACCTCTGGAATTTGGTGTCGCAGCGAAAAAATTTCCTCGAGCCCCCCAATCCGCCGCTCATTTATATGGGGTTGGGTTCAAATACCCATGGAAGTCGACACCGGATCGCCAGTGTGTGTCATCTCTCGGGAACTGTACATAAAGAATCCGAACCATTGGCCTTCTCTGAAGCCGTCACGAGTGAAGCTGTCTTGCTACGCAGGCCGGCTACCACTGCCTGTGGGATTCAAAGACGTGCTCGTGGAGTGTCCCGTCACTGTGCTTGACTGCGAAGGACCAAGTTTATGCGGAAGGGACTTGCTCATGCTGCTGGGCAACGCTAGCGCACCGGTGCTTCATGTGACGCCAGCCAACGAAGCCAGAAAGACCAGCGCGGTGGACCCCGGCAAGGTTAAAGCAATATTCACGGACTACAAGGACATTTTCACCACAGAAGCTGGCCTAATCAAGGGTCCTCCAGCGAGCCTGTACCTAAAAGATGGAGCGAGACCAAAATTCTGTAAGGCAAGATCCCTTCCTTATGCTCTACGCGATAAGGTGTCTTTAGAGCTCAACAGGCTCGTTTCCCTTGGCGTTTTGTCGCCAGTCAGCCATTCGGATTGGGCAAAGCCCATAGTGCCCGTACTAAAGAAAGACTGCTCTGTGCGTATTTGTGGTGACTTTAAAGTTACATTGAATCCTGTTTGCGCATTCGAACAGTATCCGATTCCCGTAATCGAGGATATGTTCGCAGTTTTAAGCGGTGTTGAATGTTTCAGCACTCTCGACTTGAGAGACTCTTTTAGTCAGGTGCCTCTAGACGAAGACTCGCGCAAGCTGTGCATAATCAATACGCACAAAGGCCTATTTTGCTATAATCGGCTTCCGTTCGGAATATCGTCTGCCCCGTCGATTTTCCAGAGAAAGATTGACATGATTATCAGTGATTTGCCTGGTGTTCAAGCCTACCTGGACGATGTAATCGTGTCCGAGAAGAAAGGCGATAACGGAGAGCGATTGAAAGTCGTCTTAGAGCGTTTCAGGGAGCACGGTGTCAAGTTGCGATATGACAAGTGCAAATTTCGGCAATCAGCAGTAACATACCTCGGACATCGTATTGATAGTGAGGGCCTCCACCCAATAGAAAAAAAAAAACGTAGAAGCTATCATGCGCACACCTTAACCGCGCAATGTGACAGAACTGCGGTCATTTATTGGAATGTTGACATTTTACGCGATATTTTTGCCAAACATGTCAGCGCAGCTAGCACCGCTATATCGGCTATTGGAAAAGAACGCGCGGTGGCAGTGGAAAGCAGCGCAAGAGGCTGCATTCCATCCACAATGAAGCTAAAGAAAGTCTGAAAAATGCTCAAATTCTTGTGCATTTCGACCCTAGAAATGAACTCAAGCTTGAATGCGATGCATCGTCACTCGGGGTCGGAGCAGTTCTTTTTCACTCTGTCAACAATGTTCATAGACCTATTGGTTTTCGCTCGAGGACGCTGACCCACGCGGAGCGGAACTACTCGAGTTAGAACGTGAAGCGTTGGCACTGATCTTCGGTGTAACCGAATTCCGGGACTATCTTCTAGGTCGTGAATCTACGTTGGTCACTGATCATCGACCGCTTTTGGGCCTACTGAGATCTGACCGCCAGACACCGACCATGGCAGCTGCACGAATTCAGCGCTGGACCCTGTACCTCGGAGGCTACAAATACAAGCTTCAGTATGTCCCTGGCAAACAGCTCCTCAACTCGGATGCTCTCAGCAGGCCACCGGAGACTCAGCTGAAGGTGAGCCCCCGGAATACGTCCTCGCACTCGAAAGTCTGGACGAAGGTGTAGTCTCAACACGTTAACTGAAAGAGCTGAAAGCCGTCGACCCGACATTGGGCGCGGTGAAACGTTACGTTTTGCGTGGTTGGCCACCTAGCAAGACAAAAGCACAGCCCGATTTGACACCCTATTATGAGCGTAGGCTAGAAATGTCCTTGGCTCATGACCTCGTATACTGGGGAAGCCGCGTTATAATACCCAGTGATGCTAGGAGCGGTTCTTGCAACTCCTTCACGAAACACACCAAGGATCATCGGCTATGAAAGCCGTAGCACGCTTCTTATTTTGGTGGCCAGGACGACATAGAGCAGCGCGTGGCTAGCTGTGACAATGGCATAGCCAATTTGCCTATGCCAGCTGCTGCCCCTCCTGTAAACTGTCCTAAGACGCAGGAAAAGTGGTCTCGGATCCATATTGATTTCGCGGGACCGGTAGCCGGGAAGATGGTACTAGTGGTAGTAGACGCGCACTCCAAATGGATCGAAGCGATTCCCGTGAAGCATGAAAACGTGGAAAGCACAATAAGCTAGGGCTCTGAGAAGCATTTTTGCCCGTTTTGGTGTGCCGCGTACAATAGTCTCGGACAACGGCGTACAGTTCACTAGTACAGAGTTTGCCACATTTACAGCAAATAACGACGTGGTTCATCTGTGCACGGCGCCTTTCCATCCACAATCCAACGGAGCTGCTGAAAGGGCGGTGAGAACGATAAAGGAGGGTCTTCGGAAAATAAAGGGCGGCGATCTTGATGAGAAGATAGTATAAGGCTACCGCTTAATTACAGAAGAACGCCTACGAAGATTGGGAAATCCCCCCTCAGAAATGCTACTCGGGTATCAAATAAAATCGCGCCTTGACACCCTGTGAATGTTGCAGGTCAAACTCCGGAAAATGACGACTGGACACTTCCGCCGGACAGCAGCGTGTACGTCCGCAGTTACGGACAAGGGAAGAAGTGGATTCCAGGTCGTGTGAAGTCGGCGACGGAGGCACGGATGGTAACCGTAGAGACTCCCCGTGCCATCGTGCGGCGGCACGTCGATCAAGTGCGCCGTCGCCCTGATTCGCCACCAATGTTTCCGGTCGCCGATACGAGTGCTCGTGGTCCCCCAGACGCCAAGCACGGCCATCAATGGAACTCCGCCTTTGGAAATCCAGAGAAGCCTCCTTCTACGGATCAAGTTGCGGAAGACAACATTATACCCCGCCACTCTCCTCTCCCAACTATCTCGAGTCCGGCCGCAGCCCCGCAGTAAGTCCTGCGTCGGTCGACAAGGCAGCGATTTCATTTTTGAGGAGAGGGCAGTGTTAATACGGCTCTTCTTTCCTCCTCCTCCCCTGTCCCCCCTTATCTTAATTTCTACCTCGGGGATAAAAGCAAGCACACGCCCCCCAAATAAAGGCTTTTTGTGTTCGAGCAGTCTCTGCCTCGTAACTGCCCCGGCCCGCGAGCCGTGGCTATGCTACACATCCTGTAGGCGATCCTTTGAAGGCGTGCGCGCAACACAGGGTCCATGCCGGCACGATTCGTATGAGCACGGGCCGGCACGGCACGGAGCAGACCTGGAGTGGAGGTCCATACGCGCCCACGCGAGTGGGTGAAGCCTGGGAAACCGGTTGGCGGCCATCTTGCTCCAGGCAAGAGAGCGCAGCTTGAGCGCGGGCAGCGTAGTTGTGAGCTTCCGCGAGGGCGTTTCAGCATGAGAACGGGGCGGTTAGTGTAACTAACTTGGCCAAATTTTTCATTTGGTCCTGCAAGATTAAAGAAGGCAGTTGGTTACGCCATAATACATGGCTGAAGCATGCCTGATGACGCATAGAATTCGCTTGAAGCATTCCCGAAAAAGCACCTGGTGGAGCCAATAAGTGGTACATAAAATTTGATTCATTCACGGCTTTTACACAATGTGAAGGGAAAAAGAAGTATGTACACGAAGCACATACGTTTAGGTTTATACGTGAATAGAAAGATCTACATATCTCGCAAAATATATCCACGCATCTCCACGAAGTGAATCATGACAAGTGGGCGAAGCTGTGGGCATCGTATCGGTGAGTAACCGTACGTTATCCGAGCGTTGCCCCATATAGTGTAAATTGAGTGACAAAGTTTATATAGAAATGTAAATTTATTTCGTCTTCTAGTCGTCTTAGGCAATTAAAGGAGGATTTAGAAAATTGCTGGAGTGGAGGATATGCCTCGAAAGTGAATACAAGAACCCGCCATCTTACCGGTGGCAAGATACTATGCGTAATTTGTTGGGATATATAGTGCTCGAAGTGTGCCTTTGTGTTACAGGTTTCCTTGAGAAGCCTCAACATCTAGGCACATTTTAAGAGATGAACTCATCAATACTCTTCTCAATATAGGTTGTTCTCGCCGGGAACAGCTAGCGATCTCTTACCTTATAATTAGCCTTTGTGTACATTGAAGTCTATTGTAAAACCTCTTTTTTTGTCTCTCACACATGTTTAGACTATAGCAACGGTTCTATACCCTGACCACAACGGAAGACAAGGTTAGGTCCTAAGGAGCTTCGCCCGTAAAACTTCGAAATGCACCATAAAGCAGATAGCAACGAAAGTAACCGTATGAAGCACGCGCCCTTAAATTTTAAAGACAGTGTTTAGTAATGCCCAATGGTTAAGATACGCATCCCCACACGTACATGCACGTACATACCATGATCTCAGCCATAGCACAGAATTAATTACATGATCTTTTGACCCGTACGGAACTTTAAGCAACAACGAAAAGCAACGGCAGCGTGTGAAAAGGTTACAGTAATGATTACGCCTTAATTAAATTACGCCGTGTTCACATAATCTTGGCTACGCAGGTACAGAAAGTTCTCACACATACGATATGTGACTGGTAAAAACAAAACAAGACAGATCGACTAGAGGAATTGTTTTTATGGTTTTGGTGATCATATTTCGAGTGATATGAAGAGTAGGTTAACTTCTGACAATCAAGTGACACGCGCGCTATTCTAAATAGTGAAAAGGCGGAAGGAATTTAAATCAATACGAAAGAAATGAGAAACTTCCTCTACGCATGCGGAACTTCATAAGCTGTTTAGCGTGGCGACGATAATACAAACATTCAAACGTTTCTTGTGGCACTCACTAGCTTCTGCAGATATGAGGGAAACGCCAGAAAAACGGTGGGAATGCTGCCCTTTCGAAGCCTTGTAGTTTGGCCCGTCCTATCAAAGCAATCAAATTCACATTGCTCCGAGCAAAGTACGTCCGTATCGTCCAGCCGTCTCGACGAACAGCGCGCTAGCATGCGTCACGCAGCGTCTTGTCTTTAGGGAAACTTTGACACGTGGAAAAACTTGTTTCAACCTATAAACCAGGGGCGTAGCCAGAAATTTTTTTCGGGGGGGGGGGGGGGGGGGGTTCAACCATACTTTATGTATGTTCGTGTGTGCGTTTGTATGTGTACGTGTATATATACGCAAGCAAAATCGAAAAATTTCGGGGGGGGAGTTTGAACCCCCCCCCCCTCCCCCCCTGGCTACGCCGCTGCTATAAACCTATATTCGCCAGCTTAAAAGAAGGTAGCTGATTATAACTTTCAGTTGCAAACGCTTTTGTCGAGTGAGACAGTGCGCTGCAGGAGAGGAGAAATTAAAAGATTTTTCCATTATACTTCCACATGAAAAGTGACTGTGACTTTTGCTTCGCACGATTCATGCAGCCGAAGGCAGCACAGGAGATCACTATCGCGTTCAGAAGCGTTTGACGTTGGTCTAAATAGCCACTACACACGCTTGTCACCGGAGGAGTGGAGAAATTCGCCATCTGTAGAACTTCCGCCGGGTCCAAGCGACCACCCGCAAGTTTTCTGCCTGGAGCAATATGGCGGTCGTCGGCATCAGTGGCGGCGCGCCGCTTCCACTCCAGAAGCTTTTTAACACGAAAGTGTTTTATGCCGGGGTCCACCACGGCTCCCCTGACGTATTTCCGTCACGGATATGACGTTGTAAAATATAAACTAACATATTGAGATGAAAGAAAAATTAGAAGAAAAAGGTCCGTCGCCGAGCGTCGAACCTACGACCTCTCGCTCCGCAGCGCGCGGCGCGAAACCACTCGGCCACGGGAGTGTACGTGCCTCAGCTTGCTAACGGCAAGCTATTCATATACACCATATACCGTTGGCAGTCCTCAGAGCTCCTCGACTTCAGCGCGTTTTCGTCATCAGTAGCGAGATGGCGCGAAGGTGGCACGGAGTGCGCGCTCTAAAGGTCGTCGCGCCCCTCGCTTCGATGAGCGCGCGCCTCCACTGGGCGTGGTCGCGCTTATCTCGTGATCGGGGCATTCGGGCGCTTCGTACATCTCGTGCTTCCACCGTAAGTTTGCTTTGAAGTTAGAATGGATGAAGGGTGCACGAAGGTCGCTTCGCTCGCCGCACCGGCCGCGTTTACGAGAGGAGCGCGCTGCTCAGACACGAAGTAACAATTGTGGCAGTTGTTCGCGCTCGTCCTGTGTATACTTGTGGGTTCGCTTCGTGCGTCTGTTTGTGTTAGAGCAGCGCGCTTTAAGTGTCGAGCTGTGACAGTTAGTCCGCGCTCGTCCTGTGTCTCATTTCGTGCCTCCTTTTTGCTTGAGGTGCGCGCTGAATGTTGCGAGCTGCTCGCCGTTCTTCGCGTCACATTACAATTTGTTGCTGTAGCATTCATTTCTTCGCCCTTGTGGCGAAACAATGCACAATAAACGCTCAACTTCTTCTGTGAACACACGTTTCGCTTTCGTGTTATACCGATTCCTTTGACAGAGGGATCACCCATGTTTTTTTTCTTTTTTACCTCCTTGGAGCAGACGGAGTCGCAGCAACCGGAAGTAGGTGTTTCGAGCAGCGCGTCGGCGGTGACGTATGCCACGCCAGATTGGAAGGGGGGTACAGAAGGGGGGCTCGGCGAGAGGGCAAACCGGCTTTGGGAGAGGATACCAACGGAGGGTAGCGATGGAAAGAGCGACAGGAGCGATCGCCGCGCCAACCGTTTCGAAAAATTCTCACGGCTCCGTGTTCGTTGTACACTCGCGCACAACTTCCCCAACACAACTGAATTTCGACCTCTGGGTGGTTTAGGGGCTCTTTAAGAGAGTAAGTTTTCGGGACTGTTCCCAATCAGCTGTGTCAGTCTGCCATTTCGGAACCAGTGGCGGACATTGAATTACTATTGGTGAACTATTGGGAAGTGGTCGCTTTCGAGGGATCCCCTATAACTTCCCAATCAAGGAGAGGAAGAAGTGATGGAGATGTGATGCTGAGATCTATGGACGAGAATGTCCTATTTGCGAGGCTGTAATATGGTGGGACTTTCTGATTGAAGAGACATGCACCAGAAGAGAAAAGGAATTGTTCAATTAGACGACCTCGTGCATCGCAACGAGAATCACCCCATAGACTGCTATGTGCATTGAAGTCCCCAAGGGACCAGATAAGGTTCTGGTAGTCTACAAGGGACTGGAATTCATATTTTTGTAGATTGTAGTGCGGGGGGTATAGAGCATGGTGATGAGTTTAATTGTTTATGTTAAGATCGTCGTGCACCGCGCGTGCCGATGAATTCAGTGTACACTTACTGATCACTTGCTTCCCTTTCCCTCTTTCCTTCTGTGCGCTATATATTCACACGTTCCTTGCAATAAAGGGCTTTTGCTTGGCTGCTCTGCGTACGAGAACGTGGTTACTTCAGTTTGAAAGAACCACTCGAACAGCCACTGCCTCAAGGGACGTTTAATGGAGTGGTAAGTGTGCGCATGCTATTCCTTAATTGGTTAACTACACCTCCGGACGGCATATCCCGGTCCTTTCGGAAAACAATGTAACTGCGTAGAAAGTTGCTGTTTGGATTTTAAGTTTTTCTTGTACACACAGCACTTTCGGTGAATATTTGTGTAAAAGTTCTTGGACATCGTCGAGGTTTCTAAGCAGTCCTCTGACGTACTTCCATTGAATAATTTGAGTTTCCATATATTGGAAGTAAAGTAGTGCTGTGTGTACGAAAAGGAAGGGTTGTTTAGGCGGAAAGTTGGATCTCAAGTAGCAGGGACGTCGTCGGGCCCTGTTATCGGCTTTTTAGTTTTCGCTCCAGGGAGCTCTTACGGCACCAGAGGTACCGGATTTGTGCCCATTGCCTCGTGTGAGGACGCCCGCGTACGCGAGCTGCTGGTTCGTGTTTGCGACCTCGCCTGGCGAGGCGTGGTCGTGAGACCCGACGACCCTGGAGTCGCCTGGATCTGAGGCTTGGTAGGTGGAGCAGGCTTGGCTGCTGCCACCGCGGGGGCAGCCACCACGGCCGAAGGCTCACTTTGTGTGGGCCTGGACAGTGGCGTAGCCAGGGACGTGTGGCACACCGGGCCCGTGCCCTCCTCCCGAAATGTTTTTTTTTTCGCCATGGCATACATAGCGCGAAATTACCATTTCCATGCCCGGCCCCCACTTCACATCAAGGGGGGGGCACACTCCCCCCCCCCCCCCCCCGAAAAAAATGTCTGCCTGCGCCCCTGGGCCTGGACAGTGGCGGAGGGCTGTGCGATGCTGCCCCCTGACGCGCCGCATCAGCATACTGTGGACCGTGACAGGCCGCGGACACCTTCTTCGTGCTTCTTTGAATGAGAGGTTTTCTCGGACCTTCAATAAAATTGTCTTTTTCTTTTTTCCATTGCGGACAAGAACGCAAGTATGCAGCACGGTCTCCGTCACAGTTCACACAGTGCGGCGTTTCGTTAGAGATGTCCGAAGCATGGCCTTGGACACCACATCAAGCGCAGGCAGGTCGACCACGGCAGCCCTGGGAGCCATGGACAAATCTCCGACACTGAAAACATCGGCGAGGGTTGCGGATGTATGGTCTAATAGGTGTATTTGTGTAGCCAGTTTCTATGCTTTGAGGAAGTTCACTAGTGGCAGAGGTCAGTATCAAGTGTTTGGTTGGGATTTCCCGATTGTTTCTGCAGATGACAATTCGCTTTACACTTGTGACAATAATTCTGATCTTTCCACCCTTCAAGGAGTTCTGTTTCTGATAGGTCAATGAGATCTCATCTGTGTCTGATACGACCCCGCGTGTGGAGTTCATGGATCGGTGAGGTGTTACAGTTATGGAGGTATCGCCGAAAGTTACTAGTTTCTTTAGTTTTTCAAACTGTCTCTTGTGATGGAGTTCAAGAAGGAGATCTCCCCTAGCCATTTTTGTAACTTCATATCCAGCACCTAAGGAGTCTGTCAGGGATCTGGATACTAAGAAAGGGGATACGATGATTTGTCAGACTTCTCACTGTGTACCACATGATAGTGGGGGGAATACTTCTTTTGGTGGGCTGAAAAAGCTCACTTCTTGGTGCGTCCGCATTTTAAAGCGGCACGATCAGTTATCAAAGGCTCTATGCATGATAATGGAATTTGATTTGGCAGCGATGGCGGCCACCCACCACGGAGCCCGACATGGGGACGCTACAAGATTCGAGGCACCGAAAACGTGCACACGGCAGCCATAGACCGCCACTATAACCCAATATGCATAGGCCAAGGTTTGCTATTTGCACAAGGTTAACCCAGGCTGCCTATGAAAATTGGTAACTGAAGGAAGCAGGAAAGCGAGGAAATAAGATAGGAAAGTGAGAGGAAAAGGCGACCGCCGATTTCAAACCCTGGGTGGGTCAGCCCAGGGGTGCTGTCTACTTGAAGCCACGGCCAAAGGAACGCCTCTGCCGGGGGGCCTTAACGGTCCAAACACCCGGCGTCGGCTCAACCCCCCAGGATCCCCTTTTCCCCGGACACGGCAGAGCCACGCACGGGGAAGCGTGGGTGGAGGTCGAAACCCCCCCCATTGGCTCAGGTCCGTGGTGAGTTAGAACAACTAGCTCCTAAATCAGGAGAGGCCAACTCGCTTTTGTGTTTCCTCCTGTGGCCTCTGCGCCAATAGATACTGTTGCTCTGCATGGCGGTAAAAAAGATAGGCTGGTTTTCACACCTTGTGACGGATAATCACATGATCAACATGGCAGCCATCATGTGCAATGGGGAGGCAATTGCTACGAGCTCCACATCCTCAAAAAATTTTACCTCTATTATGACCAGAGCCATGTCATTAAAAATGACATAGTCATAAACGAGGGGAACTCGGGGAACCTAAAAATGCAGACACCATGGTCTATTTCCGTGAGAAAGGCAACGTGGCTAGGTGATGAAAGAGGAAAATAGAAGGAGAGGTACCCTGGAGACACAGCTTGTGAAAGTTAATTATATGCGACAATAATGAAATCAAGTTCCTTTAGTGAAAGTAAATGTGAGTAACGTTTATATAAAGTGCACACAGGATGGCTTCCGCCATCGTGGCGAGTAGATGGGAGTTTTTTCTCTTGTACTTCAGTTTAAGATCGTTCATTTTTACCAACTGACCAAATTTTCAAACTCTTAAGTGCTATTCTCTCATTCACATCTTTTAAACTGCACAAAGCCGGCAGCATGTATAGTTGTCAGACGCAGTTTCTAGACCGAATGCTCAGATAATTTCAGAGTGCTTCGGGCACTCCTTGAAGTTCATCCTGAGAAGCTTCATAGCTCTCAACTGCTACGTCATGCGAGCATGTCATCAATCGACAACAGCAAGTGTGCAGCGCTTATCGCCATGAAGTAGCACATAAAAACGAGGCACGCAAAATGAAACCTTCTTGTTCTTGCTTGGTTAACGAGACATTCACTCGAGACACTACATCAATAATCTGGTTTCTGTGTGCTTTCTAAAAAATGGTAATTATGGGATTCAAGAAATGTCTATTTTTGCAAGCATTTTCAGACTCGCATCTGAAAATAAAGTTCACATGGAGATTTCATTGTGGTTGCGCGTATATCAAATATCAATCTGCAACACAGCAATAATCAGGCATATAAAATAACCGAGATGGCTTTATCACATAATTTCAATCAGTCAAACAACACCGTGGAACATGTATAGCTCTGTCTAGGCGCTGCACTGTTCGTCCACGTGCACCGAGATGATGTGCTGGCCGGGGACCATTGCCAGACCTAGAATGCGTGGTTCCACAGTGCTGCCGCTGCTGTCTGCATGAAACAACGTGGAAAGCTCATGAGCATATCTACAAGGCCAGAAACATGCATGCATGAGGAAATCGCTATACTTGCTGCCAGTGCCTATGTGCAGACTGTTGCTGTTACAGGTGGGAGGACCTCGTCAGGCGCCAAAGCCTTAGTCCTCCCTTTACTAAGTGCATCTTTGCACACACTTGAATAATATCAATTCATTGCAATGTTCAACCACGTGCCGAGTATGAAAATGTACAGACATGCAGCACTAAGAAATCAATCCAGCAGTTGACAAAGGGTTTACAGGAAGCACATAGAGTGATATTTCATATTGCCACGATTTTAACCTTGCGTTGTTCGGCCCCTGTCACTTGATGAACTCAAAACGTCACGCTAATATCGAGGCCATTCAACGTTGCAAAACGACCACAAACGTGGGAAAACAAGCGGCAACATTTCCTGTCTCCAGCTGGTGCAACAATTCAATAATCTCTTGAGAGCTTCCGGCGGCTTCCGCTCGGCGGCGCCACGGTGCTTGAAAGTTGCGAATTTCTAAAGCACGAGAGAGGGGCGCGCACGCGCGTGCCCCGCTAAGATGCCCCGCTGCTGTTCAATCGCGAGGCGCTGCGCCGTGCTCCCGACCGGGCTGCAGAAATTAGGCGCCTTTTTTCTTCTTCGAACCACAACCACCACCACCAATCGCGACGACGATGTCGAGCACCGCACGCGCATTTCGGATGCGAGGTCGCTCACTTTCTAGGCATTTTCTTCACTGGCAGAACGGCAGTGAGGGAAAAAAAAATTTAAAAATTAGGAGGCAGCATGAAGCCTTGCGGTCAGCTGTCGCACGGCAACGTTTTCTGACGCCGTTCTCTGCACCTACGACCGCTACGATGAACCAAACAACGCCTTGGAGCGCAAGAAGCCATAAATGCAACCAGCGATAACTTTTCGTCGCTTAAAAGTTCGCAACGACCGCCAGCTCACCTAAACCACAACATATGCCGCAAAAGGTGCCCTGTCTTTTCGGCAACGGCAGAGACCGGCCTATCAATGATTACGACTTCCGCGCGATGGCGACGATTTCTTCAAGGATAAAAGAGAAAAGGTGAGGTGGCAGCTGGCGATGAATGTGTCATTATGACTAATCGCCGACAACCTTATCACAGTCATCTGCAGCTATCTGCTCGACTGCGCGTATGGCGTAAACCGTGCGGAGTAACCGCAGCACAAGCGCGCCATGCTGCCGTTCGCAAGTTCGCCGCCGCCGCATCGTGCGAGTCCGCTTGCGCGTTGCTTGCAATATGCTCGTCTTCGTCGTGTTGAACGAACAGGCTACCCGCCGCACCTGTGCACGGTCCGGAGTGAAGCATGCACGAAGAACGCACAAGCCAGCGAACGGCCCGGCGATAACGGCGTGAGCCGAGTAGGCGACGCGCTGTACGCAACTGGCCAGGGATGATGAGCTCCACGTGGCGGCACCGCCAGTGTGTCGGAACGGAACGAAAAACGAAAAAAAACGATATTTTTGACCGGAAGAAAAACGTAACCAAAACGTTTTCTATTAACTGTTCCCGAGTGAAACCAACATTTTTTTAATCGTTTTTCCGTTCAAGCGGAAACTTGACAATTCGAAACAACCAAGACCATGCAACGTGAATATTTCAGGGGACAGTACTAGCGCACATCTCAGGCAGGAATTCCAAAGTGAAGATGTGTTGAAGTTGTGCGACAAACGAGAACAGTGGCAACCACAGATGTTTATATTAATGCATGCAAGTTGACTTTCATGTGCATGTCACACAGGCCAGTGTGTAGAGGGCATTGTCGGCGCTGAAGTTTGTTTTAGCAGAACAGTGCTTTCGCATATCAAAGGCACACTCGATGACGGGATGCTTCTGAGATAGTGCTCGCTCCCTTGACGGAAAGCATTACATTTCAGAATCGATGCTATCCTGGTGAAAACAATATTTACAACACTCATTATAAATAATACATTTTTTTTACACATGCTGTGACTTTTGTTGTTTTTTTTTTTTTGTTCATTACCGTCTGCGCTGAATCGCGATTGCCATCCTGTGAAAATGACATTATATCTTGCCGTGTAGCAGCGCATGGCATCTAATGTCACTCGATGTGTCAATGTCATTAGATAAAAATGACATTAAACCCTCTCGTGTGACAGGGGTATAGTTAGTTCACACAAGCAGACCATGCGGCAATATGGATGTACAGAGGTGGTCCAGCCAGTTTAGGGTTTGGAGCAATTTTTGGAGATAGGAAAAAGTCTGCTTTGGAGCACATTTGGAGCAAGAGGAACTGTGTTTTGGGGTAGGTTTGGATCCGACAAAACAGAATTAAGGATCACTAGGAGCAGAACATGTCTCAATAGACCTTATGCAAAATCTGCTGCCAACTAGCAACCACCGTACGCATTACCATTGTGTTGAAAGCAAGAGTAGGTCGTGGTTGAAAGCTAAGCTCGCTCCGCATGTGCTCACACGGAGCAT
The DNA here is from genome assembly GCA_030522465.1 of Rhipicephalus appendiculatus. NCBI lineage: Eukaryota > Metazoa > Arthropoda > Arachnida > Ixodida > Ixodidae > Rhipicephalus > Rhipicephalus appendiculatus. Next base: position 1,670,499 of record JALIZH010003830.1, on the reverse strand, counting down.
ATGTATCAATGTTTGGCAGCTGATTGGAACGACAATGCTGGCATATTTTCGTGTGCCATGTTGCTCAGATTGAGGCAATTGGGATGCCAAAAAAAAAAAAAAAGGTTTGCAGGAAACTAGCCTCCACGTTATTAGATTACCTTGCGACTGACGAGAAGCGGCATATCGTTCCGTTGCCAGCTATTGCTTACAACTAAAGCCGTGTTTACGTTCGCCGTTTTTAAACGCGGGATGTCACGACATTGACACTCATCAGGGAACATTCTTTCGTGTCATGCCGGAACGAGACAGTTTTCGCAACGTGTGCTTGCAGGCACAGACAAACCAACTTCGTGTACGAGCTTCAAAGCTGCATCGCGGCTATAACTCGCGCATGCCTGCGCTGCTGTTGACAACATTACTTTGTTACATTGCGACAATAATTACATGTAAATGACATTTAGCGCAAAAGGACACACGAACACGAAAGGAAGAAACCACGAGACTAGCGCAGTCTCGTGGTTTCTTCCTTTCGTGTTCGTGTGTCCTTTTGCGCTAAATGTCATTTACAATGCAATACCAACTCGCCCAACGCTCCGTTCTTCTAAAATAATTACATGCTGGACAGGCAGCTCGTGCGCGTCATCAATTTTCAGCAAACAGACCGATTGCGCTAGAGCGTGTTGTTTGCCCTTGGTTTTCGATTGTGGAGTAAAGGTGGCGTTTGGTGGGATGCTTTGAGTGCGTATTACTTCACTATGCGTATTTTTCAAGCAATTCATGTACTATCGATGTCAAATTCACACGGGCAGTCTGGATGTCCTGACTGCCCCCCTCCCCCTTACTATTTTTTTTTTTTTTGTAAATTTCTACCTTAAGAAGAGCACATCAGGTTCTCCCAAAAGATGATTTCCTTTTGGAAAAATCCTGTGTCCATCCCTATGTGCTATAAACTGTTATGTATGGAACTGAAAAAAAATGCTTTTCCGGCAAATGTTGCATTCGACCATGGTTGCGCTACCGATGCGCTGAGGTGGTTTCACAAATGTTCCGTTGGCGGCACTAAACTGCCTAGCTGCAAGGAGTTTAAATTGTAAGGCACCAATAGGCCCCAAAAGCGACGATGTGAACACGAATATTCTTGGCATATCGTGTTATTTACGAGCACGCTTTTCATGTTAAATTTTCACGTGCATGAGATGCGGAAATTTTTTTTAATTTCAATTGTCCGGTAATCCTACGCATAACATACGACAGCAAAATATTTTTTATTTCAAAAATAAAAAAAGTACGATGTTTTATTTAAAATTAGATGCACAAGACATCAGGTCGATGTAGGCTGCCCCTTATGAAATATGCTGAAATGAGTCAACAGCACTCTCTTGTCGCCATCACTGTTAAACTGCTTAGCGCAAAAGGCAGACACAGTGCACATAGAAATGACGAGGACCAGCGCTGACTTCCAACCAATTTTTATCACAAAAGACACAAATATATAGCCTACAGAAAAGATAACATCACATGCTTATCCAAGAACCAAAAAAAATCAAACAAAATTAAAAAGCAAGAAGGAACAGCAAAAAAACAAGTGACTACCCAGGAACACCACATGCCGAGGAATCCTAATACGCCAGTTCTTTTTCTGATAAGAATATGGATGGTTTACTAATGCAACTTCCTGGAGCTATTGTTGCGGCCTCAATTATGATTCTAGTGACTTCGTTAGGGTGAGACGCAAGAACTCTTGTTTTCTCAAACAAGGGCTGGCATCCACATTCTGAACAATAAGAGGACGTCTCTCCCCACGTTTCTTACTTTTTGGCAATGTTCCTGTAGCCTTACGTCAAAAGCATCTGCCCGTCTGACCAACGTACCACTGTAAACCAGACAAAGGTATACTGTAAACAATTCCCATTGCGCACTCAACAAACTTCTTACGGTGCTTAATTCTGCAATGGTTCACAGGTCTTCCTACGGAACTAGTCCAGAAACATAACTCGGACAGTTTATTCGGTGTGGAAAAAAACCACCGACACATGCGCTCTTTGGCCTATCTTTTTCAGTTTATGTGAAATTCCGTGTAAATAAGGTATCACTGCAATCTTCTTGTGACTTGTTTCCTGTGAAGTGTCCCGCGTGTTAGCTACCCTTGAGTGTCTGCGCAGCTTCTCAGAAACGGAAACTAGCAAGGAACTGGGATAGCCAGCTGTCTCAAGACGAAGAGTCTGCTTGCCGAAACTTTCCTGTACTGAGTGATCGCAAGATTTGGTTAAAGCGTTATGCAAACATGCTTTTACAATACCACGCTCTGCCAATTTGCCGTGAGAGGATGCGTACGGCAACAAAGGTTTCTTCCTCCCGAGGCTCGTATGTCCAACAGTCGTGTCCAGTAGCGAAGGTTAGTACCAAACCTAAAAACCTGAAACGCACTGTCGCGTCAACTGGACGGCGCTCTTTTGCTCTCTCCTGCACATGCGGGCAGCCCCGCATGCTCCGATCCGTGGCAGAAACTACGATCGCATCCTTAGATGTCTCGCCACGTTCTCCCATAGCGGCATAGGCATCTATGTTAATGCCTGTGTTGTTACGACGTTTCGTACCTTTTCATTTGAACACCCCTTGTAATTATTTAGATAATAACTTCTGGGGTTTTACGTGCCAAATAGTATGATTATAAACCATGCTGTAGGTGAGGGCTCTGGAAATTTCAACCATTTGGTGTGCTTAAATGAGTACTGACATTGCACTGTACATGGGCCCCTCGCACATATGCCTCCACTGAAATGCAACTTTCAGGTCAGCAGCTGAGCACTGTAATCATTGTACCACCGCGGCAGAACATACTAGTTAATGTAAATAACTTCCTTTCACCTTTACCAATATTTACAAGCTCGCTCACACAGGCACATTACACTGCAAAGCAAACATAGATGAGTTTGTATTGCACTGGCTACACGTGCACTGGCTCCCAACCTGATATATTCCTTTGAAATAGCTACATCAAGCCACACTGCAGGATCATTAACCAGAGTAAATGAAGAAGCTTATCAAGACATATAGCCATTTGAGCATCTGTAAACAATAGCCCTGCTAACATGCAATTCCTAAATAGTTGCACTTAACTGCTAAGTTAGGTGCATTTGCAAACAGTGTCATCAGGGCAATGCAGTTTTAGAAACTTCTGCTCATTTCTTGAGTGTGTGAATGTGAGAGCGTTTTTCGAGGGATTACCAAGTTGCGCAAAGTACGTAGAATATGAGGAAGGAAATGTCTGTGTGTGTATCACTGGCTGCCCTAAACTCCCCCAGCAGATGGCATCATTCAGCAGATTGGCAAAAAGCCCATTATGCATCCGTAAGGCAATATGCACACCTACACAGCTGCACACATTGTTGATTCTGTTGCCGATGATCTTGATTAATCATGCGTGAGCGCTTTGTAATGGGTAAGCATTTAAACAACTCGCTCGTTGCGCAATTCGCATGGTGTGACGCCTGGTATGATTCTTCATTTCTGCCGTGCAATAATGTTACGAGCAGCTCATTTACTCAACTATTTACAATGCAGTCTCCCACAGCACAAGGTGGGCAGCATGGTGCCAGTCTAACAACAATCAAACTCTTGCTCTTTCATGCAGCCACACTGTTCTGAATCATAACACCCTGGTGGTACAAGCAACATCTTGGTGCTTAGTTCATTTCAATTTACGAGTAACAATGAGTGTCACATGTTCTCGGCATTTTAGAGAACTGCATGTGTTGCTTGACAGTCTAGTGAAGTGGCAAGCCTGGCGTGGTCCTGCATCTGATTTGCAATTTATGAGAAGTTACTACTCGATAAATGCAGGTCTCATTACGTGAGCTATCGACTGTATGGAGGACAAGACGTGTTGTTCAATGGCAGATATTAAGCAAATGATGTTTCATTCCACAAAAGTAACATTCACTGGTTTTGTTTTTCATATTGCCAGAATCGGAGATAAGCTACATTTTTCGTGCTATGAATGAAGGAAAGAAGTGGATATTTAAGGGCTCGTTTTTCTTTGTTAGACATGAGAACTAACACACAATGATGCCAAGGAAAGTATAGGGGATGTTCTTTGTACCATCCCCAGACTGGATGCCTTCAGGTAGTACACGAGGGATTATTGGTCAGCTGCCAGCTCATAAGATCACATGCTACGTTACGCCAACAGGCAAAAAAAAAGAGTGTTCCACACGTGCCGTCATGGCTACTAGTGGCACTGACTGACACTCCCAGGTTTAAATGCGACGGGGGGATGACCGCCGCCATAGCGCAGTTGGTAGAGCATTGGATGTGCTGTCTGAAGGTGGCAGGTTTGGTCCCTGCCGGCGGCAAGTTATCTTTTCGTCCACTTTTTCTTTCTTCACATTTACATTAGAATTACTGCTAATAGCAACCCCTATACTTTCTTTGGCATCATTGACTGTTAGTTCTCATTAATATTTTTCTTGCTGGAAGACTAAGTGTCTTTCACAGAGTTTGAGAGCTACAATGTCAGTTTTCTACTTTGGGAACTGCAATTGCGGGTTGTTGTTGTATTTGAGGATGTTAATTTAGAGCGAAATTAGTGCAAATAAAGATGGACACAGAGATGAGGCAGGCACTGTCCTTGTCTGCTTTGTCTTTGTGTCTATCTGGGTTTGCAGTAATTTTCGCCTTGTTAAAATGCAGGACCAACAAGCCCCACAAACTGAAGTATATTCAGGGACGTCTACCATCAGAGCAAATGCTGTCAAATACAGTTACCAATGTATTTTGAGGTTATTTTATTCTGCTTCTTGCGTAGTTCTGCCAGCCAAATTTCGGGGTCAAATAGAAGTTGACTATAATCATATTTGCCTGCGTACAGTGTGTGTGTTCTGAATGAAAGAGGCCAGAAGTGTACCATACCCTGGAAGTAAACAGTACGCAGCATGAAAATGAATGTGCGTGCAATGTTTGTGTGTGAGCAAGACATGGAGTCACATATCTGATAGAGTTATACACCTTTAACAAGAGTAATTAGTGGGGGGATTATCCGCATTTATCCTGTTATTTAGTGGTGAATGTTTCAACTTCAGCAGCTGTGATGTTGTCACGTAACTTTATTTTGTGACAAGTTGCCAGCTCCTTCAATTTTCGCACTGCGTAATGCCCGCATCAGCTACCATGGCTGTGACTGAATCACTGCGAGGGTTCTCTCTAGGGCTCACACACCATCGCTTAACATCTGGTGCTCATGGTAGATACAGCATCAGACATGCAATGCAGAAGTCACACTTGGAAGGACACAACAGCCCTGACGACAGACCTGGCTGCAGGTACTCGGAGCAGGATCCGAGGATGATGTTCTGGTCTCGGTCGGTGCAGAGGAAGCTGCCCACCAGGGTGCGGCCGTCACTCATCTCCACCCGCAGGCTCTGGTTGAGCCACCGACGCAGTCGCACCCGACCACTGCTTTCCTCCCCCGCTGCCATGCCCTGCACACCAGCATGGCGACACCCAAAGCAGATTGGGCACAAAATAGTATTCCAAGGCCTTCGATGCAACGTGACATTACTTCGTGTGGATGAAAAGAAAAAAGCCTAGAGAGAGATTCCCAAGCTCGAGAAATCTATGAAGCCTTCAAAATGCATAAAGTGGGGTCAGCATGTTCACCTTCGATGGCACTGATCGACAAAGAGATTAGCTATCTGCACAGTTAAGTGGATGCGTTGTATAGGGCAGGGCGCATGCACTTTTTCAATACCCCTGCCCCTCCTCTCACGCAAAAAGCATATTTATTTGTGCTCGCACAAATAAACGCATGGTTGGTAGTTCAGCGCTTGTTTCTTTCTCTGTCCTCGTATTTTTCACACCGGTGAAGCGTTACAAACAAGCTCAAACCTCATACAGAGAGCTGAGCACATGTGCCCCCCACTCTGAGCATTTGCAATGCTGGTGAGTGAAGCTTGGCGACAAAAGTTGGCACAGGGAATGAGGCCAGCGGAGCCGTTACCACGGAGGATGACCCAAGTGAGAATAAGCGAGCAGCGCTGCCGTTTGTGCCAGCTCACACAGGTAGAGAAACAAGGAGTCCCTTTATGGAACAAAGGTCTTTTCATTCCGGGGTTTAGGACTCAAATTGTAATATGGTAACGAGGTACGCCATAGTCGGGGACTACACATTAATTTCGGTGACTTGGGGTGCTTGAATGTGCACCTCGATCTAAGTGCACAGGTGTTTCGCATCTCACCCTCATTACAGACAACCACCACGACTGTGAATCGAACCCATGTCTTTGAACAAGACCTCAGCCAAAAAGCAACCACAGTGGGTCACTAAAATGAGTTTAGTATTATTGCAAGTTAATTTTAGGACAAGAAACTGATTACACTTTAATCAGTGCAAGAAAACATTTGATAAACTTTTCCAGGTGGGCTGCTGAGGCACCATAATACCTGCATCTTTTTTTTTTTTTCTTGATGCTATCCACACTGAGGCATGATTTTCAACGAAACAGTGCACAAGAAAACACAATCACGCACACATAAAATGACACAAGCAAGCACTGTACTGCAACATATTAAGCACACTGAGCTGTCTCTTCAGCAAGCTTCATCAGAAACGGAGCAAGATTTGAGGCTGCTCTCTGCACCGCTGTCTACACATTTTACCTTAGGAGCTTGTACAGTGGACTCTCAGTAAACGGAACTCCTGTTAAATGGAACATAATTTCCCGGTCCTTTCAGGTTCCATTTAATGAGAGTCTAGTGTACTTAAATACGTAGAAACATAGAAATCAGTTTGTCATGTATTCACTGAGCCAATTTCCCCAAGCTTTGCACCATCAAACAAAAAAAGCAGCGATAAATTTGTGCTTTTTTTGCGAAAATTGTTATCAGACGATCAGAAGTGCCACAGAAAAAAAAAAGGCAGTAAAATTTTTCACAGCACCGCCCAACAGACCGTGACTGGAGCGTCTCGGGAACATAAAAGCACCAATACTTCAATATCGCCGGAGTTTGCCTTTCAGCACCTTGTGTTTGAAGCCAAGCAGAGCATCTAGTAAGCCAAAGCTCATGCACAATCGGGAATAAATCACCGTAGGAATCCACAAAGCCGAGGAACTGGTTCAGCTTGGTGGTGCCCAACAAGGGGGTCATTGTGGTGTGACTGCCCCTTTAGTGGAGAACTCTGCGCATGCCTATGTCAGTCGTACTTTATCACATTGGGTCTTCTGAATCTAATTTTCGATCTCACACACCTTGTTGGCACATGTCTGTTGCTTTTCCTGCTATTTTTTTTGCAGATTTTAGCATTGTTGGTGCCTGTTTACAAACCTTTTTTGTTATCGGTTGTATTTTTTTAAAATCCCTTCGTGCTGTTCAAAATATCACGTGGGCCAATTGTGTCACCAGATAACATTGTGCCTCTTTTTGCATTTTGCATCTTCTGCCTTATATATTTCCCATAAAAACCAGTTGATAGTCAGCAGTTTGTACTGTTCAATCTTTCACTGTTTTACTGCAATGCCGATGTTGGATGTGTCTACAACACTTCTTCCCTGTGCCAGCCTCTTTTATCTCCTCTAGGAGTTTGTGGCTCTCATGCGGTCCTGCATCATTGGCTAACATGTAATGAGCCCACAAGTAAACACCTGTGTTGCTGGCACAGTTGCTTACTTGATGCCAGGGTGACTACCACTTCACTGTCCAACCATAACTTCCTTTTAGGAGCTTGCTCGCCAAGCTTCTTATGCTCGCGCCTTGTCCATCGGGCCGTAGCCGCTAGTTCTCATTGCTCTCGCTAGAGGCGCAGCTGTGCTCGCTTGGGTGATTCAAGCGAACCGGCGACATGCGAACCTCGAAGAGTTACGGGCACGGGACTTGTACGGAGGATTCAGGGTTACCCGATCATCTCCGAGCAAGCTCCACTAACATCATTCACTTCGTGGATATGGTGCGTGTTTTTTGCCACAGTAGGCCTGTTTTGTTGTTTTAGGGGTGAAGCTCCTTAGGGTGTGGGTCTGTCCCTCCTCTGTAGTAGTAGTTGTAGTAGTAGTAGTAGTAGTAGTAGTAGTAGTAGTAGTAGTAGTAGTAGTAGTAGTAGTCGGTCGGTCGGTCGGTCGGTCGGTAGCCACGTATAGTGGAATGTACCCGCTCCACGTGATAAAGATGACGATGACGCAATATAGTGGAATGTACCCACTACACGTGATAACAATGAAGTATAAGCGCGTTCCAGTATAGTGGAATGTACCCACTACACGTGATAAAGATGACGATGACGAGTCGTCCAACTGAAATCAAGGCGTGGCCTCTAATATACAGAGTGGAACCGCTGTCGCCGCGTCCCCTCCAGTGTCTAAAATGCTGGCGCTATGGGCACACAATGAAAGGATGTCGGTCAGCTCTGAGATGTCGGAATTTGTGGTGAGATGCACAACTCAGATGATTGTAAATCGAGTGAAGAGAAGTGCTGCCTTTGTCATGAAGCGCACTGTGCTGACAGCCGAAATTGCTCGGCCAAGGCACATGAAATACAAATTCTTGAGGTAGCAGATCGAAGGCGATGTTCCCGAAAAGACGCCATTGCTGAAATTCAGGCCAGAACTCAGGGATACGCCGACGTAGCAGCCCGACGTAACATAGCGATGGAAGCATCTCTTTCCCTATCCATTGCGGACATGATCGAAAAGGTTATGGAAAAGGCTATGCAACGCCTTGCTACCAACATTTGTGAGTCTCTGTCAGAAATTATAAGCAACCAGATGACGCATATAAATGCAACGCAGAGAGATTTTGGCACAGCTTCACAAAATGCTGAGGTCACACACACATTAATTGATGTAGAGTCAGAGATAACTCCTTCGCATGCGCAGTTGGCAGGGCACTCTCCGGGAGGCAACCAGAGGCAAAATGATAACAGACATGACGATACTCATGATTCAGATGATATGGACATGGACCTAAGGTCTCTTAAGCGTTCTAGATCCCCTATCTCCAAAAAATCTAGCTCACCAAAACATTCGAAAAGCAAGAAATACCAGAAGGACAACCTCTCGAAAAGCGATTTTCTTAAAGAGAGTATTTTAGATAAGGCTGTCGCTGATACAGTTCTATCGAAACCATAGGGAACCTCAAAATTCTCCATTGAAACTGCCGATCGATTCACTCAGCAATAACAGATTTATTGTACTTGTCATCTTAATTCGATCCAGATATTATTGCACTGCAAGAAACATGGCTTTCCGCACATCACTCGTTTCAATTAACCAACTTCCGATCCTTTCGACTAGACTGTCCATCCAAAGGTGGAGGTTTAGTGTTCCTTATCAATAAGAAAATTAGTATGAAGGTCAAAATTTCGTACAAATATATGTCTCCTGACTGCGAAATTTTTGCATCAGACGTGACCCTGCCAGGATGCCTACCTTTCTCTTTAGTGAACCTCTACTTTCCTATGGGCGTACAAGACACGCAATGTTTAGATATGGCTATTAACTCATGGTGTAAGGAAAAAATTCTAGTCGGAGACTTTAATTCTCACCACACGTGTTGGGGTTTTAGAACTTGTTAAGGCGTTTATTTGCCGGAACTCAGATAAACTGCGGAATGGCGACAGCCACGGCCAGGCACGAACTCTGAGCGCAAGCGGCGTCCTTCTTTTGAGATGACCCACTAGAAGGCGCTCGAGAGTGCAACCCATTACTCAGTTCCAACGCTTCGCTACAATTACCCCGGGTACGAAAAGGGAGCCGCCGGGCGACCTAACAGCTTGTCACAATGAGCGGGTCATAATACGCCTTCAGACAGTCCATGTTGACAATGTCGCGCCCTCGACGGCGCATTTCAGAAGATTGTTCGATGGGTTCGATCAGGTAGTTGACCGGAGATGTGCGCTCGATGACACGGTAGGGGCCTTCGTATTTCGGCAGTAGTTTTGAAGAGAGGCCAGCTGCGGAGGCAGGGACCGAGAGCCATACGAGCGCTCCAGGGAGGAACGTGGGCTCAGTAGTGGCGGAGCCATCACGAATACTCTTCTGCCGCTCTTGTTCATTCGTCGTAAAGGTCTTGGCAAGCTCGCGACACTCTTCAGCAAGCCTGGCTGTGTCAGAAATAGGGGCACACTCAGACTTGATCCGGCGTGTACGGGAGTATCGTGTCGATGGTGTGCGACGGGTGCCGTCCGTATAGTAAGAAGAAGGGCGAAAAACCAGTAGTGCTCTGAGGGGCGGTGTTGTAAGCGTAGGTGACGAAGGGCAGTATAGCATCCCAATTCGTGTGGTCGGCGGCGACGTACATTGAAAGCATGTCGCCGAGGGTGCGGTTGAAGCGTTCGGTGAGGCCATTCGTCTGCGGGTGGTAAGCAGTAGTTTTGCGGTGGACAGAATGGCACTCCCTCAGGATGGCTTCGACGACTTCCGACAGGAAGACACGGCCTCGATCGCTGAGAAGCTCCTGGGGTGGACCGTGACGCAGTATGAATCGGTGCGGCAGGAAGGAGGCAACATCGCGCGCAGTAGCCGCAGGGAGGGCGGCGGTTTCGGCGTATCGCGTTAGATGGTCTACGGCGACGATGACCCAGCGGTTACCAGCTGATGTCAGAGGGAGTGGTCCATACAAATTGATACCCACGCGCCCAAACGGACGGTCAGGGCAAGGTAACGGTTGTAGACCAGCTGGAGACATGTGCGTTGACGGTTTGCGGCGTTGGCAATCGAGGCACGAGCGAACGAACTTCTGCACGTAGCGGTACATCCCTCGCCAGAAGTAGCGTTGTCGAATGCGGTGGTATGTTTTGGTTACCCCAGAGTGCGCGCATTGCGGATCCGAGTGGAAGGACTCACATATTTCCGACCGCAAACTGTGAGGTATCACGAGTAGCCACTGCCGGCCGTCGGCGTTGTAATTGCGTCGGTGCAGGAGGCCGTCACGTATGGCGAAATGATGAGCTTGGCGACGCAATGCGCGAGTGGATTGTGTTGCCGACGGATCAGAGAGCAAGTCGATCAGCTGGGCGATCCAATTGTCCTTGCGCTGTTCGGTAGCGATGATGTGAACATCGATGACAGAAACGGCAATGGAAGATACTGAGCAGGGGGGCATTGTCGTCAGGCAGAGGGGAGCGCGAGAGGGCGTCGGCGTCAGCATGCTGACGTTTGTTGCGGTATAGCACGCGGATGTCGTAGTCTTGCAGGCGAAGAGCCCAGCGGGCGAGACGGCCTGAGGGATCCTTCAACGACGACAGCCAGCAGAGTGCATGATGGTCGGTGACGACGTCAAATGGGCGACCATACAAATAAGGTCGAAACTTTGTAAGGGCCCAGACGATCGCCAGGCACTCTTTTTCCGTGACGGTGTAATTTGTCTCGGCTCTCATGAGCGTACGGCTTGCGTATGCCACGACATATTCGGGGAATCCGGGTTTGCGCTGCGCCAGGACAGCGCCGAGGCCTACGCCGCTGGCGTCTGTGTGCACCTCCGTGGGGGGCCGTAGGGTCGTAGTGGCGTAGTATGGGAGGAGACGTCAACAAATGGCGGAGCTTGGCGAACGCGTCGTCGCACTCGGATGACCACGAATCAAGGGGCCCGTTACTTCCAAGGAGCTTCGTCAGTGGTGATATGATCGTGGCAAAGTTTCGTATGAATCGTCGAAAGTACGAACACAGGCCTACGAAAGTGCGCAGTTCTTTGACGGACGCAGGTTTGGGAAATTCGGCCACGGCCCGAAGCTTGGCCGGATCGGGAAGGATTCCGTCCTTGGACACGACGTAGCCTAGGATGGTGAGTTGCCGCGCTGCAAATCGGCACTTCTTCAGATTTAGTTGGAGACCGGCGTCACTCAAGCGCATCAAAACATGCCGCAGGCGCTGAAGATGCGTGGAGAAGTCCGGAGCGAAAACGACGACGTCGTCGAGGTAGCACAGGCACGTGTGCCATTTCAGGTTGCGCAGAACGGTATCCATCATGTGCTCAAAGGTGGCGGGCGCATTGCACAGCCCAAACGGCATGACGTTGAATTCGTACAAGCCGTCGGGCGTGACAAAGGCGGTCTTCGGTCGAGCGTCTTGAGCCATAGGTACTTGCCAGTACCCTGAGCGCAAATCGAGAGATGAAAAGAATTCTGCTCCTTGCAGGCTGTCAATCGCGTCGTCTATTCGCGGTAGTGGATACACGTCCTTACGAGTGATCTTGTTGAGGCGTCGGTAGTCCAAACAGAACCGCACAGAACCGCACAGAACCATCCTTCTTCGCAACGAGAACAACAGGAGACGCCCATGGGCTGTCCGAGGGCCGAATTACGTCGCGTCGGAGCATGTCTTCTACTTGCTCATTAATTACCCGACGTTCGGCAGGCGACATGCGATATGGACGTTGCCGTAATGGTGGCTGGGCGCCAGTGTTGATGCGATGTGTAACAGCGGACGTGCGACCAAGAGAAGTTTGCCCGACATCGAAAGAAGAACGAAATTCTTGCAGCAGGCCCAGAAGCTGGGAACGCTGGACCGACGTAAGGTTATCAGCAATGGAGGGACCAAATACGTCAGCAGGTGACGGATCAGACGCGGAAATAGCACTGATGGTACGAGAACTGGGACAGTGCGAGTCATCGGGTACGTCCAGGACTTGTGCTTCGTCGACGGGTTCCACTCTGCCGAGACATTCCCCTCGAACCAACGTAACCATGTACGGGAATGGGTCGGTCACAAAAATAGCGGTGTTGCCCTGAGTTAATTGCACGGTCGCGAAAGGTACTAGCAACCCTTTCCTACTGCAACCACGGTCAGATGGCGAAAGGAGTGCAATTGTGTCGGAGAGACCGGCGCAGTACACCGACACGGCCGTTGACGAGCTTGGAGGTACTGTCGTATCGTCTTTGACGAGGATCTTGCTCAGTGCCGAGGGACTGTCTACTGGCGTCAAATGTGAGAACGGCGAGAGTTCGATTTCGGCAGAGGCACAATGAATGACGGCGTCGTGGCGGGAGAGAAAATCCCATCCCAGGATGACGTCGTGAGAGCATGCAGTAATGATGATGAACTCGACGACATACAGAACTTCCTGAATGACGACGCGAGCAGTGCACACTGCTGTAGGGTGAATACTCTGCGAACTAGCGGTACGGAGGGACATCCCAGAAAGTGGCGTCGTCACTTTTCGGAGTAAGCGGCAAAGTTTTGCGTCTATAACGGATACGGATAGTATCGATAAGGGCAGATGAGCGAACACCGTCCACAAACACGTCAATGACATTCCATGGATTTCTCTGAGGGCATTCCATGGATTTTTCTGAGGGCTTTCACAGTTCGGTAGCGTCGCAGCCCTTGCCTCGTGGACTGCGACGACTAGTTTTCCTGCTCTTGAGCGGCCGAACTTGGCCGCATGGGTGACAGGGATCGACGTCGTGGAGACGTGGACCTACGAGGAGATGAAGCTGGGCGAGACGTCGGTGGCATAGACGGGGGTGAGTCGTGAAAGGGACGGCTCAGCTGGCCATTGGCAGGTGACGGGACAGGAGGCGGTTGCACCCGAAAGCAATAACGCGCAACGTGACCGGCGTAACCGCACGCAAAGCAGATGGGCCGGTTGTCGGGTGTGCGCCATTGGTTCGCCGGGGTAGGTCGCGCCCATGTCGGAAGACCTGACGGACGGAACTGCGGCTGGAATGGCTGGATGGTGGGCTGAAGTAGAGGCCTAGGGACGACGTCAGCATACGTAGCCGACATACCCGCTTCGGTGGATGGAGGTCGAGCGGCGGCTTCGGCGTAAGTCAGAGGTGCGGCCGCCGGAAGTACTTGAGGCGGCCTGGCGACAACTTGAGCGTAACTCTGGGGCGCAGGAGCCGGAGATTGCTGGTGGTACGCTGGCATGACCTCCGAAATTTCTTGCTCGATCGCTCGGTGGAGGGGAGGAAGAAGGGTGGTCGCCGATTTATGAACGGCTGGCGGGTGGGCAAAGGCCAGGAGAGAGAACTGCCGTGCGATTTCCTCACGGATGAAGGACTTGAGCTCTGTCAGCAACGCCGTCTGGTCAGAGGTGGCCACCAATCCAGCAAGCTCTGCACCTCGTGAAGGGGAGCGACGGGTCATCGAACGCTGCCGGCGGAGCTCCTCGTAGCTCTGGCACAGCGTGATGACCTCAGCCACTGTGGCAGGGTTCTTGGCGAGCAGCATGGTGAAGGCATCTTCGTCAATACCTTTCATAACGTTGCAGATCTTCTCAGGCTCAGACATGGTTCCGTTGGCTTTCTTACACAAGTCGAGGACATCTTCGATATAGCTGGTGAATGATTCACCGGCCTGCTGAGCACGTTCGCGTAGGCGCTGTTCGGCTTTCAGCTTGCGAACGGCAGGGCGGCCGAAAACGTTGATGACGGCGGTCTTGAAATCGGACCAAGTCGCAAAATCAGACGCGTGGTTGTTATACCACAAACTTGCTACTCCCGCAAGGTAGAATACCAAGTTTGTCAACTTTCCGTCGTCGTCCCATTTGTTGGGGATGCTCACGCGCTCGTAAAGTGCCAGCCAGTCCTCCACATCGGTGCTATCGGCGCCAGTGAAGATCGGTGGATCGCGGATGCGTGGGACACCGGGACAAGTGGGCGGCATGGGGGGGAGGCGTTTGCTGAGAAGCGTCTTCGGGGCATGGTAGATGTCAGGGTACGAGATCGAAGCTCCACAGGCATCGAATGGGAGCAGAGCACTCTCCAACCAATTGTTAAGGCGTTTATTTGCCGGAACTCAGATAAACTGCGGAATGGCGACAGCCACGGCCAGGCACGAACTCTGAGCGCGAGCGGCGTCCTTCTTTTGAGATGACCCACTAGAAGGCGCTCGAGAGTGCAACCCATTACTCAGTTCCAACGCTTCACTACAAACTGATCAATGTGGCCAAAGATTGTGGGACTGGTCTATAGACCACAATTTAACATGCCTCAACGCTAGAACTCCCACATTTATCCGAGATCGATCAGCTCTGCCTTAGATTTAAGCTTTGTAAGCTCGTCCATTTCTGGCACCTCATGGACAGCCCTGGACTGTGCTACCAATAGTGACCACTTTCCCATAATGCTTTGAGATTGCTTGCCCCACAATGCCATCATGTTCATATGTTCGAGTCTTTATAAATTATTCGAAATTTTATAATGGCCTCAAAGCAGCCTTAGCTTCTCCCTCTGACGATAGTGATGAAACTAAAGCAATGAAATTAAGCGCAGTAATTAAAAGAACATACAAAAAAGCTGAATTTACTATTGAATCTGCCAAGAGGGTGCCATATAGCCCGTGGTGGAATTCAGATTGCTCACGTGACCACAGACGACGACAGGCAGCCTGGAAGCAACTAATTCATAATCAGTCCCCCCAAAAATTGGTCAGACTATAAATTTATTGCCGCTGGATTTAAACGCACGGTGGCCAAAGCTAAAGAAGACTATGACAAAAGACAGTTTGAGTTTCTTTCGAAACCTAAAAGTAAGAAAGCGTTATTTCGATATATGAGATCTCGCAAAATCCTGCCGTCTCCAGTAAATTCTGATTACGAATGTCTGTCACCGGAAGAAATGACAAAATCTTTAGAGTCAATTGGCAAAGGCCTGAAAAGCAGATTTTATTCGACTGTGCCAAACAACTGGCAAAAATCTACTATAACGACGGACTTTGAAGAAGTGACAATGTCTGAAGTGTCCAACGTGGTTAGAGGTTTACCCTCGTCGGCTCCTGGGCCTGACGGAATCACAGTTCCTATGCTTAAAATTCTATTCAAGTTATCGCCCGGTAACATCCTTAATGTTATAAACTATTCGTTAAAGAACGCCTGGATACCGTATGACTGGAAAATAGCGAAGGTAATCCCCATACCAAGAAAGCAAGGATCAGGTTTTAATATAGAAAATATAAGGCCCGTTTCTCTAACATCTAACTTGGTCAAACTTATAGAGAGGTTTTAAAAAGCAGCGCAAAAAGACGGTACACAAGATGAAGGAGGACACAGGACAAGCGCTGAACTAGCAACTGTCGTCTTTATTAAAAGAAAGCGAATAAATACAAGCATTTTTGCTGCTCAGTAATATTTTTTTGTCTGTTGTTGATCGCGCGATAGAAAAGGAGGTGCAAGGTCTAGCTATTACGATATTTCGCTACGTCGATGACTTTCTAATCTTCCTGCCGAGTGACGCTTGTACTTCCCTAATGCATGACGTACAGAGTATATTCAAAGACAATGCCTTTGGGCTGCTGTTCACGACTGAATTGCCCGTCAATGGTGCTATTAGATTTTTAGACGTGTGTCTGTATACTGAACCGGACCATCTGTGCTGGTGTTTCTCGCCACGTGCAAAAAAATTACTCTTGAGCTATTCATCAGGACACTCTAAGATAGTGAAGAATGGCATTGCCTTCAATTCGCTAAAATCTGCTCTTAACAAGTCTTGTCACCATAAGGTCGAGGCCAGCTTTCAGGAACAGTTGGCTCGGTTAAAAAATGCGGGCTTCCCAAGTTCAACCTTATTGTGTATTTCCCTCAGGTTGCTAAAATCGCTACCTGCAGCACGGTCTGGGCAACGCACAAGCTCCACCGATAAGCCTAAGAATTTCGCTGTCATTCCATATGTTCATGGACTTTCACACAGGCTCAAAAAAATTGCAAAAGGCTTTGACGTAAATGTTGTGTTCTCCGCTCGCGGTAAGGTTGGGAGAGCATGCGCCGCTGTAGATAGAACGATGGCAGGTTCAGCAAAAAAGAATGTGTGCTCCGTTAAGCATCGCACTCGATTTGTAACGTGCGTGTGTGGTGTTGTTTACAATATCCCATTAACATGTGGAAAAGTCTATATAGGACAGACTGGCGCCTGCCTTAACGAGAGGCTCCGCCAACACAGCAACACATTGAAGGGCACACACCCACATCACATTTGTCTTCTCACTGTCGCTCATGTGGCTGTAAACCTTTGTTTGATCGTACGCATGTCATCTTCAGGCACATGGATCAAAGATCACGTGAAATCATCGAAGCTTTTCAAATCAAGAAAAATCATGATACTTGCATTTCCGCCCCATCTATCTATCTTCGTGATTGTGAAATCAGCCTACTTGAAAAAACGTGACCATTTCTGCAGCTTAGAGGGTGCGCACGCAGCAAAAATGCTTGTATTTATTCGCTTTCCTTTAATAAAGACGACAGTTGCTAGTTCAGCGCTTGTCCCGTGTCCTCCTTCATCTTGTGTACCGTCTTTTTGCGCTGCTTTTTAAAACCATGAAGTTCAACCAACTCGCCCAGTTTTGTACGCTGTTATAGAGAGGGTTCTACATGGCCGAATTAGTATTTGGATGACAGATAAGTTAATATTAAAACCAAATCAAATTGGTTTCCATAGTGAGTGCTCCATTTGGTGTGCCCATGCTGATTTAGAGAGTCGAATACAGCATGCACGAAAAAGAAGACAACACGCTGCGCTAGTAACACTTGACATAGCTAAAGCCTATGACAGTGTTGAGCACTCCATTTTACTGAATACTCTTCAGGGTTAAAATTTTCCACAATATATAATTGAGTGCGTAGCAGAATTTTTCAAATCAAGGGAATTTTATTGCGTTAAAGATGGACGTTGCTCCTCTAAATTCAAACAGAAACGCAGAGTTCCCCAAGGGGCAGTCCTATCTCCAGTATTATTTAATGTACTGATGAGCTCTATTCCAACTGACCAGGATGTCACTGTCTACATTTATGCAGACGATATTGTGTTCTTCGCAGCAGACAGTGACATTTACTCATTACATAAAAAATTGCAAAGATATATTAATACCCTTGAAATTTGGCTGCATTCAATTTCCATGTCATTAAATATCAGTAAAAGTGCGCTCTTGGTATTTCCCCTGGCAGATTCAATTTCAATTACCATAGTATATAAGCAGGAACCCATTCCACAAGTGGATTCTGTCAAATATTTGGGCATAATCTATACTGAAAAGCTCAACTGGAGTACACACATAGCGTATATAGCAACAAAGGCACAACGGGCGTCAGGCTTACTGCGCAGGCTGAGCAACCGAAAACACGGGTGACGTAGGAAGACCATGTTAATGTTATACAAAATGTACATGCGCCCAATATTGGAGTTTGGGTGCATATTATTTTCGGGCGGCCCTCTTTATAAAACAAAACCTCTGGTTCTGCTGGAGCGAGAAGCTCTGCGAATGTGTCTGGGACTCCCAAGGTTTGTGGCTATCAATGTAATGTATCAAGAAGCGCGCTTACCCACACTCCTTTGTCGATTCCACATTCTAACGGTGCAAACATTTTTAAAATTTTACAGCTTACAGACTAGAAGATCCGAGTACGCCTCTATTAGGAACCCTGATTCCTTCTTTCTGGCGCATTGGCCACGATTTCATACACCCCAAATTATTTTTGTCCAAAAGAAACTTGGCAGTATAAATGTGGACAATAGAACGGTAATTGAAACTAATAGTACGAATCATAATATTACGATAGAATACGACGAAATCTTCCCACCAAAATCTAAGTTCCAATCCCTCAGATTTTTAAATACCAGATTACAAGATTACCTGGCCCATGCTGAAACAAATAACATAATAGCCACAGATGCTTCTGTGAAGAATGAAAAGGCAGGAGTAGGAATTGCCTCCAACTTCCTTGGTTGGTCATTCTCAGTGAGGCCAGCAGATTTTACCCCTATTTTTGAAGCATAGCTCGTGGCTATAATTTTGGCGCTTCAAAAATTACCTTCTAACGAAAGCAGTGCAATAGTCATAACAGATTCATTATCCGTGTGTACAGCTCTGACAGCTTCAGAACAATCGCGAGCCCTAATGACTTTCCACACATTAGTTCCACCACAATTGAAATCCCTGAAATTATTATGGGTCCCAGGCCACTGCGGGTTACAGTTAAATGAAATGGCCGATTCATTAGCGCGAGCATCACTTGATGGCCCAGTAATTTCGGTACTTCCAGTAGTAGAATATATAGCAGTGATCAGGTACAGAAAATTCGCAATTAGCACAGATATGATGGAAACTATAACAAAATGGGACAGAATATCAGCCCCTCAAATTTCCATGGAAACCTCAGTGGAGTCAATCTAGACAGTGGGAAGTTCTTATCACCAAATTTCGATGCCAAGTCCCCCCCGTTAAACCTATATTTGCACAGAGCTGGTCTGACGATATCGCCCCTCTGTCCATTCTGTAATGAAACAGAAACTATAGATCATTATTTTATATCATGTCGCCACTACTCAAGAATTGGAAAAAGACTTCTTGGTCTACCGTTTTCGAAGGTAGGTTTAAGATTAACCACAGAAAACCTTCTAAACTTCGGTGTCTCCGTTTTGGGACATTGCCATCGAGACGTATTCGATGCGGTTTGTAATTATATTCAAGCCACTAAACGTATTCGAATATGATGTCTCCTTCAATAAATACTCGCAAAGAAACTTTATAATGAATTCAAACGTAATACGCGCGTTCCAACTTGATTGGGTAAGGTAAACGCAGCTGTCTGGTCTCCTCAAAATTTCAGAACTTTATTAGTATATTGGCAGTTATTGCCTTTCTTTTTTCTCTTCCTCTTTGTTATGTTTTTGTTGTAGTTAATTTTTTTTTAATGTTTTTTTTTTATGATCATTATTAGTATTATTTCTCTTTTTCCATTTCTAGTAATATGTTGATAAGCAATACGATAGCTATCGCCCATAGCATACAATACGTTTTCTTGGCCACTCCCGCAGAGTGGGTATGTGCCACAGGATAGAGGCAAAAAACAAACAAACAAATGACCATGAATAATAAGCACGTTCCAGTATAGTGGAATGTACCCACTACACGTGATCACGATGACGCTGATGACCATGAAGTATAAGCGCGTTCCAGACCACACATTCTCTTTCTGCCATGGATGAAAACGATCGAGCTTCGCCCACTCATCATCATTCACTTCGTGGATATGGCGTGATTTTTTTCAGTCATCGTTCTAAGCCAAATAAGGGATTCATTTGATTCCCTAAAAATGTCTTCGGTCTCCCTCCTCCTCTGCACACAGTGACACTTAGCTAAACATAATTTCCATGCCAAACTTGAAACACGAAAAGGACAAGGAGGAGAGTGCTGTAATGATGCCTCGGTGTTGTAGCACGTGCCATGGCTACAACGCAGCAAAGTGCAAGTATCCGAGGTAAAAGAACCCAGAAACAATTTAGATCTCTCACAGTGCACGTTAAAGAACACCAGATGGTCAAAATTTCTGGAGCCGTCCACTACGGCGTCCCTCATAATCACATCTCAGGTTTTGGGACGTAAAACCCCACATATTAATTTCCATCTCTCTGACGATGGGCCCAGAGACGTGGTGGAGTTAATTGGCCTATGCGCTGAAGTGTTATTTGAAACAGCAGCGTAAAATTCTGACATAACATGAGATTAGGAAGGCGCGACAACAGCGTGCCTTCTTCATCTTGTGTCCTGTCCGAATTTTACGCTGTTTCTCTTCCCTGTCATAAGCATGAAGCAACTACCCCAAGCCTCAACCCTAGCAAGCTTCAGTTGAAAGTGCCATGACCGCTCACCCACAGTCATGTCGTGTATTAGCAGCGAGCCGAGGGTTGATCAATTCGGGCAGTAGTCAATGCAGCTCAGGTTATGAACCCTCTTTTTTTTTTTTTCTCTGATACATTCAAAAATAATTTTCCACTTTTATCAGTGTACTTATCGAGATATCAACAATGACTGCAGGTTGGTTCGTACACGAAATATTATTTACCATGCAGGCCAATATTTGAGCAGTTCAACAGAATGCGGGCTAGTTGGTCCATGCTTTTAGCGCAAAACGACACCACAAGAAAGAAGCGCGCTGTGTCCCGTCTTCGTCCTTGTGGTGTCGTTTTGCGCTAAAAGCACTGTGGATTTCAGCTGTTTTTTCGTGAGCGCTTGTATCAGCCCAAAGGTACACAGTGCAACCTTGGCTTGTTGCGATTATTAGGCGACACGAAAATAGTCCTTTCATGGTAGGAAATTCAGTAGACAGTTAATTGAGTGGCGTGCTACACTATACAGTACCGTACAAGTGTACGCAGACTCAGTTACACGATGGTTGTGTGAAACATAACACGCGGCTAGTTAGCGTTCGTTGCGGTCGCCCGCTCCCGCAAGAGGATAGCGTACGAGGCCGACAAACGCTAACGCAAAGCTCTCGGTCCTGCGGGCAGCGCGAAAACACGACTCCCGCCGGGCACTCACCTGCTGACCGTAGGCTGCCTTTTCTCGCCGACTGCATGAAGAGGCAGCCACCATGACAATTCCCGCGTGAGGCACAGTAGGTGGGTAAAGTTCTGATAAAATGTAATCCGAAAAGGCAAAAATAGAGGATATAATATGTACGCACAACAAGAACGTTTTTTTTTTTTTTTTTAGACAATAAATGAATTTCAAATAGTGGAAAAAAAGACCCTTACTTCCATCGGCCCGTTGGTCTAGGGGTATGATTCTCGCTTTGGGTGCGAGAGGTCCCGGGTTCAAATCCCGGACGGGCCCTCAATTTTTTTTTTTTTTAAGCTTTTTATTTATTGCAGGTTTACGCATTTAGACTTCACGCAGTCTGCTAACCAAAAGCGGCAAGTGGTGCCTACACACCTTTTC
Organism: Rhipicephalus appendiculatus; assembly: GCA_030522465.1. NCBI lineage: Eukaryota > Metazoa > Arthropoda > Arachnida > Ixodida > Ixodidae > Rhipicephalus > Rhipicephalus appendiculatus. Next base: position 1,648,879 of record JALIZH010003830.1, on the reverse strand, counting down.
CGAAGGAGTCGACCACGATCGCACTTATGACCGAGGAGCAAAGGGACAAGAGTTTATTTGGTGATCCGGCGGACGACAATCCTAGCCCCGCGAGGGACAAGGAAAGACACACGCAACAAAATTTATTTCAGAAAACAACGTACACCACACCACACACATATTATGACTTTTTGTGTGTCAAATGATCTCGAATGGGATCGTATTGTTGAATAAATAAATAAATGAAGATATTTCCACGCAGAAAAACAACTGCAACTTGAAAGGGACACCACAAGGAAGACACACGAACAGATCGACTGTAAATGTTCGTGTGTCTTCCTTGTGGTGTCCCTTTAGTGTTTAGCGCAGATATTTTCCTGCATAGAATATATTATATGAACCAACATAGCCATAGAGTATTTTAGGAAACTCTATGAACATAGCCCCTCGATAGAGTGTACTAGAATGGGGGGAGTGGGTCCACACAGGGCTCCACGCTGAGGCGTTTTTTTTCTGAAAATCCAGGTGGCGCACCATCGCCTTCACCTGAAGGTTACCATGGTTACCGCTGGTGTTGCCATGGTTACGGCCGCGCGCGGCGGCCGCCGGCGGCAGCCTGCCCGTTGCGCATCAGTCGCGTCTCAAGCGTATCCCGCAGCGTTCGTGCAAAGCCGTGGACGGCGTTGCACAAACCTCCTTGGTTGCACCCAAGGAGGTTTAAAAATAAAATTGCTGGAGTGGAAGCTCCCGCAATGCCTTGCCAGCAAAAGTGAAGCCAGCTTTTGCCCTCCAAAGATCTTAGAAACATGCTCTTTTCTGGTGGTGCCCACTTAGAGATGAAGTGGCTTTGCTTTGTTGGTATAACTGCTATGTTAATTATAAAATAAAAGATATTTGTTACTGACGAAATAACATATCGAGACGATTATTGGTGACATAATCTCCAATAAAACTTTCCAAGAATTCGACGCTTACTAAGGAAAACTAGTAAAACAAACACACACTTCGGGCAGTATCTGACCCGAAAAAGTTGCTATGGTAAACTCGTTGGGCGTGCGAGGAAAACGCTCCATTTCCCGTTGCCGAACGCCGACAGCTTATCTTGCCCCCTAGTAAGATGGCAGCCGCAGCCGCCATCTTGTGGATGGCACGGCTTCATTATTGCGCAATAGTTTCCACTCCAGCAATTTTTTTTTAAACCTCCTTGGTTGCACCACGTCTCACGAATAATTCAACTAAAGGGAGGCACTACGTTTATTTTGCTCAATACCCTACTCGTAGCTAATAGCAGCAGGGCTAGCTTCATTGCGTTCGATTCTTTTTTCGCACCAGCAAGGTTGAAAGAAGTTGGCGAACAAATGGTAAAAACAACGCGCGAGCGGCGCTGCGTCGAGCAGACGATGCCGCGCCGAGCAGACGACAGCTCGGCGCTCTCGCAGTCACCACGAGCGCTACCAGCCGCTTCTCCACCGTTCCAACCGCCGGAACAGACGGAGCTTCAGGTGAAGGCGACTGCAGCGCCACAGCAAATTTTCAGCGCTTCAGTGGACCCACTCTCCCATTCTAGTACACTCTACCCTCGATAAAGACAGCTCTTATCCCTTTCCATCCCAAATTTTCTGTAGGGTAGAACAAAATGTTTTGCTATTATGTTCTATGTTAAGAGGATTGAAAATCACGCAAAAAAGTAAAAGGAGACGTGGTGAAAGCGCAAAAGACAGCACACGAACGCTGATCTCATGTCTTCGTTTTATGCGCTTGCGGATGACGTCATGTGAATACCTCCTATAGTTTATGTATGTTCGTGTGTGCGCGTATATATATACGCAAGCAAAATGAAAAAATTTCGGGGGGGGGTCTGAACCACCCTTAGTGCCCCCCCCCCCCCCCCCCCCTGGATCTGCCACTGCTTTCTTGTTGCTTCCGTTGCGAATGCCATTTGCGAGAACAAACAAAAAACAAGGACACTAAGGAAAGAACCCACGAGACACACACCAATCTGGCGCGAGTGTCTATGCGCGCTCTACCCAGAGGTCTTCAAGGCGGTTCTTCGCTTCCTTGCATTGCCCTCTCTCCTACTGAGCCGTGCTCGGCACTTTTCCTCAACCTCTCGTCCTCCTCCTGCGTGAAGAACGAAACTGAAACTGTCAATAGAAATTCGTAGACAGTTCGCTGCCAGCCGACGCGTCACCTCTAACACCGTGGTTGTGGGTTGAGGTTTCAGGTTAAACTATATACGGGTTACAGGTCTAAAACTCTCACCTAACATAAAATTGTGAAAAATATCTGTCAGCAACAATGCATCGCCATTGAGAGCACGTTTTATCGCAACATGGCCGCTGGCCCCATCGCCGAGCGTAATCAAGGTTCGTGTTTTGTTCAACTAATTTCAACTTCACCAAGCTTGCTGTCAGCTGTTGCATTTTCTGAAGATTATTTGTGCGTGTGTGCAGGCTGAAATTGTCGTTTCTTGCTAACCTTTTGAGCAAAGTACGTTGTTTGCTGTCGGCATGTGGTGCGTCGGGAATGCGTTTAAGGCGGTCGGTTAAATTTAATTACTAAATCGTTATTTAAGTGACTAAAATGCATCAGTACAAAAGGCTGAACCCATGGCTTAATGTTCCAGTAGTTGGCATGCTGGATTCACGTACGAGTTAACTTTAGCTGACGTTTGCCGGCAGGCATTGGGTAGCCGGAAAATGAAAAATAACCACCGGCGTATTCGATGGTAACTGAGCTCGACCCGTATCGTATTTGCCGATTGCCATTAAGAGGTGCAACGATTGCGCCAATTTGATACAATCCCTTACTTTTGAGCCTAGCTGAGCCAAAACAGTCGACCAGCCTCAAAATTTTCTCAATACTGCTAATTGTAGCAAGAAATGGAGAATACGTTTATCACTTGCAGTTTGCGTATCACATCTAATCCAGACGCGCACACCATAACGGCACGCGCCAGTTTGTAAATAAACTGGCGCGCGCCGAACGGTCTGCCCAAGAAGACTCCCGGTAATACTTTTTCAGTGGTCCTGGCAGTGTTTGAGTTTGTTGCTCTATTATTTCTGGCGCATTCCTTCGGATGTGTTTAGAGCGATGTCTAGCGACTACATGAGGGGCTCGACGACGTCGCATGGAAGATCAAGCAGAAAATGTAGTGGCGAGAGAAGAGTTGCGCTGGATAGGAAGTTGTGCAATTCAGCTTTCCGACTGGAGCTAAAAACCTGCCCCGGTCACAGTCGTGGACATGTGTATTTTCGTCTAGGCACACATCCTCACGATAAAACGCTCATTACTGCGCCTTGGTCACACCTGACACTTTTGATAAAGATCAGTGCCGATTGGAATCGCTTGTGATCCGTAGTGTTCGGTGAGACAGATAATATAAAATGTACTCATTATGTGGTGACGTCGGGAGCGGCTGAGTCCTGCAAACTACTATGCTTTACTCATGAGTACGCTATTCGTGAATCGAGCTTTCAAGTTAACCCGCCTATATATAGAGCTCAGACAGAAAGATAAATTAGCTAGAGTGGGCCGATGTCCATTGGCGCCAACAAGACAGGAGATGAGATCTGCTCGCACCGATGCGAACCCACTCGCAGGCATCGCTCTCATGATAAGCAAATGCAACAGCAACAAAACAAGGGCACTGCGACGTACGCTGTGCATCGATTCATGTTGAGCGTGGCTGCCTTGGTGTCCCGTGTGTTGCTTCGAATACTACACATCACTGATGAGGCTCCAACTACACAAAACACCATATACGATGGACTTTTGGCGTTAGCCAACTTTTACGTTTTGCTATCTACTTCAGACGTCAGCGCACTTATCTGCCACGGCAGGAAGACGGCGATGTCCAACGTGCTCCTTGTAATTGGGGACCTTTGACTAACATCTGAGCATCGCCTGTGTGCCCTTAGAGTATGCATTGCACTTTACTTGCCTTTGATGAAGTGGGCACGACAAATCTACTCGCTCTTTGTGGGAGCCTGGTTTTCTTGCCTGATCGCTGCAATCCAGGCGCTCTTTCTGCCTTCATCTCTCAGGAAACAGAACGTTTGGACTTTAGATAAGGCTCTGGATTGCACTCTGCATCATGGCACTACAGAGCAGTGCCCAAGTCGCGAGCGCTTCATCTGCAGAAATTCTATCTGTAGAAAACATTGAAACACAAGCTACCACAACCAGCAATGTGGGCTAAAACCACGTTAGAAAAAGGTAAACAGGAAGTTTTCTAGGATGCGTTTCTGATGAACGCCCAATGTTGGCAGAGAATAAAGCGCTGGTGAAACCCTAACCTCAATGTGATAGAAAAGAGAAAAAGGGACAGCGGTTGCAACAAATATGTAGTCTTGCGCAAGGAGGACAATATATTTGCTGCAATTTGACGATAAAAATTAGTTGGAAGTAAGCGCTCTGTCCTTTTGTGTTGGCCGGCTCAGCCGTTTCTTTTTCTGTAATGTGCTCGACCAGTTCAAGTATGACAAACCAACTCGCCCAATCTTCAACAATTGTGGATGGCGGTTCTAAAATTTCCTGGCCTTATTCTATCACATGCAGAACACTTTTCAAGCCACTTTTGCTGTATGGAAAAGCGTACTATGATTTAGAAAGGGGCTACTAGTACTTGCTGCCACGGGACACAGTACATTATGTTCTTTAATTACCATAGGTCGGCAAACTCACTCACGCGTCGACTCACTCTGACTTAGATTGAGTCTGAGTCAGTCCGGGTCAGTAATATTTTGGTGAGTTTGAGTCCAGTTGAGGAAAATATTGGTGAGTCTGAGTTCGAGCGAGCCCTAAGTGCAAAATATATTTCTTGAGTGAGTCTGAGTGAGCTCTGTTGTGTCGTGCGACCCCTGGTGTCATGCAAACACACCAGCGGGGTAAAGTTTCTCGTACAACCGCCTGCAATAAATGCAGAAGATCAGTCTCGCCAAAGTCCGTCTGCATGTCGTCACTCTACCCGCCCTCCCGTCGCTAGGCCTCTCCGTCGGCCTGCCTCAGGTTACGTTACGCTCTTGCCCTACACAACAACAAGCTCCACCTTTTATTGCCGACCTGTGCTCCTATCTAGTCACCTCTCAGCATTACTATCAGCCTTCTATCGCCTTACGCTTATACTGTACTAGAATCTATTCACACATGCCTCAACGCACTAGTGTTCGTGTGCCACCTCAATGTTTATTGATCAGAGGCATGAGTTAGGGCAGAGGGGGGGTGTGCCAAGACCTTCCCCCAGAGGTGTAGCCAGAATTTTTTTTCAAGGGGGGGGGGGGGGGGGCACCTTCTTAAAATGGTCATTTTTCACCCTGCATGCCATGGCAAACAAATTTCGGGGGAGGGAGGGGGAGGGCACTTGCCCGGTGTGCCACCCCGTGGCTACGCCGGCCACTGCCTCCCCCCGTAAACTTTTTCACGGGACGTTCTTGATAGAAATAGCTGGTGTGATTTGCATGTTTCATACAAACGTCCTTACTTGATTTGAACCACTAATAACTAACACGTTATTATAAGATCAAAAGGTGTATCGTTGAGCACTGATTATGTGAGATATTGATGTTAACGAGGGTTTGCACCATGATTGGAAAAGCTAAATTTACGGCAGCGGACTCATGAGTCGACTTACTCAGGCTCACTCAGACTCAGGTCAAGCCGTGAGTCTGTCTGAGGGAGTCTGGCTGAGTAATATGTTGGTGAGTTTGAATCCTAGTGAGTCCAAATGCAGTGATTTCACTCCTGCGCCAACTGCGCCGAAGTGCGCCAGATTAGATTTTCTGCGTCATCCTGATAATATCGACGGAAATTGCGCCAGACTGCGCCAAATTCTTGGGTTTGGGGTCGTCTGTCACCGGCTATAGCCACGTCGGCGCGTCAAAACACATGCAGCTTGTTCTCGGGGTCACCAAAGTCGCAACCACGTACCAAGAATTCTTACGCTGAATAAACAGCGGTCGCACGTGCGTCCCAAGTTATCCACGATGCCATGCTCGGTGCCGAAGCATCTGCTGTTCCATTCCATTCCATTTATTGTACCCTCAGGGCCGAAGCATTACAGAGGGGAGTGTAACAAACAGTATTACAATAAAGGTAAACATAAGAAACATAATGAACATCAAAAAGTACATAAAGGAAAACTAATTAGTTATTATTAGTTAAAGCTGTCCGAAAACGATGATGATCAGCGATGTCTGTGATGAGAGCAGACATCGTTGTGCAAGTCGGCTCGACTGCAAAATGCGCTCTCCCCACTCATGACGTCTAGGCCAATCGGTAACATGAAAATGTGGCGGCGATTCATCGGCGGACGTCGTCTGTTTCAGAAACACTGCTGATAGCTCGTTTCAAGAGTCGCATGGCACGTAATTAAAGCAATTTTCACTAATAACTACACGCCTGCCGCGAGAATGTCTGTCACTTCTATTTCTGGATATCGCGGAATGAAATCTGGTAATAGATATAACAATATCGAATTTCCCGTGCTTCGCGTCCATAGAAAAGCACGTGAACGGTGGGAACGCGTTGACACTTTTCCTCAAGTATACTTCATTCATGGATCTTCATCCAGAAGAGCTGTTTCATGATCCCTAAGCACATCTGTGTTTGTAGTCGCCCTTGCGGTAAATACCCCTGAAAGACCCTGCCCTTTCGAGCTCGTGACTGCTAGGGTCCCAATTCGAATTTTTCGCTTGCTTTTTTAAAAATGTCTTCTCATTAAAGAGGTCGTGAAACAAAAATGAAGCTGCCCGGTTGTAATTTTCCCTGCTTCATTAAGGATTGGACATGCCGATTCCGAAATATTTCGGCGTAATATCCAGTCTATAATTAATGACTCCCGTTTGAAATCGCAGTTTTCTTGGGCTCCTAAACGACAATGCGCCCCTACCGGCCGTCATAGGAACCAACATGTGACGTCAGTGAAACGTCATGGTAAGAGAAGTTATAAACAGAGCGTTAGCTTTTTTGCTCCAAAATGATAGATTTATAGGAACCTAGGAAAGAAAAAATAACACGGCAAATTTTGCGCTCTTAGCTATTTATACTGTCGAAGTACAGCGAGTGATCTGCTTGGTTCCGCTTTCTAGTACATCCGGGCTCCATCATGTGTTGCCTTCGCTCGCTCGACGCGGGGTCCCAGTGTTTTTCTTACTGGTTGCATTAGGTTGTGTTTTACGGCGTGTTTTGGGTGGCTTAGTCCTCGCTGTGCCTACCATGTGCATCGGCAGACAGTGCCGCACAACTTAACAAAGAGGAAACAACGCTCGTGACTGCATACGGCACCACAATTGAACCGGTATGATGCTATGAACCTCGGTCAACTATGGCTCAGCAAACATCGCTGTGTCGCCATGTTTCGTCAACGACAGAGACTTTTCATTGGCTGACTTAAAGTGACGTCAGCTTTACAGTTGAGAGGAACGTGAGCAGGGAATCGAAACTGTGTTTTTATAGCTATTAAATGAACCCGCACGATGAAATGAATCGAGGTATAGTATTGAATGGACGGCCAATATTATGAATACGCACGTAGTTGAAAATTTTCGGAAAACGTTTCACGACACCTTTAATAAAAGCATGTCTCCTGATCAGAGCAGCCGCGATTCGGTTTTAATACGCGCAGCTGTCAGTGGCGGGCCCGTCGCTGTCGGAAGGGCCACTGTGAAGCGGCTACGCCATGTTACACGCCCGCCCCTCGCTCCTAAAAAGAAAAAGAAAAGATCACGTTATCCTGTTCATTGCTTTGCTCCGGGAGGGGGGGGGGGATGGTAGGGTGAGAAAGGCTGCGTCACTCGAAGTGCATAGTTGATGGCGTGCGCTATCTCGAGGCGTCATGAGACTGTGCTCGCAAACTTTCTGGGCTCTCAACGTTTGCTTCGATTTTAGAGAACTGACAGCACGATAGCTGCTTCGGCACCTATAGCGGCCATATTCCCTTTAACCAGTGTTCTGTTGAGTTACGTGATCTCGGGTCTAAAAGAGCTGCTAGCCTTACATCGTATAATACAATTTGTTAGTTTCACTTACGCTCGAATCGATTAATGCGATATCAACAAGTTGTATTGTTATACGAAGTAAGGCTAGCAGCTGCTAGCCTTACTTCGTATAACAATACAACTTGTTGATATCGCATTCATTGCTAACTCTTTTGGATCCGTTCTCGTGTAACTCAACAGGACGCAAGTTTAAGGGAATACGGCCGCTCCAGGGAGAGAAGCCTTTTTCGTCGCACAGTCTCTATGCGTTGGGATCACAGCATGTAGAAGAGTATACGAGCCGTTTGCTGATGCCTGCCGAGATAGCGCGCACGCCAGCGATCGCGACCGCACCCTTAAAGTCAAAGTTCACAGTTGCTGCCCTAAAGACAACCCCCCCCCCCCCCCACTTGCGTTCCTTCATGCTTCTTGAATACGGGTACGGCGTTTTCTCTCTGCTTCAGTAGCAATCCATGGCAGGGCTGGTACGCGGGATGATTTTATCGCATGCGCCCTCCGTGCAACGTAGATGGGTCGGCTCTTGTTATATCTGCTTCAGCTGCGTTCGTCGCCCCCTCACGCGCTTTTGCCACCGTGTAAAACACAAGATACGTGGAGGGATGTTATCGATTTGGAAATTACACAAAATATGATGGTGACGGCAAAAACCAGTCGAGAATGTGCATATAATTGCTATCGCAGTACAAAGATAATGGCTTTCGCCTTCGTGTCGTCTTTGGCTAATGCATAAGGTGCCCTGTGCGTGCTTTCTTTTTTTTTTTTTTGCACAGCATTCTAGAGGGCAATAGGGGGTTTTTGGTGAACAAACAATTTCCTAGCCATATATACTACTTCGCTGCAAAAGGAAAACGATGTTTGGCAAATCATGTTGTCCTCTGTTGAACGCACTTTAAGACACTTTCGCGGAAGCTCGATTGAAGCGGATCTCCATCTTCCGAGCAACCCCGCGCGTGTGCAAATGCTAGTCTTGAAGCACTGTGGGGATGCCCTTGCTCCAGCACAGAAAGGGCTCAGAGAAAGGGAAGGGAGTGTCCAGAGGAGATTGGCTTTTTGAGGCTAGCTAAGTGACGTCATGTTACACCCAGCAATATAATCGATTGTGAAGAAAAAGTAACTTCTCTTTCTCCTAGGAGTCGTCTTAGGGGAATGCATTATATAGGACAGTGGGAGTCTTTAGTATTGAGGCATTGTTGTATGTCGCAGCGCTTGTCTACCATGTCTGCTAATATCCACAAAGATGTGCTTAGAATGGTATTTCATAAAGTACAATTTTTTTGATCCAGTATTCTGTTTATTTGCTATTGTCAAAATTAATCGCCGAACAGGTTGTTCCAGAATGCTCAACTGCATGACGTCCTTACTTTTGCATTATCGAGTGAAATAGGGAGTGCTCCTGAAATAATTGCCATCCATGAGATTTGCAATGAATCGAAATATTTCTAGCTCTTCATAAGAGCCCCATAGTCGTTATACAGGTCCCTGAATGTAAATGCAACTTGCTTCTCCAGTGTACTCCAAGATGTGAAATTAGCTGCTGCAGAGTGCTCCCAGATGCAAAATTACCTGCTCCAAAGTGCTACAAAATAGAAATTTTTTGGTGCTCCAAAGTGCTCCAAAATGAAAATTTTGCTGCTCCAAAAATTGCTCCAAATCAGAAAACCTCGGTAGCATCACTGCGAATGAGAAAAAAGTTTTGTGAGTGTGAGTCCGGTTGAGGAAGATTTCGGTGAGTCTGAGTCCGAGTGAGCTCTCAGTGCAAAATATATATCTTGAGTGAGTTCCAATATTTTTGCCGACCTATGTTAATTACTCATGCGTGCGCACGCCATAGAATGAGTACTAGTATGATTGCTGACATCTAAAAAATTACTGGCAATCAGAGTGGTGTATGACGTTTCCACAGCCTCGAGAAGCAATAAACGAGAACATAAGCCGGTTTTCTTTTTTTAGCCACCCCCACTCACTCCCACTTTAGAAATGTTCCGAATTTCAAGGTCGCTAGATTGGCAGATTAACAGCATGTACAGCACCTGTCAAATGGTTTGACAGGTTCTGCAAATGCTAATGAGGAATTGGACATTGTTAGCACTGTGAGGTGGTCCAGCAGACTACTTTTATTGAAATAGCAAAGCTCACTGTGCACGAGTTAGCTGATGTTGCATTGTTTGTTCGTATATTTTTGTTTTCTAAAAGTAAGTCTTGTTTGTTGTACTGCTGCTCCAAATTCAAATTTGGCTGTTGCATCCCTGCCATTTCTCAGACTGTGAAAAGGAGCCAATCGAGACAGAGAAATTTGATCGCGCTCCGAAAGTGCCTTCGTGTGACACGTGTAATGCTGCGTCACTTGCAGTTAAAACAGGGTGTATCACGTTTGACTTTTGGCATCGCTTGCCGATATTCATACCGTGCGCTCGAAATGACGCAGTTACTGGTAAAAACCACGGCGCACTGGGCATTGGACAGCCGTGAACTTTGAATATTGCTTCCCACCGATGTCCAAACAAGGCAGATGAATGAAGTGATAAAAACATCCAGCCAGCTCCACGTCACGAACACTGTCGAAACAGCGAAGCTTATGCCTGTCCTTCTTCAGGCTATATCGTACTTCAATATTTTTCAAGTCTTCCGTTCGTTGGTGCTTAGCTTCGGCCTCTCTTGCATGAACATCGCGGTTGGCTCGGCGGCGACATGCCCGCTCTCACGTCAACTCTTTCCGACGCTCACGTTGGGCGCCTTCTTCATCTGGAAGAATGAGAAATGTTCGCTATCTTGAAAGTGCAAACTCCTGACACGCTATTTTACACTCCACTGCACCTCGCCATCACCCTATCTTGGCGTGTTTCTCAAAGGTTCGCCTCTGACAGCGCATGCAGCCCTCCCCTTCCTACCAAGGTTCACTCTTGCCACAGTACGAGGCCACGTGATCAGCGCTACAGTAGCGCCGGACACCTCGGCTAAGAACAACTTTGCTGTAAAAAAGAGAAAAAGCTCGGAGGGTCCGCCACTTTCAAGTTGTGAGAGAATGAGCAAGGCACCCGGCTGAAGAAGGCTGCCCTGCGGAGACAAGTCCTTTTGTCTCGTCAAGATTCTCCAGCGCGTGTTCAGTGATCCTTACTCACCGGATGTGTGCATCTTTCCTTGTGTAACTAGTGCTTTACAAGTGCCGTACTTTTTAATGTCGGGACACTTTCTTTGTTGATGTAGCAGCGCTTCAGGACATGAAATGTGTTCTTGCATGTTTTGGCCATGGATTAGGCGGGGCTGGAAATTCAAATATACCGAGAGTCTGCGCGGCTAACATTTGTCCAGGATGTCATTGCATGTTTGTAGTTTGAGATGTTTTTAACAGTGCTTTGGCTGCTGGGTTATTTTTTAATGAACATGCTGGTATGTTGTCATTATTTTGCTTCATGCACTATTGCAAGGCAGAGACAGCGTGACAAGCTTGTTTGTAATGTACAAGAACTGCATACCATCTGTGCTGCTTTATTTTGTTCAAATTAATAGGAAGTCAAGGTTTTGACGCAAGCCCGTCTGGTCGGGAAATAACATGATAGAATTAAAAGAAGGACAGCGACCATGAAAAAGAGTACGAAAAGAGACGTTTCGGCTCTCCTGATGGGAGCCTTGTTCACAACCTTTAATAATAGACCATGACAGTTTACCGATATGAGCATACGGGCCAGTCCAGAGCAGTGCAGAAAAGTAACTCGGCAAAATTTGTGTCTTTCATGTCTTGTTTTGTGCTGCTCAAGTCCAAAGATGGCACGAAAGTGTTACTTGACGCACAGCTAGCAGAAACGCGTGTCTTGGCAATTCCACGCACAGAGTGCTAAGTCCTTCATTGACAAAGTATGATGGCCGAGCAACGCGTATCAAAGAAGCCAGCGTTTAGGCAAGTCTTCATTGGGGAGTTCCTGTCCCGTGCATTGTCGATGATATTCCAAGAATATGTTGGTGCCTTTTCAGATGCCACCATCTATGTGGGAGGCCTGGATGAGAAGGTGTCGGACACCATCCTGTGGGAGCTGTTTGTCCAGGCGGGGCCAGTCGGTGAGGCTCTAGAACCTTGACCCGTCGCCCAATTCAGTGTCATTAGCAGCAATGGCACTGAAGGCCTTTTCATCTTGATGCCTGGCATGCGATATCAGGAGGTTCCTCAAGTTGTCACATTAGTACCCTGCAGGCACTAAACTCCTACCACGTTTTCTGGATCAAAATTGCATTGTAGCCCTCAAATATGTGTCTCATTTTCCTAATCCTACTGGATGTAGTGTTGGCTTTACTGTGAACTAACCAAATTTGCTCTACCATGTTAAATAGATTGGCAAGCTCACTCATGAGTCAACTCAGATTGAGCTTTGAGTCTGAGTCTGGGTTAGTAATGTTCTGATGAGTTTGAATCCGAGTGAGCCTGATGGAGAAACATTCTGGTCAGTCTGAGTCTGAGTGAGTACGGTTAAGGAAAATTTTTGTGAGTCTGAATTCCAGTGAGCCCTAAGGGCAGGATATATTTTATGACTGAGTCTGAGTGAGCTTCACATTTTTTGCCGACCTATGTCTATAAACCACTGAGAACATCAATCAAGACAGTACTGCTAATTGAAAAGTGGTATTTCATAGCACTTGAAACAGTGTGTTCCCTACTAAACAAATGTTTAGAATTCATGAAAAGTCATGAAAAATGGTATGTGCATACCTGCCAACTCTCCCAATTTGCCCAGCAATCCTCCCAATTATATGGGGACCACCAAAAATCTCCCAAAACATTTTGGGGACTGTTGAGCTTCGGCCCACTTCACATCCCCTTCTCTATCTCTAACCTCGCTTCACTTGTCGGTGGGCACCTCAACCATGTTGCAAGGAAAAGAACGTCATAGCATAGGCCCTTCTAAACTACTCTAGAATCCTGTCTGCAAGTAGATTTGCAAACTGCCCACTACGCGTCTGTAAGACAGCACGTGCATCTGCCCACTTTGTCGATGCTGTTGCTGATGACCATTATTAATTATGCCTGAGCATATGTTCTGACACTTAGTGAAATTCTATGCTTAATACAACATGCAATAAGGAGACTACTAAATCACATTTGCATATCTACAGCGCCCGTCCTGTCATGTACTTCTGTCTTGTCCTCGTGTAATGTAGTGCTACAATATTTTTAAGTAAGAATGTATCACCAACTAGCCCCGCATCGTGTTTTGTATGGATAGGCTTTTTCCAAAACAGTTCCAAGCACTGGTGTGGCCATGTTGTAGAGCACCTGCTTGCCAGGCAGAAGGCCTGGTTTCAGTGCCCACTCGCACCACAGTTTTTTTTTATCATTTGATTTATTTGCATCTGTCTCAATTTTTTGGTCGCGGCAATTCTTCACTCAGCCAAAGACACTGATGCCAGAATTTCTGCAAAACCAGCTCTTTAACAAAGTTAGCAAAGTTTGGTATTGGGCTAGTTGGTTTTTCATGATTTAATGCTGTCACGTTAAAACAGCCCTAACCTCACAACAGAAAGAAAGTACGTCGGGCAACTTTGTTTCCACAATTTTCTAACCTTGGTTGCGTGCGAATGCCTGTCACTTTTGCCGCTCTGCGTTAGTGTCATGCGGTAAAGTGTACTAAGATTGGGAAGGGACGACACTGTGCCCTTCAAAATTATGCATGCACCATATAATTATGAGCACTAGCAGCGTATTCAAGCTAGTTGGTAATCCATGATTTTCTCTTTGGCGGAAAAACTTCCGAAACAACTAGTACGATCGCTGACTTCTAAACACAGCACTGGCGGAGCTGTCTGTGATATTGTCGCAGCCGCAAGAAACAATAAAGAATGAATGCACGCCAGTTTTATTTGTCAAAAAGGGGATGACCACATGCAGCAGGTGTGTTTTCAACAAAAGAGCGCCAAGTTGGTTGACATTCATTCCATAATGGTTTAACTGTGCTAAGACAAGGACAACAAAAGAAGAAAAAGACAGCACGTGCACCAACTCACAACTGAAATTTTATTGAGTGAAAGTTGACATATATCTCCTTCAGGCACGAATTATGATGCACTGTCTACTGATGTGTAAAATTTGCATACCATTATTGAAAGTCACTCAATATTACATTCCAAGAAAGAAAATGAAGTAATTTGCTGTTTTGTGTGAGTTTCTGTAATTAATTATAACTAGGATGTAATTAAATACTTCATTATTCTGAAGTCAGTCATGTTCCATTTTGACATATAAATAATGAAATTATAGGCTCCAAATGTGTGTGCAATTAGTTTTTGGTTGCATTCACTTCCAGAAAAGAAAAGTAATACTTTTCTGGTTGGTTGTGGAATGTAGCATGTCGAATGACCCGTCAGGCATCGTAGTGCCTTCGACAGAGTGGTCGGCTACAGTTATACGCAGCGCACTGAGTTTAAGTCAAGACATAATCACTATGCAGAAGGTTAGGTTATTTAATGAGCGATGTATCTTGCTCTCCTTTGGCCACAAGTCAACTTATAAAAAAGTTGCGTACACAAACGTAGCCACCGCCGCTGAAGGGGATATACAGTCTTTGTCTCTGTTGTCCATGTTTTTTCTGAGAGGCGGGCAAGTTGGAACTTATCCATCGTTGGGTAGCGCACAAATTGACAAAAGACAAAGAAGAAGAGCTGGTCTAGCAACTGAATTTTTTTTTCGACGCAGTCAAGCACGTTAAGAAGTACACCGCATGTTCTTCCGGGGTGGTATATACAATTCCTTGCACGTGCGGCAGTGTCTACATCGGACAGACTGCCAGATGTGTTACTATCAGGCTGCGCGAGCATGACAATTCTTTGAAGGGTGGGGTCTCGTCTCACCTCGCCAGCCATTGCCGTGATTGCGGTTGCACGCCTTCGTATGCGCAAACCTCATTCATCAATCGCCATCATAATCAATGCACACGTGAAATAGCTGAGGCATGCCACATGGCGAAGTGTGAGAGCCATTGCATTAGTCAGCCATCTGTTTCATCATCAGAACAAGAAATCCATTTCATTGATCGGTTGTAATCTAGCATCGTGCATGTTTTTTTTTTCTGTATATATATATATATATATATATATATATATATATATATATATATATATATATATATATATATATATATTGTGAGCAATAATTCATGCGCTTCATTTACTCATCTGTACATACTCATCATCACCCCTCTGGCCTGGTTGTGGGGATCAGGCTCGGGGAATAAAAGGAGAGTCTTGTGTCGCCCTGAACGTTGTCTTACAAGTGGTGGAGAGTGCTGTCCGAACCCCTAGTCCTCTCCGTGCAGCGGTTCCTCATCAGCTACCGCTACAAAGCATCCCTGGAGCTACGTTCGGGTCGTTGTCTTTGCAACCTGCCCTCGGACATGTCACGCGACGAGCAGAGCAGCGCGGCTACGTCCGCCCCGCCTGCGCCCGTGGGGGTACCTTCTTGGACTGTCACCACCCCTCAAAAGGATCCTCCGGTGTTTGCTGGACTTCGCGGTGAAGATGTTGAGGAATGGTTGGAGCAGTATGACCGCGTGAGTTTGCTCAACCACTGGGATGAATCTGCGAAACTGTCCCGCGTACCATTCTATCTAACAGGGGTTGCCAAGACTTGGTTTTTCAACCATGAGCTGGATTTCGCCGACTGGACCACCTTTAAGCAGCTCCTCCGTCAGCTCTTCGCCAACCCTTCTGTCCGCTCAGACATCGCCAAACGGAAGCTTGCTGAGCGGGTCCAGCACTCCGGCGAGTCATATACTTCGTATATAGAAGACGTCCTCGCCCTTTGCCGCCGCGTCGACTGCTCGATGGCGGAGAATGACCGCGTTCGACATCTGCTCAAAGGCATCGACGCCGTCGCATTCAACACTCTGGCAGCAAAGAACCCGACCACAGTCGCGGATATCATCAGTACGTGTCAGCGCCTCGATGATCTCCATCTCATCCGCTTGCAACCTGACGTACCTGTCCTCCGGGCAACCAACGACAGCGAGCTACGAACGTTAATACGTTCTATTATCCGCGAGGAGCTACAACTGCAAGCTGCGTCATGCTCGCTTGAGCTCCGTACGACACCTCCTGGCGGTAGTCTCCGCAACATTGTGAGGGAAGAGCTGGCATCCATGACGTGCCCGCAAGTCCCGAGCCCGCATACCGCACCAACGCCCACCTACGCTCAGGTTGCTGCTCTCGCTTCACCTTCCCAGCAGTCAACGCAGCCTACGCCAACAATGCCCGCTTCGCTCAATGCTCTCTCACCAAGGGCAACGACTGGGTCTTTCAACACCTGGCGTCCGCCTCGACCGGTTTGTTATTATTGCGGAATCCGTGGCCACATCTCAAGGTTCTGCCGACGGCGTCAACAAGACGAGAGGCGCGGCTATGACGATTTTGAAAGGGATGAGTTTGCCCCTGTTCCGCAACGTCCCCGCTCATACCAACTTTATCCCCGTCGCTCCCCATCTCCGCAGACCTTCGATGCAGCGGGTACGTTTCGGTCCTCGCGTCGTCGCTCTCTATCGCCTATGCGGCGTTCCTCTTCTCCCCTTCATCCAGCTACCACGGCATCTGATCTTCGCCCGGAAAACTAAACAGTGCAGCTTCGGGAGGGAAAGCTGCATCTTATGGACTGCATCAAACTCCTCCGGAACGCCCCCTCAAATGTACTTTCAGTGTGTGTTGAAGGTGTGTGGACTGAAGCCTTGGTGGACACGGGTGCATCGCTTTCTGTTATTAGTGTCGACCTGTGTTCTCGCTTGTGAAAAGTTAAGACGCCATATGTTGGTCCTCCTCTTCGCTGCGCTAACGGAGTTTTTGTTCGGCCCTCCGGTGTTTCCACAGTGCGAGTTTTTATTGAGGGCATTCGGCACCACATACAATTTCTCGTTCTGCCCTCCTGTACTAATGCGCTCATTTTGGGATGGGACTTCCTCTCCTCAGCTTCAGCGGTGATATCGTGCCGACAGAGAGTCATTCACATGACAGACACTGCACTTTCTTCTGATATCGATGCCCACAGCCTGCGCTTTGTCACGGCTGCCGATTGCTCCATTCCTCCAGGTCATGAGCATATTTTAACGCTGACATCCGATGCCATCATTAATGGGGATGTGTTCCTTGCACCGTGCGGACGTTCCGTCTCTGGTGCCCTTACCATCGTTCCTAGCCTGGTGCGGTTTCACGATGGCAGAGCGTTGGTCACAGCAGTTAATCCTACTTCTTCGCCTATTGCGCTCCCCCCAGGGCACCAGTGTGACCTGCTTTACAGACATCGAACCCCTTTCTCTGGTGCCTCTCCACGTGCAAGCACCACCTTTAGCTACCAGTACCGATGATGCTACAACGACTGCTTTAACGGCCGCAATAAATCCTGATCTGACGGAAGCACAAAAGGAAGAACTTTTAGCTCTACTGCAAAAACACGCTGCTTCATTTGATGTCCGCTCCAAGATCCTGGGACGCACTTGACTCTCTCCAGGGCGCTGAATTTTTCTCCAGCCTCGACCTCCGATCTGGGTATTGGCAAATACCTATGCATGAGGCGGACAAAGATAAAACGGCTTTTGCAACACCAGACGGCCTGTATGAATTTAACGTCATGCCGTTCGGCCTATGTAACGCTCCTGCCACGTTTGAACGCATGATAGACACAGTTCTTCGTGGCCTAAAGTGGAAGACTTGTCTCTGCTACCTAGACGACATCGTCATTTTCTCGACCACTTTTCGTCAGCATCTTGAGCGTTTGGACGAAGTTTTGACGTGTATTTCCAACGCTGGACTCCAGCTAAACACGAAAAAATGTCATTTCGTCCCAGAAAAACATCAAGGTGTTAGGCCACCTTGTCAGCAAAGACGGCGTTCGCCCAGATCCTGACAAGATTGCTGCCGTGATGAGCTTCCTTCGCCCAGAAACTCAAAAACACCTGCGAAGTTTCCTGGGCCTGGCGTCCTACTTTCGCCGCTTCATCAGACACTTTGCTACAATCGCCTCGCCGCTGCACAAACTGCTCACGTCAGGATCTGCCTTCACATGGACCGAAGACTGCGAGCGTGCTTTTCAAGACCTCAAGCATGCCCTAACATCCGACCCCGTCCTGTGTCATTTCGACGAGACCGCACCTACTTGTTTACACACCGACGCTAGCGGCCATGGGATCGGTGCCGTTCTTTTGCAGCGGGATGCCACTTCACGAGAGAGAGTTGTGGCCTATGCCAGTCGTGCTCTAACTGCTGCCGAACAGAACTACTCCATAACTGAACAAGAATGTCTTGCTGTCGTTTGGGCCATACAAAGATTTCGACCATATCTTTACGGGCGCCACTTCACAGTCATTACAGATCATCACGCCTTATGCTGGCTATCTTCACTGAAAAACTTGTCTGGTCGTCTGGGTCGTTGGGTACTCCGTCTGCAAGAGTACAATTTTGACGTCGTATACAAATCTGGCAAGAAACACCAAGATGCGGACGCTCTCTCTCGCTGCCCTCTGCCACTATCGCCGTCGAGACCGTTTCTTCAATCCTCGTCACGTGATCTCGACGCTGCGTCACCTCATACATTATCCCAACTAGCGGTTACTGACACGCAGGCTTCGAATCACTACGCTCAGCTTGCATCGAGCCAGCGTAATGATGCATACTGCAACCGCATTATCGAACGCCTAAGTGGCAGATCACCCCCCTCCTAATACCAGATCGCGACGACAACTACGACAATTTAAGATCGAGAACAATGTGCTATATCGTTACGTCTACACTACTGATGGACACCGCTGGGTTCCAGTTCTCCCGCGTTCTTTACGTCAACAAGTCCTCGAAGCCTTTCACGACGACCCATGTGCAGGCCACTTGGGATTTGACAAAACTCATAGCCGCGTCAGGCAACGTTTCTTCTGGCCTGGCCTCTCTACATTTGTGGCCAAGTACGTTGCATCTTGTCCCGTGTGTCAACGGCGGAAGCTACCAACTTCGTGTCCTGCTGGCCTATTGCAACCCATCCCGTGTCCCGAGAAACCTTTCGCCATCGTTGGGATAGATCTAGTTGGACCTTCTCCCCATCACGCCAACAGGTCATCGATGGATAGTGACAGCCGTCGATCACCTGACACGGTACGCAGAGACGGCTCCTCTGCGTACCAGTTCTGCCTCAGACGTCGCCGATTTTTTTTCTTA
Source organism: Rhipicephalus appendiculatus (assembly GCA_030522465.1). Taxonomy (NCBI): domain Eukaryota; kingdom Metazoa; phylum Arthropoda; class Arachnida; order Ixodida; family Ixodidae; genus Rhipicephalus; species Rhipicephalus appendiculatus. The sequence goes on along the minus strand of JALIZH010003830.1, from coordinate 1,629,734 downwards.
AAGCCATTGTATTACGGCATGGTGCACCTCGCGTCCTGTTGAGTGATCGCGGCAAAACTTTCCTCTCCAGCATCATTCAAGACCTACTGAGGACTTGTGGCACAGTGCACAAGACGACATCAGCCTACCACCCTCAAACGAATGGGTTGACAGAGAGGTTTCACCGCACACTCACAGACATGTTATCCATGTATATCGGACCAAACCATGACAACTGGGATACAATTTTGCCTTTTGTGACGTTTGCCCACAACACCGCTGTCCAACGCATTACTGGCTACTCGCCTTTCTATCTCGTGTACGGCCGCTCACCAACATTCACCATCGACGTCTCTTTCCTGGATATTCCCACTGACGCCTCAGCGACCATATCTGACCAGTTCGTCTCAAGAGTTGACCAGTGTCGGCAACGTGCTCGCCTCAATACTGAGGCTAGTCAGCAAGATCGAAAACAACGCTACGACAGCTCTCATCGCGATGTTTCCTTCAGTCCTGGGGATGAAGTGCTGCTTTGGACGCCCTCTCGTACTCCAGGACTGTGCGACAAATTACAGTCACGGTTTATTGGCCCTTATAAAGTCAGTGAACAAACGTCCCCTGTGAACTATCGTGTCACTCCCGTCGAGCTTTCTTCTGACCGTCGCTGTCGTGGTTCTGAGATTGTGCATGTTTCGCGTCTGAAACCATTCGTTCGGCGTCCCGTTTCCATCTAAGACGCGGCCGGGCGGGCCGCTCCCACGCGGGGCGGGGAAGTTAGTGTGAGCAATAATTCATGCGCTTCATTTACTCATCTGCACATACTCATCATCACCCCTCTGGCCTGGTTGTGGGGATCAGGCTCGGGGAATAAAAGGAGAGTCTTGTGTCGCCCTGAACGTTGTCTTACAATATATATATATATATATATATATATATATATACACACTCGCGTAATGAACCCACTCGCATAATGAACCCACCCCCCACTTTGGTCCTTGAAAAATAAAAATCTATTTTTTAAGGTATGAATCTGTTCATTTTATTTCGGAATGATAGCCAGTGCCGTTGACGATCGAAACGACGTTAAATCACGCCATTATATCACAAAACAACGACGCAATAAAAGTTCACACATATTTTAACAACCATGCTAAACAGTTGCGAGCAGCGCGAGCGCGAACGACGTGGATCAAAATTTAAAAGTCGCGCCTTTTGTGGCGGAGCGCCATCTGTCGAACGCAGAAGAAACCTCCTTGCTGATAGCGCCACGAAAGCACAGCGGCATAAAAACAAAGCATAAAACAAAGCGCAACCGGCGCAACCGCGCGACGTGCTCCCGTACGGGCTTGCGCCGCCATCAGACGCTGCGTGTTGGTTGTCGCTAGGGCGCTCTATGCCAGCGTAAGTACGTAAAGCGTACGAAGTAACGAAGGAACGCTGCCATCGAGGCGCCCTAGTTGTCGGGTTCTCGCGGTGAACCTGGGTGAACTTCGTTGGACGCCTGCTGCGTACAGCACGCTGGGCCGCTACGCTAGCTGCATGGCCGGCGTTAAACTTAAAAGTTGGTGAAACATGCGCTGGAGCATGAGAACGGAACGACCGGACGACACTTCAGCGTCGATCCGTGTGCGTTCGTTACTGGATAAAGCAAGAGGAAGAGCTTCGGGCTACAAAAAAGAGGATCGTCGCGCATTTCGCGGGTCAAAACAAGGAAAGTTTCTTGTTGTGGAGAGCAAAGTTCTCGAATATGTTAAGAGGCTCCGCAGTCAAATCATTCCTGCCACTGACTTCAAGGCCGGCAGTGGTTTCACAGCGAGTTTCTTAATAATTTCACGCAAAATTTCTGCTCTTATAATTCCCGCGTAATGAACCCTCCCCCCCAAATTGGCGTCAACTTTTCTGAAAAAAAAGTGGGTTCATTACGCGGATATATACGGTATATTTTTTTTTTTTCAAAAAAAAAATTTCAGTTGTTAGACCAGCGCTTGGCCTGTCCTCTTCTTCTTTGTTTTTTGTCAATTTATGCGCTGCCCAACGATCCATGTTTTTTCATTGGCGCAGTCGTACTGAAGTCATGACTTCTTTGGCTCACGTAAATCAACGCAGATACTTATCAGGCCGTTCTTTTTCTGCACAACTACTGTTGGGGAAACCCACCAAGAATTGTCGATTTTCTTGACGATGCCCTCTTTCTCAAGTCGATTCAATTCTTGAGAGACCCTGTCCCTCACCGAGAATGGTACTCAACGCAGCTTAGCAATGACAGGGCTGGCATTTTCATAAATTCTTACTTTATGCATAAAGTTTTTAGCGCACCCAAGCTTGCCATCAAGTAAGTGCAAAAACTTGGCGGCTCAGGATGTTGGTTTCCTCTGGAACTGCGTAAAGCAACAGTATAGCCTGGCGGCTATTGAACGCAACTGAAACACGGAAGCAACCCTGGACAGGAATGCGGTGGTGCAAGATGTGAAGTAGCACTGCAATTGAGGATTGCAGAGGAACGGAAGACCGGAGCTTCTCGTAGCTGACAGAAGACGGTATCAACACTGCAGAGCCAGTGTCTGCTAACATGGATAGTGTAACACCGTGTATCTGTGCGTCAACGTGCAAGTCTCTTCCGCCCTTGTGGCCCAAGCGCAGTACAGTCAGGACCTCCAGTGCATCTTTGGATGCAACTTCTCGAATAGCAAGGGTTCTGTTTGCTTGCTCCCAATGGCACGCTCGTGCAAAGTGGCCCAGCTTTCCACACTTTCTGCACGTCTTATTTCTCGCCGTGCAGGCAGCAGAACTGGCAATGTGACGATGGGAACAACAGTGGAAGCACGACCGGGGTGCAAGTGGTGGCTGAATGGCCCCTGTGGCTTCCGTATGAGTCTGTCAATGCGGCAGACATCGGCTGGTGACGATGGTTCCCTGCATTATTGTGACGTTGCGTCAGAGCTTCTGCCAATGGTTACGGCACAGTCCAAGGTCCATGTGGATCCCTCCAGTAATAACTGTTCTTTTAGCGAATGCTGGGTTGAATTTGCCACCTCAACTGGTTCCGGATGAAATCATCTGCCTGAGTCGCATAAAGTTGCTAGCTCATGTAGAACTGTAACGAAAGCATCCTTCGAATCACCGGCAACTGGGCGCGCAATCCGAAGCGGTGCCTCTCCACTGCAACATTGGTTGACGGGGGTGGTGAAGTAAGTATCGAGGCGTTGCAAGCACAATCGCATATTTGTCCGTCCCCCTCGTGCTGTCCTTCCCTGTGTCTCACTCCTCCTGGGCTCTGCTTTGCTGGCAATGCATAAACTATCCGCTGGCCTTCTGCATTCGAGTGCGCGTTGCTGCCTGATGCCACAAGATAATTCTGGAACGTCTGATGCCACTAGCCTTCACGGGACGACGGGTTTCCCTGGTGCTGACAGGAGTTCTGGTGGCTGCAGCAGTCTTGTCTTAGAAATGCGTAGCCAGCTGCTTTGTTGTCCTCGTTGCCATCTTCGTGGCATGCTCCTACATAGGCGGAATGGGCTCCGTGACGTCGGGCAAGTGAGGTATGAGTCGTGGTTGGTCATTCCCAGCAATTGTCATACCTGACTGACAACGGTCGGCGGCGGCAGGTCCCCGACAGCCTCGTCTGGGTTTGGCGAAATCCTGTCTGCCCCAATCACTGCACCGAGGAACTTGACTGACCCGGAAATGCACACTTCTTTTCGTTATAGGTGACGCCCCAGATCCTCTGGGCAGGCCAGGACGGCAGTGAGACACTTGTCGTGCTCCTGAATATATTTTCTGAACATTAGAATGTCCAGAATGTCCATTAGAATGACCTTGACATTTCATTCTATCTGAACATGGCCCCCCATAGCGGGGCTGAAACGTCAATTTTCTTTTAACGATTGGTTGGCGCTTGTTATTTCTCACCGTCGTCAATCATGTTCACGACCCTAGGCTCAAGGATCCTCAACACTGACTGTTGGGAGTGCCGGGACAATACCACAAGGGAGTGTCCTATAACAATGCCGACCGAATGGCGTTACAAAGGTCGCGTGTTCCTGGCTGTCGGCACTCGGCTCCGCCTAATGGAAGCTGCATCCAACTGGAAGAATAGCCGTGCTCCAACCAAGTGGCTGAGAATCTGTTCCATCGTTAGCAAGAGCTCCCTTTCGATGACTACATTCAGCTTCATCAGATTGACGCAGATCCTGTAGCCGCCTGATTACTGGGGCACCACTGCGAGTTCAAAGCAGCACTCGGTTGGCGTCTCTACCTTCCTTATGACGTCCTGCGTCTCCAGCTCTTTCTTGACAACATCGTTTGAACGAACTGGGCGGATCCCAGTTCTTTTAAACGAGGGCATTTCCATTAAAGGGCCCCTTATCGGCCTTTGAAGATACAAAAAAAAAAAAAAAAACGAGCGCATTATTCTCTTCGTGTGTTTCTCGTCTTTCTTGCGCACTTCGTGACGCAGGAACAGTGATTCCCGTGACGTCATTACTGTACATACACTCGATTGGTCCCATACATGCAAAATGTCAGATGTGAATTGTCTCCTACACCGTTTTGCCATGCAGCCCATTCTTCCTTGTTTATCTTGGCTAGCGTGCACGATCAACTGATTTCACTTCGTTTTGTACGTTTCTGTCGGCGCAAGCAGAGATAACAGTGTGTAGCCGACAAGCGCGAAATCTTGATAGGGTCAACGCTTGGTGTTGGCATTGTACACGTGCTTGTAAGAAAAAGTGGCGAGGAGGAGATATTGCCTGTAGGAATGGTAGCGAAGGTGAGGAGGAAACCACTCCTTTGTCTTTAACGCGCTGTGGTGAGGGGCCCTTTAAATAAGGGGTCGCTGACCAGATGCGCCAGCGTATACGATGTGTGCTTTTGGTTCGGTAAGTGTGGATACCATGTCATTAGGCATGTCAGCGTTCTGGCACCATGTTCAGGCGTCCCCGGGGAACGAGGTGGCAAGCAGAAACCATAAAGCCAAAACTTTATTCCCTCTCGCCAAATCCCCTTATGTACATGACGACATTCAGTGGCCACAAGCTTCAAGGCATGCTACTTCTACAATTTTGACCATGCACTCCTTTGTGCTGATTGATAATGAAATATTGTTGCGCTTCCATTCTGTTGAATACCGCATTAACCTTTTTCATTTGTGTGGTGTGCAGTAAACGTGCACATGCCCAAAGACCGAGTGACTGGCCACCACCAGGGTTATGGCTTTGTGGAGTTTCTAGGAGAGGAGGACGCCGATTATGCCATCAAGATCATGAACATGATTAAAGCTCTACGGAAAGCCCATCCGCGTCAACAAGGTACGCATTTTCCAGAGCATGCAGTGCGCCTAGTCGATCCTCGAGTACTTTGCGATGAAGTTGGGGATGCCAAGTCAAGCCCTGCTTCAGGGAAATTGTTTTCCCCACCACGATGCATTGTTTACAGCTGCGTCCACATCTGTGTATAGCGCACGGGCAGCCGCCCTTGCTCTGCGGCACGACACTTTGCGACGGTTGCAAGCTCTGACGTGGTGTGCCCAGGAGCATGTGCGGCCTAAGAGACATGCTGACCTGCTTTGCACGAGTGACAGCGCTGAAAGGTGCGCTTGTTTAACAAAGAAAAAGCACGCTCCCCCAGGGCGCTTTCAGCATCTCCATTCCAAAAGATGACGCGTTTCGAGTGATAACGGCACATCTTTTGGAAATCGAGATGCCGAAAGCGCCCCAAGGAAGCGTGCATCTTCGGTTAAACAAGCGCACCTTTCAGCGGTGTCACTCGTGCAAAGCAGGTCAGCATGTCTCTTAGGCCGCGCATGCTCCTGGGCACACCACGTCAGAGCCCGCAACCGCCGCAAAGTGTCGGGCCGCAGAGCAAGGGCGGCTGCTCACGCACTATACACAGATGTGGACGCAGCTGTACATTTTCAAGGCCCTTGAAAGTTCTGGAATTTTTTTTTCTCTCCTTGAAATTCCTGGAACTCTGGCAGCGCGACCTGCTTTCCAACCACATTGTCCACAATGGCCACAAAGTCCACAATGCAACCTGCTTTCTGTGGTAGGTTAGCGTTGACCCAGCAAAGTTTCCGTTTCAGAAGCAATACGCCGGTGCGAGTGCACAAACACGCTCTTTTGCAGGACCTACGGAGAAAACAAGAACCCACTAGTGAAGTGAGATACTGTGTCTTTTTGTGCTGGCTCCCTACCCATTTATGCACTTCATACCGTGCCGCATAGAGTTTCCCAATATTAACTAGAGGGAACTCTGGGGCTGTGATCGTTCAGCCACCATGGGAATGATGGGTAGAGCACGGATTTGCCTAGTCTTCGTGCTTGCGGCTTCGAGTGCACTTGTGGCTTCGTTTGTTGTTGTGTTTTGGCATTTGTTTTGGATAAAAGAATGGATCGTTGTAAACTTCATCATGAGCCGATTTGGAATTGGTGAGCCTAGAAGGATAAGGTGGTGAAGTGGAACTGCTCAACATTTGCTGCACTTCGTCTTGCAAGAAAGTGGCTCATGGCCACTCGGAGCCAAACAAAGCCGAAAGAACAAAGTTCAGACAAGTCTGTGCACTACCCGTCATTCCCATGCAGGCTGAAGCGCCATGCGTTGCAGTTTCCATAGACACTAGCGCCAGAGTTCCCTCTAGTGTAATTGGGAAACCTTATGCTGTGCCCTATTGTTTGTTTCACACCCCACCGGCATTGTCTCGCTTTCTCTTTAGTTTTCTCCTTGCAACTTTACTCCTGCACTTAAGCTGTCTTTTTCCTCATCAAGCGAGCAGTGCATGAAGCTAGCACGACACAGGAGAAGTCTCAGCAGTGGCTGCTGACTGCTTTAGATGTGATCAAGTCTAGACATTCAGTATGTACTAGTGCAGTAAATCTTGTCCGGCTTTTGAAATGTTTTAAAGACATCCAATTTCTACTTCTTGATACATGGGGGCCTTGACTTTCGGTCCTTTTAAACCTGTGCGAACCCTGAGTGTTATTTTCCCTCTTCTTTAGTAGCCTTAAAATCTTCTTCTATAAAGCTTTTCTCGGCATACCCAGTTCTAATCATTTTTTGTCTTGCTTAAAGGCTGGGTGTTTCGTGAGGTGCCAGATGTTACTTTCGGAAGAAAGGGAGGAGTTCTTTTTTTTTTAGTCTTTGAAGCTTCGTAACTTTTGTTCTAGGGAAGCTAGAACCTTCAGATTACACTTGTTGCACACTAGCATGTGTCGAATCCAGTGACGTTTAACTCTGCAAGATCTGTGCAGCCAAGTTTGATAAATATATGATCAAATTATGTTTTTCTTGATTATTCATTTTAATGGCATAGTCTGCATAAAAACTTGGTTCATATTTGATATGAGCTCAAAGAAATACATAATCAGCCTAGCTTAAATAATACAACACTTCATGTCCAAAGATAGGGGGGGAAGTGGGTTTTTAAAAAGTCATAAAGATTTCCTTTACCAGATTTAATGAAACTGCCCAGACTTTAGTTTTCTTCACTGATTTCAAATATGGTATTGCTTTTAAGATATGTCAATTAGTTCTGAATTTAATCAAAATTAATTAGCATTGTTTCCGGGAACAATGGAGCGAAAAACTACTCATCGAAACCTTGCTTTGAGCTCGTAGCTAGATACTAGAAAACATAAGCTTCACAAGGGTAGGAATATTTTTTTGATATGACAACTATTAACAATTGTACAGCATATCAAAGATTTCTGTCCAAAATGTGGCTGATTAGTTGTTTAATAAATCAACAATAAAGAAACAGTCAAACTGAAATTAAAAAATCTGCTCCTACCCTTGTGGGCAATACTCATGCAGCTCAGCACTGCAACAAGATTTACAATTCTAGTTGCTCCGATTACTCAGAAATTGCTTCCGAAAGGTTGCAGAGAGTAAAATATTCAGGTTTTGAGAAAATCCAGAAAAACAAATGAAGCCAATTTTGAACCTCATGTAACACAAGATATTCAAATTTGTTTAGTGGATGATTAGAAGCCACCAGGGATATAGCCTGCATGCCTACTGCTGCAGCATACATCATTCAGCAGCAGCATGGCATGGATAAGCCCAGTTTTTGGGCTTATTTACAGTTAGGATATAGGCTACCTTGAGGGTATAAATTGCTGTTGTGGCCCAAATATCAAGTCCAAGGTGCAAGAAACTTTGTCAGTACTTGCGGCCATGCCTGTCTGTTACAAAAATGCTGTTTTCAAAAAATTGATTTTTTTATGATTTTGCCCTTCGAAAGACGAGTGTCCCCCCCTTAACGCTTTCACGACCAAAAGAAAAGAAGAAAAACGTGCCAAAATCACCAACAACGTTTTTCTGCTCAATTTGTAGAGCTCTTTTTTTCCGAATAAAGTGGTACCATTTTTTCCATTCACTGGCGTTCCTTTACTTCACTAATCGCGTAAAAACAAGTAACTCGAAGGCGGCTTCGACAATGCAATGACAATGCAGTGAAAAATACCAATAAAATGACAGCCGAGACACAAATGTCCCAACATGGACAAGTGTGGCCATCTAGCATCAAGAAACACAACTATGACGACTATCGTCTTCATTGCTTTCGTGTGGGACCAATTTTTGTTGATGATGAGTACAGTCTGTTGAAGGTTGTGAAAGGGTTAAAGGAACAATTTCCCGAGTTCAGAATGTACACAATTTCAGTGCATAGCATTTGTTGTGAGCAATAATTTTGCACGTGTGCTCTCACTATAAGAGTTTACTGTAAGTGCTGCTCGAATGAGGTGCAGTAAACATTTGCTGCCTAATGACGGATGACCACCAGTGTGCTGACTTTGGACCCTACAATTGCTTTCAGGCGTCAGCGCACCAGAAGAACCTAGACGTTGGTGCGAACATCTTCATTGGCAACCTGGACCCAGAGGTGGACGAAAAGCTCCTCTACGACACCTTTTCGGCATTTGGTGTGATTCTTCAGACACCCAAGGTGCCTTGCATGTTTTCTCCATTCTCATATCGGTGCATGACGGTGTGTGTGCTCAGCTGAACCCCAAAATAAAAATGAAACAAAACCGGCTGCTTTCTTCAAAGGCCAGCTGCAGGGAAATTTGTGACCTTACTAAGAGATGAGTATGAAGTAAACAGTTGCTATGCAAAATTTTACTGCTTCAAGTGCACATGGATAGATTTCTTTTCTTCTGAATAACATCTGTTTCTTTCTTTTTCAGTTGTGCTACTGAGAGTAAGTCACCCATTTAATGTCTGCTATGTAGTGTTCAAACTTGGGGCATGTTTATGCATCCCGTTGATATCATAAGTATGAACCTGAATTGAACATCTAATGAGAGATATTTTATATCTGCAGTTTCTATCTTGAAATTAGGTGCATATTTTTAAATTGTTATCCATACTTGTTTGAGTAGTAAAATCTTTTGAAAGGTGTGTGCCTGCTTTTATAGATTAGGCATGTTCGCTGTTGTGTGTGGAGATAGATTTGCTACAGAAGCTTACCCTACGAAGCGACCGGGAGGGACGCGACGTTCTTCACTGCCGTCGCACACACAAAGACGCTACGGCCGGGCTCGTCGTCTCTCCGACACGGCGCAGAGATGGCACTCGAGGCAGTTCGTCAACAAACGCGGGTTTATTAATCCAAGATGCAGCACAGTACGACAATCACGGGATTGCGGGCCGTTAAGGTACCTTCGCAAGGCCGATCGAGTACCCCTGCCTGCAGCGCTATGGTTACCACACAAAGGGGAAACCACTGAAGCGCGAACGGGAAGTCGCCCGCTCAGGCAGAGCATGACTTCTTCGTTGCAGGTGTGCAAGCATCTCTCACAGCGCGCGAGCGCCGGGCAGAAGCTAGCTAAGGGGAGAGGGGGCTGTCATGGGCAGCCAATAAGGATCGGCGAAGCACCATGACGTGTGCTAGCATGACGCAAGGGGAAGGTATTGTCCGGGCAAGTTCGGACATGTGTCTCCGTGCAGGGAAGACCGACGCATGGCTTGCACCAGACAAAAATGGCCTGGCGGCGAAGCCACGGTGGCCATGTCGCCGATTAACGGCAGTTCCCGGTGCACGAGTAGCACAGGGCCAGCACTCGCGCTAGTTGGGGAACGAGGCGCCCGGGGGACGGGTGCACCCGATTCCCACATGTGTGAGGCAACATTGAGAAGCCTTTCTTTTAGCTTTAATGGTTATTTTGTTTGCAACAGCTGGTGGGTAAAGTACAGTCAAATCCTGGCACTTGCGAATTTCTTTACTGCACAGTTTCATATATACTCCACACAAGTTTGGAAAATTTGACACTTCTGATTCATACTCTGGTCTTGGCAAGTGTATGACTTGTGTATTGGCATCGAGCTCTCTCTAATTCTGATGTACAATTATAACTCTCTTTAACGAGGACTGTCCACGATTGAATCACTTTGTTATATCATCATCGTTCTCAGCCTGTCCACTGCAGCACGAAGGCCTCTCCCAATGATCTCCAGTTTACCACCCTGTCCTGGGCAAACTGCTTCCGTTCTTAATCCATCTGGCTCTCTGCCTCCCCCATCCCTTGGTAACCATTCTGTTGCTCTCACTGTTCACCGGGTGTATGTTCTACGCATTACGTGACCAGCCCAGGTCCTTTCTTTTTTTTTTTTGTGCTTGATGTCAACTAGGATATCTGCAACCCCTGTCTGTCCTCTTACCCATTATGCCGTCCTCCGATCTCTCGATGTTATTCCTATCATTTTACGTTGCATTGTGCGCTGCGTGGTCCTCAGCTTTTGCTCTGGTTGTTTTCTTACAGCTTTTGTTGTAGCTTTGTTATAGTCCATATATGTTAGAACTAGCAGAGCTTTTGTTAGAACTTTTGTTATAGCTTTGTTCAGCCCCATATGCTAGAAAGAACAGTATGCAGTGGTTGTATACCTTTAGTTTTAATGATAGTGGTAGATTTCCTGACATTATTTGGGAATGCCTGCCAAATGCGTTCCAGCCCATTCCTATTCTTGGTGAATTCCTTTTCATGATTAGGCTCTCCTGTTAGTAGTTGTCCTAGGTATGCATATTCTTGTATGCACTCCAATATGTGGTTTTCGATCTTCAACTCTTTCTGTTTGGCCAGGCTATTTAACATTATCTTTGCCTTCATCATATTCATTTTGAGGCCTACTTTAATACTTTCTCGGTTTAATTCCTCAATCATTTTTTTTTTTGCGATTCGTTGCTATTGTCACTGAAGAGCACTATGTCATCTGCAAATCGTAGGTTGTTGGGCCATTCTCTGTTAACCGTGATTCCTGTTTCTTCCCGGTCTAGCTGTTTGAACTACGGGGGTGTGAATATTCAAACTTTCGAATGTCTTTCAAATAGTGTTTGCTATTCGATTCGCACTGGAATTTTACTATTCGAAGTATTCGAACTTCTGGAAAGAATATATCTGAACGATTAATAAGAACGGAAAATAAATAAATTTGCGTGTGGCGTGCTTGGTCTTGCATTTTGGGGTGCCGACGGGCAAAACTGCTAACTGCTTCCACCGGTGCTCCGAGCGGTCGCTACAGCGCAATATGCTGTGCGACGAGCATGGCTGGGGGGCCCTCTGCCGCTGCATGAAATGCCCATCCACTGTTCCGAGGAGTCAGCAGGCGGTGCCATTCGTTGCTTGCGACAAAGCATGTTGCAGTTTGTTCACTTTCGCATTCCCGCTAGCGTGACATTCTTGCCTGTGAAGTTCAGATTCGTCTTGTACATCGTGGCGCCATGAGCGGAGCTAGGCCTAGCCACGACTCCGAGAAGTAAGCTCTATCACGGTGCGCGTGGCTGCGGCACCCGATGTTTCAAAGTACGTATGTCAGGCTCTATCTCGAGTAATAAGAGTCTTTCCACGATGTTCTTCGTCACGAGGTCCAAAGTAGTGATAAGCAGAACCTCTTACTGCGAGTCGGTCTGAGATGCGCACCCGCGATCTTCGCGACGAGCGTGGCACACTGTCATAATCTGAGGATTGAGCTTCCGTTTGCAGCTGCCAAACTAAAGCGTGATTGTTTTCTAAATGATCGCTGTGAACTTAGAACAAGTGGGAACGTGTCCCTAAGTAGCGTGACTTTTGACAGCCGTGGCCTGGTGACGCGCAAGCAGCGGACAATGCGCTCCGTGAGCAAAAAATCAGACCAATAGCGAGGCGTGCTGGAGCAACTTGGCGAACGCAGTCAGTTGGAAGCTTCGAAAACGAACTTCGAACGTTTGCTTTTTGTACGTTCGTTTCCGAGTGGAGGAGCTAGCTGAAATGGGGAATTTGAACAAAGAGAAACGCTCTTTCCGACAAGTGCAAAATGGCAGTGACCTGTTGCGTCATTGTGAAGCTTCAACTTTTTTGAAACACAGTTTTTTTTGCAATTGAGCATCTAGATGATGTCTTGGCGCAAATAACTTAAGCGGGAGTCACTCTTAGCGAAAAAAAGTGTTAGCTTCTGCCCATTTCTTAGGAGTTGTCGTCAGCCAGCAGGGAATTTGTCCAGATGTGGACAAAGTGAAGGCTACCATGGATCTCCCACCACCAGTCAATGTCATTGGTGTTTGCCAGTTACTTGGAATCTTAAACCATGTGGCTCGATTCATTCCAAACCTGTCTGCGATCTCCTCAACAAGAAGAACACCTGGAGTTGGAGTTACAACCAAGAGCAAGCATTCAAGAACATCAAGTCTTTGCTCAGCTCTGACATACAGTAGACTCTCAGTAAACGAAACTCTCTTAAACGAAATTGCTGCTTAAATGGAACAACTGCCTCTAATATGATTGGTTTCGTACTTGAATTCTGTACCCTGTTTGTCTCTCAGTAAACGAAACTCCTGTTACACATTTTGCTGGTCCCTTCAGGTTCCGTTTAGCAGGAGTCTACTGTATGTTTAAATGATATGGACTGTTGGTATTTTCACATAGGAACCATCCATCGTGAGCAGCAGCTTTTTCACTGTACAAGGTTTTGGGCAAGGCAACAAAGCCACCTACCTTATCCGCCTCAAGAACTCATCTACACTTTTCAAACTGTCTTCAGCACCCCCCAGGCACAGTCAGTTAAACATTCTTGGCGAGACAGTCAATTCCTTCCAAAAGGCGGCGTTCACGGTCTTCCTGAGGTGCCGTCGATTCAAGGCCGTGAGTTCGTGGGGTGGAACACAAGGCTCCAGTCCAAACTTAGGACCCTTCTCTAAAATATTTGTAATATTAAAAGGAATGCAGAGAAGGCACCTCAGGAAGACCGTCAATGTTGTCTTTTGGAAGGAATTGACTGTCTCGCCAAGAATGTTCAACTGACTGTGCCCGGGGATGCTAAAGACAGTCTGAAAAGTGTAGATGACTTCTTTAGGCGGATAAGGTAGGCGGCTTTGTTGCCTTGCCCGTAACCATGTACAGTGAAAAAGCTGCTGTGGCTATCAACAAGAACTTATTTTCCGTGAAAAAAGGCATGGCTAGAGTTAAGAGTAAAGCAGTAGAAGTTTGCAAACGCTTAGATCTGCATAAGCTCGCAAGAGATGTAGCCAACAGCGAAAGTGCAGCATTGAATGTTTTATTTAGCGTTATTACGCGTAAACCTGAAGCCCCGTTTCGTACCAAGTCCACCAACGTCCACCAAAAAGCTCCAGCCTTGACGTCAACGCCGGAAGCATCATCACTTAATTTTTGCGCATCACCTGTGCAGTCTGTGGTGATGCCTCCCTTGCCTGAAGTGCAGAATCTATCTGTGCAAGCAAGTGTGCCTCAGTGTGGTGAACCTCAATATGTATTGTGGTCGTACCGTGAAACCACCACATAGGTTGAACCTGTAACTATCCCGGGAGGGAAGATGTAGGGGACGCTAACCAAGGTATTCATTAAAAGTAAAAACTTCTTTTTACTTTAGAATGAGAATATCCCTATGTTTTGGGTCCAACTCAGACCCTTCTTCAGGGGTGACTGAGGGGCCACCAGAGAGCAACACAGCTTATAATGCCTTCTCTTCAAGTCAGGGGGTCATGCTTGTTTTGATCGACGTGCCTTAGTCCATTGTAATACACACTAGGCAGTGCACCTGCAGACCGGTTCACGTTCCCAGGTGTTGCCTGAATATACCAGGACTCCACAAAAAGCTGCTTGTGGAAACTGACCTCGAAGTCGACGACGTGGGAGCTATCAAAAGCAATGCGGTGATCGTTGACCCCGCTGTGCTCAGCCAGTGCACTCCTTTGTCGGTCGAACTTGCGGATGTCGTTTCCATGTTGTCGCAGCCTCTCTGGAAAGCTTTTTGTCTCTCCCACGTATGAAGGGCCACAATGCGCACAAAGAATGGAGTATATTACTCCATTCTTTGTGTAGTCGCTACCTCGACGCTAGTTCCAACCACGCTTTCCACCATAAAGCAGCGGTGGTATCATCTCCACTCACCCGTGCATAGAGGGTTTGTTCTTCGGAGGATAAACCGACGGATGAGGAATGGAATATCAGATGCGACCTTTGAAACAACGGCTACTCAAAAGCTTTCATTGAGAACGTTGCACGCCACCAGCCCCCCCCCCCCCCCTCCCCGCCGCCTCTTCAAGAGGGCACTGACCCGTTGCCTCCAAAGCATGCCCGTGTCTGCATTCCCTACGTTCAGGGCACCAGCGAAGCACTCGCACGTGTTCTGTTGGAGCAGGGAATAAAAGTGGCCGCATAATCCAACTTCTACGCTCGGCCGCTTCTTTCCACGCCCAAAAGACAGACCACCCAAGGAAATGTGCAAGGAGTGATATACTCCATTCCTTGTGCAGATTTTGGCGCTTCATACATGGGGGGAGACGAAAAACATTCCAAAGAGGCTGGGACAACACCGGAATGACGTCTGCAAGTTCGACCGACAAAGGAGTGCACCGGCCGAGCACAGTGAGGTCAACGATCACCGCACTGCTTTTGATAACTCCCGTGTCGTCGACCTTTGAGGTCTGTTTCCACAAGCGGCTTTTTGTGGAGTCCTGGTATATTCAGGTAACACCCGGGAACGTGAACTGGTCTGCAGGTGCACTGCCGAGTGTGTATTACAACGGACTAAGGCACGTCGATAAAAACAAGCATGACCCCCTGACTTGGAAGAGAAGGCGTTATAAACTCTTTTGCTCTCTGGTGCCCCCTCAGTCACCCCTGAAGAAGGGTCCGAGTTGGACCCGAAAACATAGGGATATTCTCATTTTAAGGGGAGATGCGAGTCGAAAAACGCGTTTTTTTTCCAAAATTACATATTTTTCGTTTTTATTTGCTTTAACAAGTTTAGTTTTTGTACTTTCACGTCAAAAAAACTGAAGATTGTAATTAACTTCGAAGTAGGTTAAAATCGCTTTTAAAGAGCACAAGGTGGCTACTAAAAAACTAAAAAGTGCTCATTTTCTAGAGTCCCCTGGAAATTGTCACCGGGCTGCTTGCCATTGCATTTCGCCTGAGGGGTTCACTAAAGCCACATGCTCAAAATAACCATGATTGCCACGCTCTCATGATGGAATAAATCATCTTAAATAACATATATTTTCTGTACAGATGAGCTTTCACTTATACCCTTAAAATACGCTTTTCTCAAGATCCATTTTTGGGCAACTTCTTGAGTTTGTACATCATGTTTATGGTACTTCTGATAGGCCGATCGGGATGAAACTTTGCTCACATATTCCTTAACATGTGAAGAGTGCAAGTAACTCCTTTAAAACTTGATATCGCCTGTATAATTAATATTAACCTAAAGTAAGCAATTAGTGTGGGCTGAGGATTCTAAGAATTCTCGGATCACAATTTTTCTTGACCATGAAAATGTTTATACGCACTTTCTTGATAGTTATTTGCATTATAGAGTTCATGTGGGGCAATATGAGCCATTAATCACTCAGAACCGTAAAATTCTAGTGGCATAAAAAGTTTGTAGGAAAAAGAAGGATACTTTACATTTTGTCCTGGCACAAAACGAAAACTGTGCAACTTAGTATAAAACTAATTACATATTTGTAATCAGCATAAATGCCTATATATACAGCAAAAATTTCATTGCCCTAGGCTACGGATTCACGCAACTTTTTTTTCCGACTCGCATCTCCCCTTAAAGTAAAAAGAAGTTTTTACTTTTAATGAACATGTTGGTTGGTTTCCCTTTTCCAATGTTATCTGCTTCCCAACCAGACAGAAGTCTGTCAAACGTTCACCTTTAAAGGGGACGCTATGTGTGCTTTGATTATCAGCTAAAGGATGGCACTTATAGCATGTGAGCGCCACCTGGCATCTGGTATATAGTTGAGGGGCGGATGCTAATAAAGGACTTCTTGTTGTTGCTATGAGCGAACTCGTGTCTTTATTTGGTGTCTGTGAACAAAGAACCGGTCCAAATTTTATTCGAGCTGAAATTTTCGGGTGTTTGCACACTTGTATTTTTTGTCAAAGCATCGGGCTCATGTAATTGTCACTCCATGGTGCAGATAATGCGTGATCCAGACACAGGCAACTCCAAGGGGTATGCCTTCATCAACTTTGCCAGCTTCGAGGCATCAGATGCGGCCATTGAGGCTATGAATGGCCAATACCTTTGCAATCGGGCCATCACCATATCCTACGCCTTCAAGAAGGACTCCAAGGGCGAGCGGCACGGATCAGCAGCAGGTCAGTTATTGGCACCAAGGTAGTCAAAATAAGGAATACCGTATTTACTCGAATCTAGGCCGCCCTCGATTGCAGGCCGACCCCCAAAATTCGCAAGGCCAGAAAAAAAAAAAAAAAAGTTTACCTCGAATGCAGGCCGAATGAAAGAAATGCCGTTTCATCGGCAGAAAACCCAGCATTTTTATTGCATAAGCGCGCACTCCGTAGCGCACATTCTTTTCGTGCACGCCGAACTCGTGCTGCGCTTGCAGGTTTGAAGTTTTATCCGCGTGCAAAACGACACTGCAGTGGCACCATTTGATTGGTGCCATCGCTTCAAAAGCACATGTGGTGCAAGCGTTTGGCGAGCACGTGGTTAAGGCGCGACACTTCCAGAACTCTACCAATGCGACTGCACTAAACTTCAGAAAACGGCGAACTCTGCGCCCCGCGCCCGTTGACTGCGCCCGCACAGGCCCGCGCCTGTCGTGCACGCGAGAGGCGGAGAGGAGGGGGTGTCAAAGGGCACGGTTATCGCCGGCACCGCAATCACGTATCACGTGACACGATCCACCTTTGCCGGCGTGAAATCTTGCCAGCCGGCTCGACAACACTCGCTGCATGAACGTATAGGACTGCGAGATTTCGGAACAATGGACAGTACGGAAGCAGACAACGCGGTCCGCCTGTGTAGCCATGGGGACCACCACTCCGCCGCTGAGCGACCGTCGCCGTGCAACGCGTGCAATGCTACCGCAGGATGTCGCAAAAATACCTGGGATGCGCATGCAGAACCGCCTGCACACGGCAGCCCGAGATGGGCACATCGCGAGCCGTCATGCCGCTAGCGTGGCCGGGCCTTTACGTATTGTCGGCCGCAAAAGTTTGCGGGATTTGCAGCGCGTGGCGGAGCGACGAAAAACTGCATTGCTGCGTCACCTACCGTGACGAGGCGGGTGTTGAGGATATCGGCCGCGGCCTCTGCGATAAGATCCGGAAAAGGCGCGTTATCTAAACGCGCCGTCGGTAATCGCTGAGGCCGATAGCCTCGAAAACCGTCACGGTAGGTGACGCAGTGCTGCAGTTTTACGTCGCTCCGACACGCGCTGCAGATACCGTAAACTTTTGCGGCCGACAGTATGTGGCGGCTGCGGTCAAACCATGGTACTCGAATCTAAGCCGACCCCCCCCACTTTCGCACATCCCTTTTTTGAAAAAAACATCGGCCTAGATTCGAGTAAACACGGTACTTCTGTGAAATATCATAAGCTGTCTTTTCCATACAGAAAATGAACGTTAGAAGTATTACAAGAGGGCCAAGATTTGTGAAGAAGAGAGAACTGCATACTTGTACAATGTGAGCTTGCTACCGCAAGAATTTTGCAAATAAGTACTGTAATGAGCAAACTGCAGAGGAGAGAAAAACCCTTGCGTGGCCACTTTGGCTTGTCTTGCTCAGCCTCCCTGTCCTTCTCCGCCGTGACGCTTCTCTACTTTGCTCTTTGAAAGTTAAAGCAGGCAAGAACATGCAAGTAGATCCAGGTGGAAGGCTGTGAGTTATAGTGACAAAACTGGGAATTCTTTCTGTGATTTGAATCGAAATTTTAAATTAAATTTGACAGTTGAAAAAACCACTACATCTGCTGCAACCCTTGTGGACAAACCTGGGCACTGCGCAAAGGAGACACTTGGTCTGCTGCTCTTTAGGTGCAGCATAATTTGTGTTTGAAAAATACATTCTGCATATTATCAGGCATCCTTGCTTTTTACGAGGTAAAAGGTGTTGACGCTGAGAAGCCTTTGTGGCGGCTAGTAGAGCTAATGTCAAGCCACGTCACGTGCATATGGTGTGTACACGTGCAGGGCGAATGTTAGCATGCAAGCACAAACCACAGCAATGCGTGCTTGTCAAAGAACTTTTTAACGAACCGGGTCTCGCTTGTTTGGCAGAGCGCAATCACTCTCACCCGCCGCTGTATGCGCCCACGTGTTGCATGGATTGACTTCTTAAACACTGCAGATAAAGTCTGACAAAATATGTTTTAACGATGCATCATGAGCTTTGTGTTTCACTAAAGAAAACCACGAAAATTGGTGTGAACCAAGTGGCCTAGACCAAATGTGTGGTGATCTGAATTGGATGTCTTTTAACGTGTGAAGTCTACGGTTTGATAAAAATGCATCTGCCGAGGAAAAATCATGGTTGAAGAAAACGTACACTCGCCATCTAAAAAAGAATGCAAAACAAGAGAATCGACGTTTTGGCGCCCAATACGGGTGCCTTGTTCACAATGAACGAATGCATGGTGGTCTTTATTATATATGCGTCGAAAGATGCAACACGCTTGCATATACCTCAGGGAGTGGACCCCGTGTCTGATTTATCGTGTTAGTTGTAGATTGTATGCTCAAAGGTTCGATGAGCAGGTGGGACGATGATCTTTTCTCTTTTTCGATTATTGAAGCCGATGGCCAGTCAAGGTAGTGTCCAGTTTTTTCATGATGCTCTGCCAGGGCATTTGGAACCGTGTAGCCTTCTTTTAAAGTGTCCTAACGTGTGTGTCCAGAGCGCCTGCTGGCCGCACAGAACCCACTGGCCCACTCGGACCGACCCCATCAGCTGTTTGCCGATGCGCCCCCGTGGGTGGGCTTCCCCCGCCACCACCCGTGGTTGGCCTCGCCCCGCCTCCCCCGTGGCTCTGGGAGCCATGCCACCTCCACCTGGTACGTTCATCATACGTGTGCCTGCACATTAAAGGGACACTAAAGGGACAAAACGATTTTTCGCGTATTAAGTACAATTTCACAATCCCAAAAACACCACTCTTACCGCGACATGACGCTTGGTAAGCGAGAAAACACGCGAAAAGAAGATGCAGGTGGAGACGCCACCTTGAGATTCCCGCACCAAACACCGTGATGTCATAGATTTTGAAGGCGTCTACTGAGTCCTACGTAGCTTCTAATCGATAAAAATGAGGTGCATTGTCATCTGTGGGTGCCATAGACCTAGCATACGAAGCTTAAGAAAATTTCATCGCGCCAATGTCGCGAAAATACGAAAAATGCATTTGGAATTTCAGACGTCACGTGTGCAGATATCGGCGCCAAATTTAAAAATAAAACTTCAGCCTTGATTTTCTCCGCTAATAATGAACTTATGATAGTGAAACATATGGCATTAGAGTTCTCAGAGTGCAGTTTGTCAATCTAAACCAAGTCATATTTACGCTTTAGTGTCCCTTTAAAGCAAAACAGTAAGCTTGTGCAAATATTTGAAAGAATGTTGCAGTATTCAAATTTGCTTCGATTCCAATTTAAGTTAGTCCAAATTTCGAAGTATTCAAAATGAACGTTTAGTGGTTTCACTG
Organism: Rhipicephalus appendiculatus; assembly: GCA_030522465.1. NCBI lineage: Eukaryota > Metazoa > Arthropoda > Arachnida > Ixodida > Ixodidae > Rhipicephalus > Rhipicephalus appendiculatus. Next base: position 1,609,804 of record JALIZH010003830.1, on the reverse strand, counting down.
CAGTGGAGGGGTATATGCCGTGAAAACACCTATCCAAGGGAAACCTGCAGTGTCGTGAAGCCTCACTTCGAGGTTAAGTGAACATATTACCCTCACATCAATTCATCATCTTTGAAATTTAAAAACTTGTTATACCGGCTTATATGCTCTACATTAAAATGAATGTAACATATTTACCAGCCATCACTTGCATTCTACCAAAGGTCAAATCCTGCTACTATTCAAGGTCGTTTCCACTTCCTTTGAGCCATAAAGAATGGCATTTGCACATGCCTTGTTTCAATTTAAAAAAAAATGTATTGCACAGGTTAGTTACGGTCATGACAAATTCAGTCGACGTCCGATTTCCCGGACCCTCAAGGGACCGCGAAAACGTTCGGAAAATCTGGCAGTCCGGAAAAACGAATGCATGCGAAAATGCACTTTTTTTATAGGTATTTTTCTCTGACGGAGAAGGTCACGGCCGGAGTACTGGATTCTTATTGCAATTCAGCGAATGCATCGTTTAGGTGGCTCTAAAAAGAGCCTGTTCATAAAAAAAAAAAAAATCCGACGTAACCGGCACTATCTCATTGGTCAACACTTTGGCTAAATGAATTCACTTATTTTCTTTTGCATGGACGTTCCGCTAGCCCGCGATGATGTCTGCTTCAATTTCAGCTAACGTCATGTCTCATCGATAACAGTGTCATCAGTGGTCGTCGGCTGTGTAGGCGCTGCCTCGTCGTTCTCGGTGTCCGAGTCTTCGGAATCCTCCTTAACTGGAACGATTTCGTCATCAGTCAATTCCGCACAGAGCTCGTGGTCTTCATCAGCGTCGGCGAAGCCCTCAAAGGTTATCCCGGCTGGAATCAAAACGCCGGCAGCGCGCAGATCGTCGAAGGCAACGTCCGCGAAAACAGTTCCGGAGAGTCTCTTGCGTTACGAGGGGGATTTGTGCGCTTCAAAGGCGCGGACGAAGACGAAAGGAGCAGTCGGTGCCATCGCTGTCAACGGCGAATGCTGAAGTTCGGAAACGTGAACGCTGAAGATAGCGAGCAGCAGCACACGATCTACCGCAGAGCTTTCAAAACAATGCGTCAATGAACACAGTGAGGTTTGGCTAAGCTACGGCTGGCAACGGATTGGCGTGTGCTAGATTGTGGCGAGGGTACGGTAGCCGTGGCGCGGTGCTGCTGGCCACACCTGTTCCGGCGGTGTGGAGCATGGCCTCCGAGATAGCGCGCCGGCGCGCTATTTCGGAGGCCATCGTGCGAGTATGAGTGGTTTCGAGAATACAAGAAAAACAAAATGATGGCGACTTCGAGTTCGAGTCGGCAGTTAGCGGTAAAGAGTCCGGAAAATTGGACAGCGAAGGCTATAAGCGTCCGAAATTTCGGACTTTTTAATACATTACCTCTATGGGGAACTTGACGGTGCCTAAGATGAGTCCGGGAAATCGGGCATGTCCGGAATTTCGGGCGTCCGAGAAATCGGACGTTGACTGTATGCCCATTTTTCTTTGTCATATGTATATGCTATTCGAATTCGATTCGACATTATTCGACTGAATCACTATTCCCTTTGAATTCGCTTCAAACCTAAAATTTACTATTCGCACAAGCCTACAAAACAGTTATTCTTTGAGAGTTCCTTATTAGCACGGGAAAACAAATGTGAAGGCCTCATTTTTAAAACTTCATGCCAGAACTCTAGTACCTGAATGTCATGAATTTCAGTCTTCCATATCTTAAGTCTCATTAAAATTTCCTGAAACTCGCCTTGTGAAGTTCCTAACTTTTTTCGGACACAGTGTGGTTCGTTCTTAGTCTTTGCCAATAATGACTTTGACATAGAGCATCAAAATCTAAACATCATGCCAAGTCGGTGTGGTAATGTCAAGGCAACACTGCCAAGGTGCACTTTCTTTTTTTTTTTTTTTTTGTGCGTCTTCTCGATGGCAGAGTGCTTCTTTTGGCATTGTGAAACTTACTTAATAGGAGAAAAATATTTTCTGTAGTGTCCCTATGCAAGAACACTAAACCACATTAAATGGGTATATTGGTCTTTCATAACTCCATTTGCATTCATTTGACAGAAATTACTGGCCGGAGAAATGAAGGCTGCAGTTCCTTTGGCATTCATGCCAGTACTATGTTGTGCTGACGACAGATTGAAATGAACTTTTAACATATCTGAAATAGTATTGTGCAGAAATAAGCTATCAGACCTTTCTATGTTGAATGTTTTCTTTTTTGGATTGTGGGGATAAATTTTTGTGCTGAAAAGCATATCATCAGTTTTGTGCAATTGCTGTCAAGATTCGTTACGTCCTGGAATGCTATTGCGAGAACCTAAGGGTGGTGTGACTACTCGCATTTTGTTTTTGTGTAACCCCATTATAAAGAAGTTCATTTACTTATTTATAATGAGGTTACACAAAAACAAAATGCAAGTAGTTACATCACCCTGAAAGTTCTCGCAATAGCATTCCATGACGTAACGAATCTTGACAGTAATTGCACAAAACACAAAAGTAACTTGGTTATAGACGAGTATTCGTAAGTGTATCTATGCTAAGGCTATTCTTCATTTATATATACTATATGTGTGTGTGTGTGTGTGTTTGTGTGTGTGTGTGTGTGTGTGAAAGTCACACTGAAAAACATAAAATTTACCATATTTACTCGCGGAATGAATGCACTCGCATTATAAACGCACCCCCAACTTTAGTCGTCAAAATCTGGATTTTTTTTTTCTCCCGCGTAATAAACGCACCCCCTGCATTCATCCACTGCAGCCCCGCGAACCGACACGTGGCGCCTCCTTGCCCGTTGATCTTCTCTGTTTTTTATTATGCCGACCCCCCTCGGTTCGCTCCCTCGCCCCTTTGCCCGTAGCCGCGCCGCGCGCAGTTCTTTGTTTTTTTCTTTCTATCTGTGCGTGGCACGTCCCCTGTCTTTTTAATTATCCGTACGCCACAGCAGGATTCACAAACGTTGCGAGTGTAGAGACATGGAGACATCACGGCTCGCAAGCACACATCGAGTGAAGGTCACGAAACTGCCCGCACTGCCCGCGCCAACCAACGGTTCGCTTCCTGCAAATGCGAAACTTTAAGGCCCAACCACATGCACGCGATTTTCGAGCGACGGCGACAGGATTTGCTGTCGCGAAGGGCCATCCGTCGCCGTCGCGTCGCAGGCATGTCACAGGTTTCTGAAAAACCAGAAAAAATCGCTTGTTGCCCAGAAAAGAGCGTGACGATTTCCGTAACATGGTAGAATCCCTGATCCTCGCTTTGGTTGCAATTTGCTCTTCATGTTTGTTATCCGCGCGTACTTCAAGGAACGCAAGATATAGGCTACCTTTTTTACGGTCACATCTCACGTGGAGAGGGAGGCAGCGGCCGTATTTTGTCGTTAATTGTGCTATTGAAGGTTTGTTTTGATGCTTCGGTGGTAACTTGCTACAATGGTGGTGACTTGCTGCAATGTCAACGTCGTCATGCGAGTTTGCCACAGAGGCCACGGAGTTTGTAAAGGGCGTCGTAGCGTACGCTTCCGGGCGCCCCTCGAGATCACAGCAGATACCACTGTCGCGGTTAAACAAAAAATCGCGTAAAAAGAAAGCCGTGAAACGCGTTTATGGAGTGCGCGGGGACAGCTTGCAGAAGAAAGCGCCATCAACCACTCAAGATGAGTGAAGTGCAATAAAGGAGCCGTTTCCAAACAGTGTATGCGTATGTTAATTGCGAAAGGTTGAGCTAGCTATTTTTTTGTTCTTTTTTGCATTGCTGCATTTTTTGCTCATCCCAAAAAAGTTTTCATAAAATTTACCCCACATAATAAACGCACCCCCCCAACTTTGCTTCGATTTTTGGGGAAAAAAATTGCATTCATTTGGCGAATATATACGGTATTCCAAACTTTCTACCAGGAACCGGCCTTTATAAAAAGATGAGGTTTGTACATTGCGTTTGAGTTGAAGTCCACATTCACGTGATACACACACATACACACACTGTTGCAATTCGTTAGAATTTGACAAGAGGTGGGGTCAGTATACACAAACAAACAATAAATAAATAAATAACAAATAGAGAGAGAGAGAGAGAGAAGAACTGAAAGGAACACGATTATTACACTGAAAGGGGAGATCCATTCGCTTCACAATGAAGCATGCATCTTCAGCAACTGCGGAAGATGCATGCTCGTGCCAAAATGGCAAAATCCGGGGCAAAATTTTTTGGTTGTTGGTGGCGAAAATTCGTTATATCAAGGGTGTTTCCCGCTGCCACTTTGTTACATAGAGGTCGCAAATACATGTGTTTCTATGGAGTAATGGCGGGGAATAGAATAACTTCGTTATATCGAGGAATTCGTTATATGGAGGTTCGTTATATGGAGGTTCGTTATATCCAGGTTTAACTGTAAATAACAAATAGAGAGAGAGAGACAAGCAGAACTACGAGTGCGATTCGAAAGAAAAAAAAGGGGGGGGGGGGGGTTATGAAGAAGTTAGAAAAATGGGAATGCGATTACCACTCTAAAAGGGGAGACACATTCGCTTATCTATCTGACTGTATGAAAGAAATGTCTCGTGCTGACGCACTCTGGCTATCCCACGTCTGCTTTCAGCATTGTGCGTTGGCGAGCCGCATCCTTGACTTTGCAAGCGGTCCGTGATGATTGCCGCCAGCGACTGCAGAGATTCCGATTAGAGCGGATGACTTTGACAGCCGTACTAATCCCCATCCCCTCAGGCTCATGGGTAGTCACGCATTTAAAAGACTTTTGATGCACTTCCACAAGATAATGCTGTGAACAAAGACACATGCTGTGAGTTTACATCCGGCGTCTGTGACCATATGCTCCTTTCATTGTGAAGCGAATGGATCTCCCCTTTCAGTGTAATAATCGTGTTCCTTTCAGTTCTTCTCTCTCTCTCTCTCTCTCTATTTGTTATTTATTTATTTATTGTTTGTTTGTGTATACTGACCCCACCTCTTGTCAAATTCTAACGAATTGCAACATTGTGTGTATCTGCGTATGTATTGCGTGAATGTGGACTTCAACTCAAACGCAATGTACAAATCTCATCTTTTGATAAAGGCCAGTTCCTGGTAGAAAGCTCAGAATAAATGTTATGTTTCTTACTGTTACTTTCGTTTATATAACTAAACCAATAGCCAGAAACAATCTTTCGAAAAAAAAAATATATATATCTATATATATACAGGGTGTTTTTTTTAAGCAATACAGATTTTTCCTTAAAACACTATAATAGTTAGGCACTTTTCGCCTTCGCAGCCAATTTCTAGGACGAGGCGGAAAGATTTTGCCACTAATTGTTTTGACTGGTGTATGTATGTAATTTTTGTTCCCACCCCCCTCTGTAATGCCCTTGGCCTTGAGGGTAAAATAAATAAATATAAAAAAAATAAAAATAAATAAATTAGATCACTCAGAAATTGTTAATTAACAAAAATAATTTAATTAACGTTTTAATTATCAATTTTAGGGTGGTTGTTTATATGGCGAAGTTGTTCTACGTCACAGTTTATGGCGAGCCCAATTTTTAAAAATCGAAAATATCGCGTGTAGCTTGAGAGATCCATCGTCGAATTCCGGCTTGACGCAGCACGTGGACCGCCCTTCCGGTGCACCTGGTGCGTCAGTTTTGGTATCTCGGGCACCGCAGTGTGGAAATTCGACGATGGATCTCTCAAACTACACGCGATATTTTCAATTTTTAAAAATTGGGCTCGCCATAAAGTGTGACGTAGAACAACTTTGCCGTGTAAACAACTGCCCTAAAATTGATAATTAAAAAGTTAAATTATTTTTGGTTAATTAACCATTTCTGAGTGATTTAATTAGTGGCAAAAACTTTCCGCCTCGGCCTAGAAATTGGCTGCGAAGGCGACAAGTGCCTAACTATTATAGTTTTTTAAGGAGAAATCTGTATTGCTTAAAAAAAACGCCCTGTATATATACATAGTATACAGTCGAGCCCGTTATAACGAACCTGAACGTGACGCGGCATCCGTTCGTTGTATCCCGTTCGTAGTAAATGAAACACGGCTTTAAAAAAGTTGCAAATGAGGACACAAAATTAATTTTTTTCGCAAAAAAAGTCCGTAATGCACGTGTTTCGACAGTGCAAATGCATAAGGGCGGTCTTCAGTTTATAAAGCGGCAGCGTGCTTTTCGCCGAGGCCCTTGGCATAGACAAGCTGCCTTGTGGGCGCTGGCTCCACTAAGTTTCGTCGTCGTCATGCTATTCCTCCAAATCGCTCTTGCCGCGTACTTCATTCACAATGCCATCATCCGTGCACGGTTCCGCGGTGTGTCGGTACTCATCGTCGGCCGTAATGAAATCATCACAGCAGATGTCCTGCCCTTCCATCTCGGAGTCAACGACACGCTGACACAAACGCCGCCGGAGGGGACCTCTTGGGAAGCTTCAGGCTCGGCATGGGGTCCGACGTCGATGAAACCGGCCTCGCGAAAACAGTTTTGCACGCATGTAGCCGTCACGGCCGCCCACGAAGCCTTCACCATCTCCACAGCTGAATACAGGGACACCCGAAGCCGCTTTGCAGTTTTTGGCGCCTTGAGATAGCTCGGTTAGAATGGCTCGCTTGGTAGCAATGTCCAGCACTTCGCTTCGTGTCATCTGCTAGCGCGGCAAGCTTCCCGTCCTCCATCCCGACCACACACGCACACAAACAGCGAGCAAAACGCGCACGTGCGACAGACAAGAAAAGACGCGCGGCACAGAACACCTTCTGGGCCCTTCTCTAGCCAGAAAAAGAAACTTCCTAATTCTGGCCGGCGTCGCGGAGCGGCGGAAACAGGCGAAGGAGTTGTGATAAAGAGGGAAGAGAGGTGAGCAGACTTGCGAGAACGGCGGGAAGGCGACCTTGAAGGCCAAAACACACGGGGAGAAGGTAGCTCAGGCGCTCGGGTAGCTTGCTTGATAGGTTCACTAAACCAACGAAACGCGCATCTCTCACGCGCGTAAGAAAACTTGGGAGTGTGGCCTGCGCGCGCAGAGGTCAGAGAATCTTATGGCGCTGCGCCGTGCTCCCGACTGGGCTGCAGAAATTAGGCGCCTTTTCCTTCTTCGAACCACAACCACCACCAGAGAATCGCATTGTGGTGCCGACTGTTCGCGTGTCAGAAAATTTAGGGCCCGTGCTCTGCTGCAGCACGCATGCATGCGAAGTAAAACGGCTGCACACGGGACGGATCGCGTAAATATGGAACTTGGTGGGGCTTGCGCGGCCCCACCGATTGACATTGCGATTCGTTCCGTGTAACAGCCGTTACACGGAACGAAAACACGGGCCTCGTCTGGCAATGCGGGGTGCTCCGAGCAAGGGGACAAAGGACTGAGGGGTGCTCAACAAAAAAAATGGTCGGGGAGAGCGACAAAGACGGGGTCGGCGTTTAACAATAAGAATCTTGGGCACCTCGCCGCTTTATCGGTGGTCGAAAGTCGTACGGGCAGTCGCCCGCGCCGACTCCGGCTCGCTGTAACCGATCGGCAGGGCTCAAAGACGTTCGTTGTAAGTGTGATTTTGTGCCATTGAAATAATGTATATTTCCACGGTCACGAATCGCTTCATTTTAAGCGAAAGTTCGTTTTAAGTGGGGCCGTTATATGTGGGCTCGACTGCATATATGTACTATATACAGGGTGCGCCAGCTATCTCTAGGCCAGAGTTTAAAAATATACCGTCGCACTCTATGACGATGCGACCAAATGCATGTTGACGACATTTGCACAGAGCAAGTCGCACTGTGTTCTGTTTTCTACTTTGTTGCCTAAGCAGGCATTCTTAATAGCTAACTTTTGAAGCAACGAAACTGGGCGAGAAATGCTAACAGAAAGCTGTAGATTGTTGCAAAATGTCCAATTATAGTTTCGAACTTTATATCTGTTTCCACTTACTACATTTTCCTCACACGATGTTGCCATTACAGGGGGTTTGCCCATGCCACCATTGCCCACCCTTCCGCCACCACCGCCCATGCCTGGTGGCATGCCTCCGATGCCGCCACCCTTCCGACCGATGCCACCGTTCCCACCCGGCGGACTGCCCCCCACCACCACCACCTTCCAGTGAGTGTTTATCCCTCTTGTCTGTGCCGACCATTGCTGTCGGAGTCTGGTGTGAGGCAGTGAACTGAACCGTGCCCTACAGCAGGTGTTATCATTTCTGCGCAGGGCATCATTATCAGCATTGTGCAAGTTCAGTGCAGACAAAGTCCAGTATGATAGCCACTGCAGAAAATTTCCTGACCTCCTCTGGCTTGATTTTTTCCTCTTATTTGACATCTGTTCTGTCAGTCTGTCTATGACCTGGGTCTTCTTTGAAGAAAGGCATTCGGATCGCTTTTATAAATGCTCGAGCCAGGAAAAGCCTAAATTACTTTCACCCGGGTGAGATTTACAGAGCAGATAAAAGAAAAAGCTGAAATGGGTCCTCAAGCAAATGTCTTGCATGTTTTTGTGTTAAAGAATCCCCCTTTAAGGTTATCCTTGCTAGTCCACGTCTTTTCTTCGGCATGACCGTTTGGGAGACAACCCAAGCACCATGATAATGCAAGTTCTGCGATAACAGTCACTCCATCCCCCGTTCCTGGTGTATGGATAATCGTGCAAATAATCGTACATTGCCCTCTTCAGCCGTAGGTGCATCTTTTGTTGCAGCCGTCATCAAACCACCATCTCTGTCTATATCGGATGTGTTTCACATCTATAGAGAAAATATATTGTGGGGTCGCGATACATGGTGCAGTCGTGATAGTGTGTACTCTTACTTCCACATGCAATGCACAATCATTTGCTCACGTAGTGGTTAATAAATGGGGTGTCTAGTCCAGTGTTCCACTCAACATAATAACATTGGCAGATAACGGAATGTACTGTGCACACAGGCAAATTGCAGACTCAAGCTTCTCATTCACAACAGTTCCTTTTTTTTCTCATTTTAATGGGTGGACTGCTGGCTCTCTGGTTAGGTTGATTTCTCTGTTTGAAGTGACATTTTTACATTTGTCACTCGCTGAAGCCATACGTGCTATTTTTTTCCTTGTCACTAATGGTTCCGTATATGTACAATGCACATCTTCTATATTTCAGCATTAGCCAGCAAACGACACTCTTTTGTGTGAAGAGCCTGATTAATGGCTGCTCTTTCATTGTTGGTCCTATCTGCTTGTTTGCATTGCAGAAGTGTGTGCTATTTACGCACTGTAATGGAGAAGATCAGCGCCGTTCTGAAAGGTAGAGGGTACCTCTCTCGGGAAAAAAAGACGACGACGTTCGCTGTTGGTGCATCGCGACACTTGCGCCTGCTCGGCTGTTCCTCCCCGACCTGCCTTGACAAGAAGTTCTACGCCGAAACGCCTTATTTTAACTGGTGGAGGTGCTGGGTACTCTACCGCCCTGGAACTTCGTAACCGAACCCTGCCTCCAGTTGATCTCATGGCCCCTGTCGACGGCGAGCAGCCAGACCCCCAGGCAGCAACAACCCCTCCAAATGTTGTTTGCTCCGGCCCCCTTCGGCAGCGTGACCCTCCTCTCTTCAGTGGTACTGACGACAAGGACGCGGAAGACTGGCTTGACGAGTACGATCTGGTGAGCAAGCCCAACAAATGGGACGATGCGCACAAGCTCACCAACGTCATATTTTACTTAACTGATGTCGCCAAACTGTGGTTCCGTAACCACAGTACTGACCTTCCCACCTGGTCGGCCTTCAAAGCAGCTTTCATTCAACTTTTCGGCCGTCCAGAACTTCGGAAGTTGCGTGCCGAACAGCGCCTGCGAGGTCGAGCTCAGCAAGCCGGTGAAAGCTACACCAGCTATATCGAGGATGTGGTTGCCCTTTGCAGGCGCATCAACCCATCAATGACGGAGGCGGAGACGCTCAAGCATATCTTGAAAGGTGTCTCTGACGATGCCTTTCAGATGCTCATCGCTAAGAACCCGCAAACGGTAGCGGACGTCATACAGCTGTGCCAAAGCTATGACGAACTCTGGAAGCAACGGGACGCTACTCGTCGTGCCAGCGCGTCAGGTGCAACCATTGCCGCATTAACGCCTCCTGGCCTTGCGCAGGACCATGCTGCTTTGCTACGAGAGATTAAGCAGTTTGTGCGTGAAGAGGTCGCCCGTCAGCTCTCCATTTTGCCTTGTGTCTCTGATCCGGCCCCATCATCGCTGCCAACGTCGATACAACGTGTTGTTCAGGAGCAAGTCGCCGAGGTGCTCCCCGCAGCCATTGCGCCACCTGTGACTGCTCCGCTCACGTATGCTGAAGCACTGGTCACACCTCGACGATTGCCCGCTGCCAACTCCTACGTCCCCGCACGCCCTTTTGTCTCGTCGCCCCAGCCTGTACACCCAGCTACGCGTCCGCACTCCCGACCGGCACCACATTTTCAGAACCCATGGCGCACTCCAGACAACCGGCCCATATGCTACGCGTGCGGTTTCCCTGGGCCACGTAGCACGGTTTTGCCGGCGACGTGAGCTTTATGCAGCATGATGACATGAGGCCGTATGCTTATGACTTCGCGCCACGACCTCAGCCTGCTTCATCTGGACCATACGTCGCTACTGAATCTTCTTCGACTCGACGGAACTTCAACGGACGCCGGTCGCCGTCACCGCGACCCCGTTCCCCTTCTCCCATGATGCGACGTCCCCGGCCTGACCCAGAGGAAAACTAGGAGCCGCAGTTCCCGGAGGCAAGAACTGCGCAGCTTTCGAACTTTTCAAGGCCTTGTTTTTCACCGTGTAATGTTATCGCTGTTGCCGTTGAGGGTGTATCCGTTTCAGCACTAGTCGACACAGGAGCCGCAGTTTCTGTCATGTCTGAGAAGCTTTGCCGAAAACTCCGAAAAGTAACGACGCCTCTTCGCAACTTCGTCTTAAGCACTGCCAATGCAGAGCAAATTCGGCCTTTCGCTGCGTGTACAGCACGGGTTGTTATTGAGGATGTCCTTTACACAGTCGAATTTGTCATGCTTCCGCAATGTTCCCACGATATCATACTAGGATGGGATTTCCTATGCACTCACCATGCTGTCATTGACTGTGCTCGCTCCGAAGTCGAGTTCTCGCCGCTGTGTGACTCTGCTTTAGTCGACTTGCCGTCCCTACCTGCGAAAGTGTTCGTCGCTGCTGACACCACGATACCCCCCTTTCTCCTCTGCTTTAGTCCCGCTTTCCTGCGACGCCTCTATTGACTCACCTGTTCTTTTTACACCAGCTCAAAATGCGCCCTCCGCCGCAAGTGCTGCTTGATACCCTTCGCCGTCCTCAAGATTCAAGACACTTCTAGTGCAATTTACGTTTCCAATCCGTTTCCCTGCCCTTCTGTCGTACTGAAGGGAGAGTGCCTTGGCAGCGTTGATGACCTCGATTCCTTTTCCTGCAAGTGTCGTCGCCGATCAGCCGACTTCTCTCCAGATTAGCGCCGTCGACTGTCCTGCTACAGCTTCGCTACCATCATTCACCGATGCACTCTCTAGATGCACTCTAGCCACCTGACGTCCCAGCAGCGCTCTGACATCACCGCATTGCTTGAACGCTTTCGTGCCAGCTTCGATTACCAACAACCATCCTTGGGGCGTACTTCAACTGTAACTCATCACATCGACACTGGCCTCCATGCCCCTTTGCGTCAGCGCCCATATCGTGTGTCGGCAACTGAGCGTCACATCATCGCCGAACAAGTTGATGACATGCTTAAGCGTGGTGTTATTGAGCCCTCTAACAGTCCGTGGGCATCGCCGGTAGTTCTGGTCAAGGAAGAAAGACGGCTCGATACGGTTTTGCGTTGACTATCGACGGCTGAACAACATCACACGCAAAGATGTCTACCCGTTACCTCGCATAGACGACGCCCTTGACTGCCTACAAGGAGCCGAGTTCTTCTCTTCATTAGATCTGCGCTCCGGTTACTGGCAGGTGCCAATGGCTGAGGCTGACCGCCCCAAAACAGCTTTTGTTACTCCCGATGGCTTGTATGAATTTAATGTCATGCCATTCGGGCTATGCAATGCGCCTGCCACATTCGAACGCATGATGGACAACATCCTCCGCGGCCTGAAATGGCAGGCATGTCTGTGCTACCTGGATGACATTGTAATATTTTCACGTGACTTTCCAACGCATCTTCAACGCTTGGAAGCAGTGCTCACTTGCCTCAAATCTGCGGGTCTACAGCTGAATTTGAAGAAGTGTTGCTTTGGCGCCGAAAGCTCCTTATTTTGGGCCACGTCGTGTCCCGGGAGGGTGTTCTTCCTGATCCGACAAAACTTCGTGCGGTTGCCGAGTTCCCTAAACCGAGTACATTGAAAGAAGTTCGGAGTTTTCTCGGCCTTTGTTCGTATTTTCGCCGCTTCATCCGCAACTTCGCATCCATCATAGCACCTTTGACTGAACTCCTTCGCGGCAGCCGTGACCTCACGGGATGGTCATCAGCATGCGACGATGCTTTCACCACACTTCGCCGCCTCCTAACCACACCCCCAATACTGCGACATTTCGACCCACTCGCCCCGACTGAACTGCACACGGACGCTAGCGGTGTCGGTCTCGGCGCTGTGCTTGCACAGCGTAAACCTGGGTTTCACAAGTACGTCGTCTCTTACGCCAGCCGTGCACTCACCAAAGCCGAAACCAACTACTCCGTGACCGAAAAGGAATGCCTCGCCATCATATGGGCCATAGGCAAGTTTCGACCCTATCTTTACGGACGCCCATTTAGCGTGGTCACAGATCACCACGCATTATGCTGGCTTTCCTCCTTAAAAGATCCATCCGGCCGACTTGCCCGTTGGGCCCTACGTCTCCAGGAGTACGACATTCGCGTCGTTTACCGATCTGGACGTAAACATTCTGATGCGGACGCTCTGTCCCGTTCACCTCTTCCATCTGATGATTCGTCCCCGCCTGCGTCCTTTTACGACGCGTCCTCGCTCTCTGTCAGTGACATGCCTCTGGAGCAAAAGAAAGACCCCTGGGTCGCTTCTCTTATGGATTTGTTATGTAGGCCTCCATCGCACCCCATCCCTAGAGAACTGCGGCGGCAAATACATCACTTTTGTATTCGAGATGGCTTGCTATATCGGCGAAATTACCTTTCTGAAGGGCGCAAATGGCTCTTGGTTATTCCCCGACATCTTCGATCGGATATATGCGCCTCGTTTCACGCCGATCCACATTGTGCACATGCGGGAGTACTGAAAACTTACACACGCCTGCGCCACCGCTACTATTGGCGTGGAATGTACCGCTTTGTTCGCCGCTATATCCGCTCCTGTCTCGCTTGTCAACGGCGCAAGAATACCCCTCCCCGTTCTCCTGCTCCTCTACAGCCTCTACCTTGTCCTGCCAGACCCTTTGAACGTGTTCGGCATTGATATTTATGGACCGTTACCCATCACTGCTGCTGGGAACCGCTATATAATCGTTGCAATCGATCATCTGACGCGCTACGCAGAAACTTCACCACTGCCATCTGCATCGGCCAGTGACGTCGGTTCTTTTATTTTACACCACCTCGTTCTACGTCATGGCGCACCACGTGAGCTCCTCAGTGACCGAGGGCGCGTATTTCTGTCCGAAGCCGTCGAATCACTTCTAAAGGAATGCCGCATCATTCACCGAACCACCACAGCATACCATCCTCAGACCAACGGCCTGACAGAACGATTTAACCGAACATTGGGTGATATGCTGTCAATGTACGTCGATTCTGCTCACTCAAACTGGGACCGCGTTCTCACCTTCGTGACGTACGCGCACAATACTGCGACTCAGACCACCACGGGATTCTCCCCATACTTTCTACTTTACGGACGCGAGCCCTCCTGCATGTTAGACACCATTCTTCCGTACAGTCCCGACGCAACTGAGTCGACAACAATTTCCCAAGCAGCTAAATACGCGGAGGAGTGTCGCCAGCTCGCCCGATTCCTCACCACTTCCGGTCAGCAACGCCAGAAACACCATCGCGACGGCTCGAAGGCTCCAGCGACTTATCTCCCTGGTTCGCTTGTGTGGCTCTGGGTCCCTTCCACCAGCCCTGGTCAGTCATCAAAACTTCTCTCGAAGTACCACTGCCCTTACCGCGTCGTCCAGCAATCATCACCTGTAAATTATATCATTGAGCCACTTGCGCCGTCTCCTGATCAACGACGCCGTGGACGCGAGACGGTGCATCTAGACCGGCTCAAGCCTTACTACGACCCTACTGTTGTCTCCTGCCCCTAAGTCGCCAGGATGGCTCTTTTTCCGGAGGGGACATAAATGTAATGGAGAAGATCAGCGCCGTTCTGAAAGGTAGAGGGTACCTCTCTTGGGAAAAAAAGACGACGACGTTCGGTGTTGGTGCATCGCGACACTTGCGCCTGCTCGGCTGTTCCTCCCCGACCTGCCTTGACAAGAAGTTCTACGCCGAAACGCCTTATTTTAGCACTAATAAAAAACATGCACTAGAAAGTGCGAGTCTTGCTGTTGTAGTACTACTCGAAGTGATCACAAACTTCATTTTGTCTACCCTGAACCTGCTCAAAAACAATTTTTATTTATTTATTTATTTGTGCTGCTACAAATCTGCTCCAAAAGAGCTTATTTCCTGCTGCAAAAATTTCTTCCAGTGCTAAACTGGTGGCACTGCCACTGCAAGGAGCAGTTCTGCTGGTTACGAAAGCATGTATTAGTTTCGACACTTTGTGAGCAAACAGACTCCCCAGCCACGTTTAGTGCTTAGTTTTTAATTTTAAAAACTGGCCCTACGTATCAAGACCCATTCGGTCTCTTCTTCTGGGGGTGACCGTCCGGCCGGCTCCAAAGCTGGCGCTCTTTTTTGGTGGTTGTCCCCTCCCCACCGTCGTGCTTCCTGTCGTTCTTGTTAGTGTGTTGTATTCTTATTCGTATAATTTCACCCAGCCAGACAAATCTCTGTCAAGTATGTTTACCTTTAACCCTTTCATGGTTTTCGCCGTACATGTACGACTGTGTTTAAAACGCGAGCCTTTTTCGATCATTTCTCTTGTTTGGCATGTGCTGCCATACTGCGGGAATATGTGGAATTTTTTTCATGCGCCGATGTCTCTCCGTTGTTGCTTTTTTTTATGCTTCGTAAGGTGGCGCGCTGGAAGTCGCTTGCTCATCCGAGTGCGTTTGCGGTGTGGTTGGTTTAAAACATGCGCCTTTTCGATCACTTCACTTGCTTGGCATGTGGTGCCACGCTTCGGGAACGTGTGGAATTTTTTCATGCGCCGATGTGTCTCTGTAGCTTTTTTGCTTTCAAAAGCGGCACGGCAGTTTTCGCTTGCATTACGCTTGCACACCCGAACGCACGCACGCAGTGCGGCTGGTTTTGGTTTCGTCCTTCGGTTGGTTATCGCTTCTCGCGCCCGCAAAGCTGATGGCTGTCTGGTTTCTAATCTCTCAAAGGGTGACCGCTTGTGACTCTCGTTTATTGCTCCTCGAGGCGCGATCACATCTGTTTCGTGAGGCGCTAAATTACACAAACGACGCCACCGTGGTTGCGTTTCCTGTTTTGGGAACTCGGAAAAACTAACTCCATCTTGTTGGCGATAAGACGAAGGATTATTATAGCGTTTTCACTCGTTTTGCTTTGCAGACGGGCGCACAATCGCGCAGTTCTCTTCTGTGCGTTCACTCACACAGTTCGCCTATGCTATGGAAGTGCGCGCCGTTTGCTCTGCTGCTAGGGAGTCGAGCGACGATTATTCCGATGTGGACTATTCCACAAGTGCCGGATCTGATTCATTGGATGTCAATTCGTCAGGCGAGGATTTACTTATGAGTTCCGACTCGGATGATGATGAAGGAGCGACATCTCGAAAGCGTGGGCGGCGAGACGATCCGGATCGGATGGAAGGTGACTATTCCCCAGTGTTTAGTGTTAGAGGAAAAACATTTTTTATGGGAAAAGTACTCTGGTACGCTTATTTTTGTGTGTCTGTAATACCTGTGCCACACGGGCACTTTTGAAAGGCCCTCGAGTCGACGGCCGTCGAAACGCCGCAGCTCCATCGACTCGATAGAGTTGTCACACTGCTACATGGCAGTTTTCAACAGCCGTTGACTGGTTCAGGTGTTTCTCGCAAAAATTGTGTGGCGCTGCAAATCTTTATTTCCGTTTTCAGAGCTGGCGCAGTTTTTTTTTTTGGCGGCGGCGCGTTTGCCGTTTCCCCACAAAGCACACACAAATACAGTAAAACGGCAGGAAGGGGAAGATGGAAGCTTGCGATGAAAAAATCCGTAAACAGGGCTTGTGTGCTCGAGCCGACGTTTCGACAAGTGGACTTGTCTTCTGCAAGGCTAGAACTGATTTCCTTAGCGCTAGCGTGTATGTGTTCCGTACCCTCTCCTCCATCCTAACAAAGGAGGGGGAGAGGGCGACTGTGGATACAGGGTTGCCGGAGTATGTGTGCGTGGGGGGGGGGGGGGACCCGAGACGAATTGTGTGCGTGACGAGGGAACAGGTGTTCCGTGAATGAAAACGAAAAGAATACAGCATAGGGGGGGGGGGGGGGTTTGACGTATCCCTGAATCCCAGGTGTCAAAAGAAGCACTACTTAACAATAGTAGGTTTGAAATTCCTAGAGGGAGAGCTTAACTCTCACTGGTTTTCTTTGTGTGTGTACCATATCGAATGGATTCAAGAGCCCCTTTAGAAACGTTTATACCTGCTGGCTGGAGGGTATTGAACTTGTGAATAAGGTATGACTCGGTATATTTTCTGTCTCTTGCGGACCGGAAGTTTGACTGAAGTATGTAAAGTTTGAGATCGTCGAAGTTATGTCCTGCTACATTAAAATGCTGTGCCACTGCTTTCGGTAATTTCTTTGCCGTGTCCGCGCGATGACCGTTTAGTCTAACATTAACAGGCTGTCCCGTTTCGCCAATGTACTGTTTGTGACAATGTGAACATTCGATCATGCAGATAACGTTTGAACTAGTGCAGGTAAAGCTAGACTTTATATGATGAACGTAATCACTTGCGGTGCTTTTAACTATCAAGTCATCTTGGAGGTGTTTACAAGTCTTGCATCTTGGGCGAGAGCAAGGTGTTATGTGGGCAGTCGAATGCGTCTTTACTTTTGCATGCACTAACATGTCCTTAAAATTCCTAATGCGGCGGTACACGACCTTTGGTGCTTCGGGAAACGCTTTTCTAAGGCGCTCGTTGCTTGCAGTATTGGATAATACTTACGAAGGATATTATTTATGTTTGGGAGCGCATTTGAGTATTTGGTTATAAATGGTGGCGGTTGGTTGGGTTGTGCTACGGGGACCCTTTTAGCTAGCGTTGCTATCCTATCGAGTTTACATGCTTCGTTGTAGACCTTGTTTAGGGCTTCCTGGGGGGTAATTTCTTTGAATTAAAGGGGCCCTCCAACACTTTTAAAGCCCCTATTTTTATTTGTGTTTTGCGTAGAGTGATGGCTGGGGATAATTTTAGCATAGGTCTAAGCGCCGATATCAAACGATTTAGTATTTTAATCACGACATAAAATCACTACATCGCTGCCGAACGCATCAGCACGTAGTGGCGCTCGCTAGAACTGTTGCGGGCGGAAATGACGAATATTGGCAGCAGCCTATGATTGGATAAGTGTAACGTTAGAAGAGATCGTCTGGTGCCATCAGAACTGAGATAACTAATGTGTTTCATTTTTCTTTCCTGTTCTTTTTCTTTGAACCCCGAACAGACGCGGCCGCAACAACAACAATAAAAAATAAGATCACTACGACTACAAAGCCCGACAGAGACGCTGGCGACCATTTCGGCTTGCGCGGGTCGGATGTCCATACGAAAGGCTTCCCTCTCTCTCTGTTCCCTCTTCTTGCTTCTGTGCGTTTGCGAGCTGCCTCCTTCGCACGTGCGGTAGGCTCTTCATTGTTGTTGAAGGGGTTGAATGCACCCTTGTAGTTCGTCGGGCGGCTCACCGAACAGCTCCTCAGAATGAGAGGAGGGAGTGACATGGAATGTTGTAAAGAACAGCAGAAAATACCTCGCTTCGAAACAGTAGCGCCCCCTCACGTTCTGACAAGTCAGGCGTCAGGCACCACGTTTGTTACTATGGTGACGACATCAACAACACGTTGGAAAGGACAAGCAACAATGGTGTGCGAGCTTCCCCTACGTAGGCGCTTCTACCTCACTTCATTGGGCATCCCGCATACGTCACAGGGCGAGTGAAATGTGGTCAGGTGACCGCGCGAAAATCAAGTTGAGGGTAGGGATTTTTTTTTCTTGTATTTTGAATTTTCTAAACCAAATAACCTAGGACTGCGTGCCGTTATCACTACCGTTCTTGCAGGCATTAATCTGTCTGTACTTCAGTCTACACAACCCACGAGTAAAAAGTGCGGGGTTGAATAGTGTTAGAGGGCCCCTTTAATGTTTCCTTTAGGTTGCTTAAGTGGTGAACGTATTCACCGTCGTCGCTACAAATCCTTCTTATACGCCTCGCCTGTCCGACAAAAATTCCTTGTTTGCAGTGTCGCGGGTGATGACTAGTGTAATCCTAGGTTGTTGTCGAGAGTATGAGCAGTTCGTACATTCAAAATGGCAAAAATACCTTACTAAATAATTTATTACGCCCACGCATGCTACTTTTAAAACATAATGGTGCAATTTTTCTTTTTCTAGTCGGCGGTTTGGGCACGCTGTGAACGAGAGTGCACGTTTGCGCTGTTTCCTCTTCCGTCGCTCAATAGCCATTGAAGCAATCGAAGTTTCAACGGACGGGTTGGGTGCTCCGTTGACTCGATAGACTATTGACTCGACGGCCTTCGAAATCGCCCGTGTGGCAGCTGGTGCTTGTCAGTTGAGTCAATAGACCGTCGGTTCAAAGGCCTTCCAAACGCCCGTGTGACACCGGTATAAGCTATGTTTATTACAATGCATAATTTTTATTGATAAGAAATTGTAAAAGTGTTTTTGTTTAGGATTTTGTTTGATATTACTATGAATAAACCACGTGTATGTAACAACACAAAAAGACTTTTTGTAGCGTTAGCTACACTGGCCTAGCCAAGCCAGTTTCGCATACCTCCTCAAGAGCCGTGCTGCGCATGCGCGAGGATCAGTGATGTCACACAGCTGGCGCACCGGAGCCGGCACCTCCCGCGCACACCGCCGCCGGTCTGCACATTCCAGAGGAGTGACGTCGTAGCCGTGGTAGACACACTGGCGCTGGCGCGTGCACAGCTATTCGCCTTCGCTGTGCAGTCGCCGTCTGCCACTGTGCTGGAGCCGCTGCGCTTCTGACTGGCGTTTCGCCTGTGTGGTATAGCGAGAGCGCAAATTCTGCGCAGCGGCGCAGAAGAGCGGAAAAGCTTGACTCATCCGATATCCCGAAGTAGTTGGCCTGGCAATTAGCAGTTGAGCGTAGGAAGAATGAACAGAAGAAGGCTAAACGTGCTGCGGAGACACTGGAGCAAAAGGGAGGAACGTCTAGCAAAGCGGCGTCGCCAGGAGGCTGAGCGACGTGCCCAACCATCTCTGCAGCAGCAACAAGACGCCGTCGATGACGTCAAGGCTCGCCGATCGACTGACTATACTATGAAACTTAGCGAAAGCACCAGTATACGTATACCGTGTGTGTGTCATTGGAGCAGCAGTAAGCATGATAATCAAGCTAATCCTAGACAATCTCAGGGGTGGAACAGCTGCGCCATTTGCGCCATTGTGCGCCAAACTTGTTTACCTGCGCCATCCTGCGCCGAACCATCCCTGTTGCGCCAAACTCGTTTATCAGCGCCGTACTGCGCCTTAGCACCCGAATTTAGCCACAAGGTGCGACATCCATCAAACCCCATGCCCGAAAACGTGGCTGAAACATCGTGTTTTCGGTTTCATCGAAATGGTTTTACAGTCGAACCCGTTTATAACGGAACTTGAAAGTGCCGCGGAAAGTGGTCGTTATGTCAGTAGTTGTATATGGACTCGCCTGCAAAAACTTGCACTTAGCGACCAACCCGTTTTTTTTTTTTTTTTTTCTGTGCATTTTTATTAAAAAGTGCTCCGATGACAAGTATAGGCCTTTTCGCGTGTTAAGCGATGCCCGCTGTGCGCTCACGAGTGAATTAAACCACGTTCGCAATGAACTCACGTCGTTCCACTGAAGCTCGGTACCGCCACGTGGAACCAATCATCCCTGGCTAGTTTTGCGTGCAGCACATCGCTAACTCGCCTCTCGCCGTCGCATGCCGAACCATGTGCAATCTAATGTTTGCGCGCGTTTGTGCGTTCTTCGCGCATGCTTCACTCCGGGTCGTGCTCGGGTGCGGCGAGTAGCCTGTTCGTTCATTACGACGAAGACACGCATTTCGCAAGCAATGCGCAAGCGGCCTCGCACGACGCGGCGGTGGCGGTGAACTTGCGAATGGCAGCATGACGCGCTTGCACCGCCGTCACTCCGCGCGGTTTAAACACGCGCAGCCGAGCAGATATCTGCAGACATGTGATAAGGTTGTCGGCGATGAGTCAAAATGGCACGTTCATCGCCACCCGCCACTTCGCCTTCAATCACTCTTTTCTGATGCTTATCCGTAAAGGCACCCCGCCACAACCGCGCGGAAGTTATCATTGATCGACCAGTCACGGAAAGGCGGAAGACCTTTCGTGGCACACTGCGGCGTCGGCGAGTTGAGCGTCGCAGTGAACTTTTATGCGACAAAAAGTTATCGCTTCTCGCATTTATGGCTTCTTGCATTCGAAGGCATTGTTTAATTATCGTCAGCGTCGTAGATGCAGAGAACGGCGTCAGAAATGTTTGCCGTGCGAAAGCTGACCGCGAGTCTTCATGCTGCCTCCTATTTCTTCTTCTTCTTTTTCTTTCCCCCTCACTGCCGTGGAAGAAACGGCTGGAAAGTGAGCCATAGTGAGTGACCTCGCTCGCAGCGTCTAAAATCTGCGTGCAGTGCTCGTCGCGGTCTACGATATCTTCGTCGCGAGTAAACTGCAGCGGGGCATGTGCGACCGCGCGCCTCTACATGCTCTAGAATGCCCGTTTTAACTTGTTTTTTTTTCGCTTCGTATGCGCCATATTGTTACCGCGACCGTGTCAGAAGTGTTCGTTGTAAAAGTAGGAGCCTTTGAAAAATTATCGCTATATGTGGATGCAGTTTCGATGGGTAGCATAGGAAAATCGTTAGTGCACCGAAATATGGTCGTTATAACCGATAGATCATTATATCTGTGTTCGTTATAAGTGGCAGGTGCGACTGTAGTTTCGGTTTCGTCAAGGCAGTGATCGCTCGAACAGCAGCTGTGAACTTTGATTGTAAGGGTTCGGTCACGATCGCTGGCGCGTGCGCTATCTCTGCAGGCTTTAGCGCGTATAGCTCGTAAACCCTCCTACGTGCTATGCTCAAGGCGAAAGGACTGTGCCAAAGGAGCATCTCTCCCTGGCGCGGCAGTATATTCTCTTACACCAGCGTTTTGTAGAGCTGCGCAATATCAGATCCAAGAGCGTTAGCTGCCAGCATTACTTCGTATAACATAATTTTTTGCTATTGCATTCATTGCTTCACCCTTGCAGTGAAACTGACCTTTTTTTATAACTTCATGGCAGCGTTCAGAAAAAAAACAAAAAAAAAACAAAGGATGACGGTAACAGAGTTCAAAAGAAGTGGGGTGGTGTCCGGTTCCTCCAACGGCCTAACAAGGACAGATTCACAGGACTGCTCATTGAGGCTCCGAGCTTTTAGCTGCTCCAGAAGCTGCGCCGAATCGGCTTCGGCCGTCACATCACTGCATGCGGGTATTCTCGTTAATTTTGCCGCTGTGCTTCATTATACGGCGCTTATCAATTCGGCGGTTGACCTTCGCGCGTTCAGGTTAAAGAAATGGACGGCTGTACATAGCTAAAGAAGTCGCAGTTGCACCGCAAGGGGTAAGAAATGAATTCGATTGCAACAAATTGCAATGTTATATGAAGTGAGGCTGGCAGCTCTATTGGATGCAATCTCACGTAACTACAAAACGCTGCTGTAAGAGGATACGGCCACGCCAGGGAGAGCAACACTTTTCGCACAGTCTTTCCGCGATGAGAGCGCAGCGCATCGAAGTACCGTATTTTCCGGTGTATAAGTCGCACCCTTGTATAAGACGCACCCCCCTACTTTTTACGACTTTCTCGGGAAAAAAAGATATATTAGACGCACCTTTGTATAAGACGCACCTATTTTTGACACTGTCAACATGATAAAACACGACGACGTATGCTGAGTACGTTCATTACGAAATGCGTAGTCACGCACGGCGTTGAATATCTCTAAGCAGCAATATAAAACTTGTAAATAAGGCTGTCCTGAGGCGCAGAAAACCAATATTTATTCCACAGGATTCGAAGCCACATCCTCGGGTGCACTGTCGATGTTCCGCCTTGGTTGGCAGCATCGTGGGGTTGCCGTTGTCGGCCTCTGAGTAACTCTTTTACGCGGCGTTGAAAGCACCTTGGAGCACATCGTTAACGTTGTCTCGACGACATTGTAAGGCTTGGTAGGAACACACGAACAACGATCGCGCCACACCAGAGAACACCTACCTACACTACCTACGCACACGCATAGAAAACATTGATGGCGAACATGCCCCACATGGAAACTGATGATGATGATAACGAAGTGGTACTTTCGTTTCTGTAACTGGTGGTATTGCGGGCGCTACAACGTTACAATGAAACGCTGTGGTGCCCTTCTTTATTTATTGCCTCAGTTCCGTGGGTTTAATGGTTCGTTTAAGAACAAACGTGCTCACGCCTATGGTTGCCCTCTCTTGCGCGCATTTACCCGCCGGTAGAACATACATTGGGCGGAAGCATGTTATTAATTTGGACTTTATACAGGACATGAAGGCAAAAACCCGTCGAGAGTGTCCATATTGCTATCGCAATAATACGGCTATTGCACAATTTAGCTTAGTGTTTGAAAAAATGCAGCATTGGACAAGTGTGGCTTCTCATGTGCTGTGAAACGGGGCTTCATCTGCTCTGAACGTTCTCTCTGACTGCTCCAAACTTGCTTGAAAAGGCCTTTCCGGCTGCTCCAAGCCGTGCTCCAAAATGGCTTTCTGAATGCTCCAAGCCTGCTACAAAAGCCACTTTTGCCTGCTCCCAGGATTGCTCCCAGGATTGCTCCCAAACCCATGTACCCTGTTCCACCCCTGCAATCTAGACAATCAGGAAAGCTAAGAATAATCAGCTGAACCTTTGCTAACGCTACGTATATCTTGGCATAGCCGAGCTAAGCCACTGCAACATTTTTTTTGTCACTTCATGATCACGAAAAAAATTTTAAACAAATTTTTCCTAAATAGAATGTTCTGAAGAATTTATTTCAACAATAAAAAAATTACACATTTTTGGCATGTATTTCGCAAGAAAATTTGACCCTGAAAGTATTGAAGGAATGGTGACAGAAAATTTGTGCACCTCTGTTTTTTGCTCTTAATCAGTGGCTACTGACTCGTTAATAGCGACAACGAAAGTCATTTGCCCCAGTGCGAGACGACTGTTTAATTATATGCTCCTATGTTACGACTGGAGGCAGTTTCGATTTCGAAGAGAGCACGTGGGCCTCGTGACGTAGTCAGCCTACTCGTCAACAATTACTATCGTGAGCACGAGAGCCAGTGACGTCAGTGGCCAGCTTCTGCTATGTTGTCAGCGCTGCTGTTTCGTCTGCTGTGTTGAGCACCGCGAGTGCTTGTTCTCTTGATCGACAAACTACGTTACTCATCTCGTGCAGCGATGGACGAAGGAGCTGGGAGGAGTGTAAAACTGTCAGGAAAGCTCGATTCCCTTCGCGAATCTCGCCGGTGGCTGCGATTTTGTTCTTGTCGTCGTCCAACTGAGGCGACGTTTTCCATGAGGCTTGGAGCAGCCGCAGCACCGGGCATGCTGAAACATTCTCGCTCCGATCATTTGTAAAGTAGCAGGTTGAGAAGTGACGAAGGAAGCAGTGAAATCACCACGTTGGCTCTCTCTAACAGTGTGTATGTGTAACATGTAAGCGGCGTGATGTACGCTTTACCGACTCTTATGTAGATCAGGCAATGCTGCGTTCTTAAGGCATATCAATCCCACATACGCACTTTGGAGCGCCGAAGCAGTTATCCCCTTCAGGTGCAGCGTCCAGATATGTGGACGCAACTTGTTTTTGCCAGGTCCTCAGATTAGTGGGAAAGAAAGGGCAAGATACATTGTACATAGGAATAATTGAATCTTCTGCATAGTCAATGTGTCTTGACTTCACCCCAATGTGCTGCATACGACTGCAGCCGATCACTTTTATGAAGGCACTACGATGTTTGACGGGTCACTACACGTGCCGCGTTCCAGAACCAACTTCTTAAGTATTATTTTTCTTTGCTCAAGATGAACAGAGCCAAAAACAAACTGCCTGTGGATTTTGAACCTAAGATTACCTTCTTTTTGTGTAAAAATCGTACATGACTGGTTGCAGAATAATTAAATATTTAATTATATGCTTATTAGAATTAGCAAATCTCGGAGAAAACAATATATTGCTTCATTTTCTTTCTTGGAATGTAATAACGAGTGCCTTGGAATTATGTTCTGTGAAATTTAGACATTTCCGGACAGTGCATCATAATGTGCGCCTGAAGGGGATATCTGTCCACTACGCAGTACAATCCCGGCAGTAAAGAGCTTGAGTTTGTCAGTAGGCTTCCTAACGTTTGCGGATACTAGGTAACCGGAGCCATTGACGGCTGCTGCACCGCTGCAGCAGCAGCAGCAGCCGCCGCAGAACCGGTAGCGACATCTAGTGGCGTTTTGTTCAACTACGGTATTTTATTTCTGCGTTTTTTTAGTCCCGTCGCTGTTCTTGTCGAAAAAAAGAAGCGATGAAAATATTCTGAGTTTATAATTATCTCACTACCAATGCTTTACATAGAGTCAGTAAGCGGGTAAGTTGGTGCAGTGGTATTTTTGTGGGCCTCTGGTTAGGCTCTGCATCATCAGGTGTCGCTACCAGCGTTGTTAATCTCGTACACGTCTCCGGTAACCCGGCCAGAACTCGTGACGTACGTGGTACCCGCACGATGACCTCATCGTTTTTGCTTCTATTTCTGATTCGGTACTTTCACGAACTTCCAAAACTCAATTAAAATACTTTTTAGGCTGTATTTGTGGCTGATATTGTACAGATGGCACCTCTATGTTCCCATCAGTGTGATACAACACTCAAATTGTGTCCGAATTTTTGTGCCACCACTCCTTTAAATGGATGCTATATGTACTCCCCCCAGTGGGCATGCCACCGCCCCCCACCACCGATGCACCAGCCACCATTTGGCATGATGCCACCGCCACCGGGGGGCACCTCCACCACCAGACCGGATGCCGCCTCCACCACCTTCGCAGATGGGTGAGTATCGAGCAGTTTACCCTCAACACTCGAGGCAACGTGATGTGACGTTTATTAGGGGCTTTTAGCTTGTACGTATACTTCTTTATGTTACCGTGTTGCCGGATACTGGAAGAAATCTGCACATGCACGAACCTTTACGGAACACTGACATTTTACGGAACGTAAGCTACTCGCCGGATAGGCTTTACGTTTATGGCCCTACCTCGCAAATCCATCTTCGTTCGTGGCTATGTGCGATATCTGCTTTGCGGAGACTCCAGCCGCCGAGTCAAAATAAGCCAAAGTGCGAGTGCGAATTGCGATCACCTTGTTTCAGCAAGTTACCGAAGTGACCTAGAATACCAAAGCCGTAAACGTGAGTGGCCTAAAGCCCGCGACAGGCTGAATAGGTGGCGCCATCTAGCGGGGTCAAGATGAACCAGGCAAGCACAAAATTGTTATTGCAGAAACATCATGCATTCTACTTCTGGTTTAAATGCCTTGCAGCGGCATAATTGCGTATGAATTGCCTTTTTAATCATTTTTCCCCTCATAAACACTAGGCGATAACAGACGTGTCCATGACTGTGGTTGCACGAAGTATCACAAGATGTCGACACCATCGTCCGGTAACCTGGTATTTTGCACCCCTTTGCTTATACTGGGATACTGTACACGCTAGGAACCCTTATGATTTTGCCGCAGCGATGATTCAATCATATCTAAATCAAGTATAAGTTTAACTGCGGTTATCATCACCATTTAGTGGTTTGTGCAAACATGAAGGTTAAGAATTTTAAGAGTATATTTTTACTTTGGTCGGCACTTTGTTTCCTTCAGCCAAGTCTTTCCCCGGCCATGCGGGTTTCCGCCAAACTCTCGACTTCATGGAGGTATATGTTTACGTACGTACGTAAACGTTTATGTATGGGGAGCTAAAGCTTTTCTAAAAGATGCGTTCCGGTAACGCGGTAAACGCAATCCGGTATTCCGGTAGCACGGTAATGTTAAAAAGTATAGGTACAAGCTAAAAGTCCCAATTGTTTCTTAGGGCCGCAGCAACATCATAGACAGCTCTGCATGATTGCCAGTAAAGTCTTTAGATGTCAGCGATCAGACTGGCTCTCGTTACTATGTGGTGCATGCACGTGTGTGTAATTGAGCAACAGCCAGTGGCCCCATTCCAAGCACATTTATGCACGACTCTGAGGCACTGCTGCAAAAGTGACTACCGCACGTGAGCAATCAAGGGTTGACCATTTCTCTCTCTCTTTTTCTTTCTTCTTCCTCAGCCAACATGCCATTGCTGGCGCACGCTGTTTGGCCAGGTTGGCCGCTTTGTAGGCGAGTAATCGGTTCTACACTCAAACCTCATTATAACAAAGTTGCATGTTACACGAAAATAAGTTCGTTATATCCAAAAAATTCGTTATAAAGGTATATTCCTAACACTATATTTATTGGAAGACTACTCTTCATTTACTTCGCTATAACCGATATTTCGTTATATCCGGGTTCGTTATATCGAGATTTGAGTGTATTTGCAACTGTTAGTGATACAAAAATGCTCATGTTCAGCTAGAAGAAACAGAGGCAGTAGATATTTTCGAGCGTGAACAAGCAAAGTATGAATTTACCTAATTTATGCAGTTTGAATTAAGTGTCTTTAAAATACATTGGAAACATAGCAGCCCAACCAAAAACTTGAATTTGTTTGAATTATCAGAGTTTCTATTATGTAGTGTCCGCTGTAGGTGTCTTGTTAAAGAGTGTAGCTAGGACTATTGGTACTGACTTAATGCATTCATTCTTTCTTGTGGACATGCACAACTACAGACTACACAAAATCACACCGGACAACTGCTGTCCCGTGGGACTCTGTGTAGTCTGTAGCTGTCCGTGCAGGTTCACTGCAAGAAAAGAGGGCTGGTGCTTGCGTGAATTACCATATACAAATGACTACAGACCATGTCAGGGAACACACTGTACATCTGTTGGAAAAACTGCAAATAAGGGCAGTGGGGCTTTAAAATACTTTTTAATTCCTAAGCTTAAGAATTTCAATAAAGTTGTGCGAATATTCGAAAGTTTCGAATATTCGTCGAATAGTGCATTCATAATGTTTGAGCTAACTCGAATATTCGATCTTTACGAAAATTTGGTCGCATATGTTACTGTGCAGAACTTCCGATTTTGCGCCTTTACAGTAAGAGCGTCAACAGTAGACCATGCAGTGATTACTACGACTTCGGCGCGGGTGCGATGATGCCTGCACGGCAATGCACGGGAGCGTGATGACGGCTACCGACAAACGCGCCGCCACGTCGTCGCGACAGACCTACCAACGATCAAAATCTTAAAGAATCTAAATCATGAACTGCCTGCTCAGCAGTACGTGTGTCTTTGCAGTTTAGCGCTGTTACCGCTCATGTAAGCATGCTGTAAGTGTACCAAACACGCCGTTCGCTGCCGCGCCCTTGTGCGCGGGACCGCCTCAGTAAAGTTTGTATCGCTCAGGCAACTTGCCGCCGCTGCATTGGCCCAACAAAATATTCGTCGCACCTTTGCAGGGTCCAGTGCTGAGCGAGCATGAAGAAAAAAAAATGCCACTGCGCAAGGGCAAATGCACGCGTACATTACAGGGAATGGTGCCTACGCAGTGAGCTTAGTAGGCGACGCACTGCACGCATCTAGCTAGGGACGCTCAGCCCGACATACGATGCAGCAGGTAACGCGTTTCATGTGTAGCTGCGCCAGTTTTCGCTTACAGATCACCATACAAACATACGCGCACGTGTCGAAGAAAGCCTGACGAGTCGTCCGTCAGCTCTGCCGCTTGTTCAGCATGTACCCTTCATAGTTGCGAAATGATTTGATGGTAGCACGCGGTCATGCGAATGAGCTGAAGTGTTTTCCCGCGCAATGGCAAACAATGAAAAGGCCATGCACTTTTGGTAACGTTACAATGGCATCATCACATTTATTTTTCTGTTGCTAACGGCGGCGCACATAAGGCGACGGACAGAAATTTGAGGCAGTTAATGCGTAGTTTCGCTGCGTTCCTGACAGCGCTTTTGGGAATCCGTTGTACGCGCATGTACACACTCGCGATGTACACACTCGCGCTGCCACGCGATGTACACACTCACGTGGCAGCGCCTCCTGCAATCAATCCTCTGTTACACAGTTGCTGCGATCTCGCTGTTTTGCCAACGTCAGTTTACTGCCATCGGCAGCCAGTGCGCCGAAGGCGGTCGCAATGCAGGCAAAATAGTGCCCTTGCCGCTGGGAGTTGTGGCTCCGTTATCAACAATGCCCCCACCTCCCCGAAGGGAATCGTGAGGAAATGCGAATGCATTTCTTGCGCCGACACCAACTTCTGCCATCGCCTTGAGAGGCGCCCAGCCAGCGAACGGTCGAGAGTGAGGCGCGAACGGACAGGAGAGTGGGGCGCAGGGAGGAGAGAGAGCGAACGGCGAGAGAAGGAGCGGCGAAGCACTGCACCTACCCTCTCCTACACTCTCTCGCACCACATGCTCCGGTTGCTAGGGGCGTGGATAAGCGCGTGCACCCGCAGCTGTTGCTATGGGAGAGGGAGTGAGAGCGGAGAGATAACACCTGCCGGCGTGCGGACCTTTCCCCACTCTTTCCTCCTCCTCCTCCTCCGCGGACAACGCCGGATGCGCCTGACATGGCCCGACTAAGCAATGCATTCGCATTTAAAAGGCGTATTTGGGGCGTCTTTCTGTCGCACATCAGTAATAATCTATCTCGCGTGCTTTCCTCGCATTATCACCGTGCACCCGGTACTCCTTGGTCATGATGGTGCGGCTATCAGCATGACAGAGCACTCTTGATCGGAAAATGGCGAGTGCGCAGTTCTCGAGAAAGGGAACGAAAGCAAGCCAGATAACGAGTAGTATTGCTGGGTAGTTGACAGACGCCCCAAGCACTCCTGTTTGCTGTAGTGGCTCGACCGGTGAGAACCGGGGCGAAAATTAAAAAGAAAACGATGAAATCTGGGGTCGTACTTGCCAACAGTGATAGTGTGGGAACCCGGATGAATTAATTGTGACCACCTAGGGCGCTTTAATAATCGCTTAGATTTAATGTACACGGGCGTTAACTGTTACATTTCACCTCATCAGAATACGGCTGCCATGGCAGGAGTCAAACCAGCGGCCTCGTATTCACTAGTTATCTTGCCAGGTACAAAAGCTTTTTTTTTTGTAATAAAGGTGCTACCACCACATAAAAAAAAAGATAGAAAAAGATTGTTCAACATGTGAATTGAACCCTAGACATCGCAGTCACAAGCTCAACTATTACAGTCATACATTGCTTCCTGGGCAAGTACAGATGGTGACATCTTTTTGTGCAATAACACACTAGAATAGCTAACAAGCGCATTGTTTTCAACATAAATATGTGGTAAAAGTAAGAGAAAGAAAAAAATCGCATCTGTTGATTATTCAATAGCAAAACGGCAAGTTGGGCCAGTTGGTTGGGATTCATTTTTTCACTCGGTTACAGCGCAACACACACGAGGACAATAGAAGGAAAACAGCGCCGTGTTGTCCGTTTTCCTTCTATTGTCCTCGTGTGTGCTGCGCTGTAACTGAGTGAGAAAAAAAAATGATTATTCGATATTCGATTCATATTCGAAAATTTTGATATTCGCACACCCCTAATTTCAATGCTTTAAGAAGTAATGCAGCATGTGCACACCTGTGCTTCTAATGAACTGCTTTATTGAATACCGTATTTACTCGAACCATCCTCGATTGCAGGCCGACCCCTGAAATTCACAAGGCCAGAAAAAAAAAAAAAAAAGGCTTACCTGAAATGCAGGCCGGATGAAAGAAACGCCGTTTCATCTGCAGGGAAACCCAGCATTTTTATTGCATAAGCGCACACTCCGTAGCGCACATTCTTTTCGTGCACGCCGAACTCGTGCTGCGCTTGCAGGTTTGAAGTTTTCTCCGCGTGCAAAACGACACTGTAGTGGCGCAGGTGTTTCACGAGCACGTGGTTAAAGCGCGAGACTTCCAGAACTCTACCAATGCGACTGCACTAAATGATCACTTTCAGAAAACTGCCAACTTCGCGCTCTGCACATCGTACTACTCGTGCCTGTCGCGCCTGCGCGTGCGAGAGGCGGAGAGGAGGGGGTGTCAAAGTGCATGGTGATCGCCGGCACCGTAATCACGTGACACAATCCACCCTTGCCGGCGTGAAATCCCATATTCCTGCGCCTTGCTGCGCACATTTGAGTACAGCTTGCTCCATCTGCACAAAAATTCACTAGTCCACCAGGCTGTTTGCATGGCATCAGATTGTTTATGGCCCAAAAATATTCTTGCTCTGGAGACAAACACAACTAGAGCTTTTCCATCATGCCGCCAATGCCCTGTACTCACGCTATCCTAGCGATGCGCTTTTTGTCATTATATTCAGCCTAACCAAAGTCTGCACCGCCACGTGTGTCTCCGTTGTTGGAAGTTTAGCATGCCGCCGATATTCTCTCTTATGTCAAGGAACTGGCGATAGCACGTACAAAAGTGATTTTCTTTTCGTTCGCAGTTCACTCCGCATACCATAATGTAGTCACCGCAGCAAAGCGGCAACAGCCATCAGCATTGCACGCTGTAAATGGTGCCTTCACACGTATGAAGATTCAGCCGTGCAAAAGTTTGTTTGCTAGTTCGCAAAAAATGTAGATGCCTCTCAAATGTGCTGCACTATGTTCTCTACACCTATGGTAAGGCTAAACCTAAATGCCCACATAGAGCTCGTCTGGCACTATGTGGTGCAGCAATTGCTGCTCGCTCGCATCCAAGCGCTTGTTGCGCGTCTTGATTGCGAAACTGACATAACACAGTGGCAAGCCAGCACACCTAAAAACTGAGCTGCACAGTCAGCCACAATTAAAGAACAAGTGCTCTCATGCATCCTAAACACTGTTAGAACAATGGATATTGTCGTCAGTCAACAATAAAAGTCAAAAAAGTTGCCCTGGCTTGCAAATATTTCCAAGCGATTCCCTCCCACTTGTAAACTACGCGTGCGAGCGTGCTTGGCACAGCCACTGTTTGGTCCCAAATTGCACATTGACAAACGCAATACCTAACGATGCAATACCTAACTGCACCATGCGATGGCTTTGTTAAGTCCAGAGTGCTATGCAAAGCTGTAAATTAGTGGGAAAGAAATCAGATGTAGTTGCACCCTGTCCCCCCCCCCCCCCTACCCTTCAAAAAGAAAAAAATAAATAAATAAATGGTGGCACTCCTCCCACCTAACCAGTCGGCTGTCCCCTGTCACCTGGCATGTTCACGGGACACCATATTTATTGCCCAGCCGTCTGGGTAGCACAGGGACTCATACGCACTAATTGCACCTTGACAGCATATTAAGGTGAAAAAATTCGTGAACATGGGGTGTTGCTAAAGCCACCCAAACGGACTTGTCTTCTTCAAGGCTGCCTTGAAGGAATGCATCCTCCACCTTTATGCTTGCAGTGATCCGTGAGGCTGCCCCCTTTGAACCAGTTCTAGAAAACTTTTTCTGAGTATTTGTAAAACCAGAAGTAAGTGCTCAACCCAAAGTGCTTGAATGTGAGAGGAGAATGTCACTTGCTGCTCTAACAATTATGCAGCACAATGGAGCATCATGCCTAGTGAGTGATATTGAATGCACTGTCTACGCAGGGAACTTCGAAACACTATGTTCTCATCTGCAACGAGTTTTCATTGTCTTCTTTCTTTAATAATTAGGCTGCTGGTTTTCTGGTTAGGACTTTTTGTTCTTTTTTTGGAATGACCTTATGAAACCTGCCATTTGAAGAAGCCGTATGTGCCATGCTTGCCTTGTCACTAATGCTTCACTTCAACACGCACCTCGTGCTTTGCAGTGAAGCCAAAATGTGACACTATTTTGTTCTGAGAACTTCATTAATGGTTTCTCTCTGGATGTTGGCGTTTATGTTATTCCGGTAACATTGAAGACAGCAAAATCATTTTAGCGCATTGAAACCTTGGTTTGGGTTACATTCATGTCATATTCAGATATTGCAGTGTAAAATAACAAGAATGAAGAAAATCTGGCGTGGTTGTAGTCTCATTCAAAGTGCACACCCCTAGCGAGCATGATGCTATTGCTTGGCTGTGCAGGTCCTCCGGGGATGCCCCCCGCCATTTCCTCCTCCACCTGGCATGCGGCCACCACCTCCACCACCACCACAGTTTGGTCAAAGACCACCGCCACCACCTCCACCAGGATTTGGTGAGTCATTGCATATGTTTTTCCCCTCACAGCATATCAAAGAATGGCCAAGGCCACCCTTTTGTTCTCGGTGTGTCTACCAAGTGGACATTCAAAGATTCCCCGAGTTTTCCCTGATCGCTTGTTCCAAAATTCGCCAAGTGAAACAAAACTCTTATGTGAAGATAGGCTGACACGTTCATTAAGTCATTTCATATTTTTTTAGCACGCATAATAAAGAGCAGCATCATCGAGTGATGTACTGTTGGTCGCAGTTTGCGAAATCTGCAGCAAGTGGCGGAGCGATGGAAAACTAGATTTACTGTATATGCTACCTTTAGGTAGCAGAGTTGTGCCTTTGATAGCACTCGCCACTCGCGCCCCCCATTCGTCAAGCACGCTCATGTGTGCAAGAAGCATCCTTTTGAGGGAAAGCCAACTTTATGGCTGTGCATGTTGTGCTGGTGACTGCAGCGCCACCACCACTGCTTTACCGCCACGCCACCGCTGTCCCAAGCAGTCCAGCGATCCAGCAGAGAAATTAATGTTTTCGTTGGTGCTGCGATGGTGTTTTGTATTGTCTATTTTTGCTGCACGCCATTTCTGTTGTGCCTTTTCAGCGCAACAAAAATCTCATAGTAATATCTTCGTGACTAGAGTAGTCAATAACAAACAGGTTATGTATAGCTTCTCGCCCACTGGTAACAGCTGGCTAGCCACTGACAAAAATCGGACAGGACCGAAAGATAAAAATGTGCACTGGTGAATGTTTGAATCATCTCACTGGTCTATCAAAACAGCATAACACTGTGCGAGCACTGTGCAACACAAAAGATAATGCATGCGCTTGCTGGGACCAAAGGACGAATCATAACCATCAGATCCTCCTAAATTTTGTGGTCTATACATGAAATTTCGCCGCAACGAAATTCCGCGACACCGAACTTTTCCACGCGTCTTGTCAATTTCTTTGTAGCGGGATTTGACTTAGTATGTTGGCCTGCACACGTGCGTCCACCTTGAGCCACGTCGGGAGTCCAGCCACAAACGCGTTCACGATCCAATCTCGCTGCCCCGAGATGCTGTCAATGCACGTTGTCAAAATTTCAGTCTTCTTCCAAATCGTGTGCTCCTCGCTGTCCATCGCTGGAACTTGGAGCGCCAACTTCATGAACCCTGTCACTTCTGCATCATGATGCGATTTTTCCTCGTGCATAAGACACAAGTCTTGCCCCCCACGCTGGGCACCTTCTGGGTTCATGCACCCTTCCGCAGTAGCCCCACCGACTGTGAGTTGCATTTCTCTACGGCATTCCCGATGATCCAGTGACGCGGTGCACGTTCACTTCGCCACTGGCACCGTTTTCTAGTCTGGTTTTGCAACGCTGCCACCTCCGCTGCTTTGGAAAACTATATTGTGGCTTCTAGCGTTAGATTCTTCTCCCGCAATAAATGTGCACGGAGCATTTTGGTGTGAATACCACACACACGCTGATCCCGTGCTGAAGAATCTCTGTTAAGTCGCCAAAAGTTGCCGGTCTTCAACTTGAGTTGCATGTCCCACTGGAGCTGCTCAAATGGCTCCCCTTCTTGATGTTGACAGGAACGAAACACATAGCATTCGCAAGTCTCGTTCGTCTCCGGGATGCAGTATTCCTCAAAAGCTTGAACAATGGCATTATAATCTTCACTTCCTCGCGTTGTAATCCCACTTCTGACACCACGTAACAGAATGACACGCACACAGCGTTGCAACTATAGTTGAACTTCTGGTTTATTGAACACAGGCCATTAAGACCAGATACCGAGCGTAGTGTTGCCAGACCACCTGGGTGCCAGACCCTACCGGTACAATATTCATGAGAGTCTGTGCAACCTCCGAAATGGCTAAGTGTACTGGCATGCCTTCAGAGCTATTTTGGACGTGGCTGTGGTAATTCGACTGCTTGAGCAAATAAAAAAAAAACGGGAATTCTCCTTTTTCGGACTGCCTTATGTTTCAGATGATTTCGCAGTCCCTAGGAAGTTTGCAAAGACCATGATAATGCCTGAAAAATCGGACATTCACGGTATTGTCAGGAAAGTGTAGAGAGTTCTATGACTGCGGTGTCATCTGTAAAATTTATGCCACAATCATACACACACTGCTCACTTGATCAATGCATTGCTTGCGGTCCTGAGCTATGCAAAACACGCCGGAATGCAACTTCCATCGTCAGGTGGTGTCACAATTAGCAGGTTGCTGTGATTTGGCCAAAGGTATGCCTGAGTTCTGATACGTGGAGGCAGTGTGGAGTTTCACGGCTTGTATGATTGAAGAACTCTGGTTTGTTGCACAAAGCAATCCATCTGTATTTTCTTCTTTGCTGTCCTGCAAGTGTGTTGGCAACAATTCTCTTTACTTGAAATTCCCTCCACCTCATCCGCAATATTCAGTGTTCCTGCAATTCATGTTGTTGGTTAGTTGACCCTTGCACTGCAATGTGCTCTCTTTCTGGTTAGCTCTGATGATCGAGCGACCCGCCTGAAAAATTTTCTTTCGGGTTTTGAGCCCCAGAAAAGGAATTTTTCTTGTTATGTAATAGAAGCTCTAAGAAGACGAGGAGGAATTCACAGATGACAAGGATGCTTCAAGGGTGAATTTTTTGTCTTATAGTAAGCTTTTGTTCCGAGAAATCTGCCTGAGTTTGTGCTAGAAATGGGTAGAGGACAACATTTTTCATGTTACAGGCTTTCACATAACGTGATTTGCAAAACGCGTATTTGCACTTTTTGTAGCTATTTCGTACTTCAAATTTTTGTCCCCAGTGCTATGAGTAGTGTTTAACGTCACTATAGTAAGGATGTGCTCAAGAGATGTTGCCCTGCATCATTGCTAGAGCTTTGACAGGGTCTTGGAAGACCTTGACTGCCGCCCTCGAAATTTCATCTCTAGAAGTTTAGGCTTGTGCAAACCCCGTGTAGTAGAACGTTTTTCTCGTGTGAAGACACGGTTTCTGTGCCGCAGAGCTGCCACAAGAGTAATTACAATGCACTTTTATTGTGGGGCCACCCATCAGCCATGGCTGCTTTTCTTCAAAATGGAAATTGCATTTGCTGAATTCATGCAGTGTGTGGGCATAGAGATGTACGACTGTACCCATATCACTATGACCACAGCAGCTTAGCTGGGCTTGGATTGCTGCAGGTTCGGTACTTTATGTGATGCCCCTCTGGAGGTGGCAATAGGCACTCGAAAAGATTGTTCGGAAAGTTGGCGTTTACCCTTTAGCATGAGATACATGCAAATTTGCCTTATTTTTCTGAAACGTAGCAAGATGCTTTGCCGCAAGTAACGCAGCGGTTGCATCAGTGAACACTTGGGGCATCCCTGTCGGCTCTGCATGTCCTATGTAGCAGGGTGTCTACCAACCTGGAAAAGTCAGGGGAATTTCTGAAA
Source organism: Rhipicephalus appendiculatus (assembly GCA_030522465.1). Taxonomy (NCBI): domain Eukaryota; kingdom Metazoa; phylum Arthropoda; class Arachnida; order Ixodida; family Ixodidae; genus Rhipicephalus; species Rhipicephalus appendiculatus. The sequence goes on along the minus strand of JALIZH010003830.1, from coordinate 1,573,668 downwards.
AACCTGCCCAGGTCATGGGAACTGACGGCAGTCTGTGCGACCGTCACGAAAATAATCATTACCATTGATCAAAGCTTAAAAAGTCGCTCCTTTGGCTGCAACCACAGTGAACAGCTAGAAGAGGCATGAAAAGAAAAGGCAGTGCATAACTGTTGCTTCTTAGTGTAAACGTGAAAGGATACACCGACCAAAAGAACACAAAGCTTACTGATGTTTCGGCACCCCATATGGGAGTTGGGGTGCCGAAAATATTAAGCAGGCAAAAATACTTCAACTTTCGATGGACGGCCCGAACGTCAATTTGAAGTTGTTGAAGTCTTTGAAGAAACAGTTTTCTGCGTTTGATGACAATCAGAATATTTTGGATATAGGGAGCTGTGGATTGCACGTTGTGAGTGGTGTATTTAAAACAGGCCACAATGTTACAAAGTAGAACATAGTAGTATTTCTGAGAAGCATATACAGTCGCCGACCGTTTATTCGGACACCCTCGCGGCACCGCCACTCGTCCCATTGAAGTAATGTAAACTCACGACCGAAAATTCGGACGCCCCGCGGCGCCGTTCGATATTTCGGATTCCGACTGGCTGCTCGAGAGCGGCGTCGAACTCCATGACCAGCAGTCCGCGATGTTTACACACGTGTTTACGTTTACAATTGCCGATCTCGAAGGCTATGTCTTTTGGCGACTCGTGATGGGTGTTTTCGACTTCAGCCAGTCGAGTATCCATTGAATAGCTACCACAGCCAAACAGCAAGCCAAGCCAAGCCACGCTCGGAGTCTGCTTGGTGTGACGTCCGAAATGGCCGCGCGTACGAAACGGACCAAGGAAGGACGGAATCACGAGCTCTGCAGCACGAACTAGCCTAATGTTGTTCCCTTTTGGCATTTGAAAGTTTGCTTGTCAGTTGTTTTGTGGCTAGGCCTAAACTACTGAAATGGCTACGACAGCTACGACGCCACCCATTCCATCCGTGCGGTCGGTACTAACGATGAAACGCGGCAACCACAAGACACTGGGGATGGCGAAAAAATACCCCCCACCTCCCCGAAGGGAATCGTGAGGAAATGCGAATGCATTTCTTGCGCCAACACCGACTTCTGCCATCGCCTTGAGAGGCGCCCAGCCAGCGAACGGTCGAGAGTGAGGCGCGAGCGGACGGGAGTGTGGGGGGCGCAGGGAGGAGAGAGAGCGAACGGCGAGAGAAGGAGCGGCGAAGCACTGCACCTACCCTCTCCTACACTCTCTCGCACCACATGCTCCGGATTGCTAGGGGCGAGGATAAGCGCGCGCGCCCGCAGCTGTTGCTATGGGAGAGGGAGCGAGCGTAGAGATAACACCTGCCGGCGCACGGACACCTCCTCAACCTATCCTCCTCCTCCTCCTCTGCGGACGCCGCCGGATGCGCCTGACATAGCCCGACTAAGAAATGCATTCGCATTTAAAAGGCCACAATTATTCACCGATTCGAAGGCGGCCGACCTCAATACGATGTTATTCGGGAGCTTTCGCCGAGTTGGGCGATGATGAGATCGTCTGTCGGGTCCCCCGAATCAGCGTAGGTGAACAGCGACTCCGATGAAGCGCAGGCCGTCGCAGCGCTACAACCTGCGGTTATGGCCAAACACTGGCTGAAATACAGCCCGACTTGGTCTTCTGTGATTGTGCTTGTGTGCAGACGTGCATTGACAAGCTTTTCCGGCCACTGGGCCAATAAAGGTGCTTTTTTTCTGGTGCATCCTTTTATTCGGACTCTCGATTATTCGGACTTTTCGGCGGTTCCCGCCGAGTCCGAATAAACGGTCGGCGACTGTACAACCTATTCAAGAATGTCCCTGCACGCTGAGTGAACTATGCCAACCTCACTGCAAGTACACTGTTTCCTCTGAAGTTTTGTTCAGTGCACTGGCTGGACAATAGCAAGTCCTCAATAGCAAGGCTCTGCAAGTCCTCCCAAATGTGGTCAAATATATGTTGACCACACCAAGAGAGGGAAGAAAGCTCCAACGTGTGGCAGCGAGGCTCATGTCGAGATGGCTGTGGCAGACCAGATGCTGCCAGTAAAGCTGGCATTTATGCTCTCAGTTTCAGAGGAATTGGAGCCATTTTTGTTGGAGTTTCAGATAGAGAAGCCCATGCTGCCTTTTCTTGCAACAGCACTGGATGGCCTGTTGCGGTCACTGATGGGACAGATCGTGCTAAAAGAAAAGCTGGATGCTGCAGACACATCCTCCAAACTGATGAAAATTGATCTGGAGAACCCGAACAACATCATTGGTAAAGCTGCCTTTTACAGGCCTTGCTGCCAAAAGTGAACTTCGAAAGATCACTAAACCATCACACACTGCGGTTGTAAAGCCCCAACCACTGGCATGCTCGCGTACGCTCGCGCCTACGCGTCAAATGCGTCTCTCAGCGTCGGCCGCGGAGGGGTATACGCGACGAGGCGCTTCGAGGCGCGAGGGGTCAAGCACTGCTTGAAATTTTCGCCTACGTCACCACGCGTACGGCGGCGCCAACCAATCAGAGGCTGCAATGCCTCCGACCACTGTGCCTAATGGCCGTCGCCTCTTCGGCGATGCTTCGGCGGCACACCTGAGTGCTGGGCGCACGCACGGAAACTACGGTCGAAACGTTCCTGAGTGACCGCGTCGTCATCCAGTACGACAACGACACGGCGAAAGACTGCGAGTGTTACCAGTGGGATGCGGTTTCGTGCCGAGTTCGAGCGACGCCGACAAATCCAGCGAATGCCTGCCGGCTGCCCTTGCGCCGGTTTCGAGTGCGATCGTCGGCAGAGTGAAAATATCGTACCGACTACTGCGGCGTGTCGCTGCTCCTGTGCTTTGATCTGTGTTTATCTGTGTTCGAAACGAGTGTAGACATGCTTCGTAGGTTTGAAGTCTTCAGCGTGAGCCCTCGCCTACTGCGAAGTCAATTCAGAGCGGTGTCGTCTGCATTCAGCGTAGGCCTACCGTCGAGTTCATGTGAACCAGCTCATGTGAGGAACTCTGGTTGAAGGAAATTGACGGTCGTTGTGTCCGTTGCAACGTAGACACTATATATGATGCCCGAGACATGGCGTGGCGCTTGCACTGGAGTTTTTATCCGCAGTGTGTTTGTTTTCAACATCGCCATTCGCCTCATCATTGCCGAAAGCGAACCTCGCACTTGCCAACACATTTCGGTGATGGGACGATGTACATGAATGGATTTGCGGATTTTACGACGTTGAAACATTGGTTGGCTTCGGTGCAAATCCGAAGCGTTTGCGTACGTTGTCAAGCTAACAACAAGCGTGCGTTTGTTGGTAGCAGCGTGATGTGATTTCGTGCCGGGTACCTGCGACGCCGACACATTCATCTGTCAGCGGTCTGGTTTACATTCATGTATAAAATAGAAGCTCGAACGTGCGCGAGTGTGGTGATCGAAAAAGAAAGTTGCATGATTAAGTGCTGCTTGTGTTGCCTGCTATTTCACTTCTTGACTCTTGTTCTGCTTCTCTGCCATGCAACTACACATTAGCACATACCCAGTTGCACATACCTTTTTTTGCAGGTTGTCAGTTCTGACACATATTCTCCCTAGTCTATTCTGATACTCATAAAATAGGGAGAATGCGAACAATGGTGTTTCTCGATTGTTTTACAGTTTACTTAAATATAACACACATTTTGTTTACAGCTGGACAGCTAATTAGCTAAGAAGCTCGTAAGTGAGTTAGAGGATATTTAGATTACCAAGATCATGCAAAAGCCTTCTACACAGAGGTTGGTTCCAATCTTATGACCTATATATGTAGCATCACAAAGAGTCAAGCGTGGTTTGTCGCGTTAAGAGATATTTAGGCTACCAAGAATGTGTGAAAGCCTTCTACACAGAGGTTGGTTGCCATCTTATGACCTATATATCTTGTATCACGAAGAGTCGGGTGTGGTTTGTCGCGTTAGGAAATATTTAGACTACCTAGACCGTATGAAAGCCGTCTACACAGAGGTTGGTCCAATCTTGCGACCGATATATGTTGCATCACGAAGAGTCAGGCGTGGTTTGTCGCGTTAGGAGATATTTAGGCTACCAAGAACGCGTGAAAGCCTTCTACACAGTGCACAGCTGCAATCTTATGACTCATATCTGTCACGTCATGAAGTTTCAGGTGTGGTTTGTTGCGATAGAGGATATTTCGACTACAGACAACGTGCAAAAGCCTTCTATACAGTGCTGAGGTTCAACCTTATGGCCGATATCTGTCACGTCATGAAGTGTCAGGTGTGGTTTGTTGCGATAGAGGATATTTCGACTACAGACAACGTGCAAAAGCCTTCTATACAGTGCTGAGGTTCAACCTTATGGCCGATATCTGTCACGTCATGAAGTTTCAGGTGTGGTTTGTTGCGATAGAGGATATTTCGACTACAGACAACGTGCAAAAGCCTTCTATACAGTGCTGAGGTTCAACCTTATGGCCGATATCTGTCGCGTCATGAAGTTTCAGGTGTGGTTTGTTGCGATAGGGGATACTTCGACTACAGACAACGTGCAAAAGCCTTCTATACAGTGCGGAGGTTCAACCTTATGGCCGATATCTGTCACGTCATGAAGTGTCAGGTGTGGTTTGTTGCGATAGAGGATATTTCGACTACAGACAACGTGCAAAAGCCTTCTATACAGTGCTGAGGTTCAACCTTATGGCCGATATCTGTCACGTCATGAAGTTTCAGGTGTGGTTTGTTGCGATAGAGGATATTTCGACTACAGACAACGTGCAAAAGCCTTCTATACAGTGCTGAGGTTCAACCTTATGGCTGATATCTGTCACGTCATGAAGTTTCAGGTGTGGTTTGTTGCAATAGAGGATGTTTCGACTACAGACAACGTGCAAAAGCCTTCTATACAGTGCTGAGGTTCAACCTTATGGCCGATATCTGTCACGTCATGAAGTTTCAGGTGTGGTTTGTTGTGATAGAGGATACTTCGACTACAGACAACGTGCAAAAGCCTTCTATACAGTGCTGAGGTTCAACCTTATGGCCGATATCTGTCACGTCATGAAGTGTCAGGTGTGGTTTGTTGCGATAGAGGATATTTCGACTACAGACAACGTGCAAAGGCCTTCTATACAGTGCTGAGGTTCAACCTTATGGCCGATATCTGTCACGTCATGAAGTTTCAGGTGTGGTTTGTTGCGATAGAGGATATTTCGACTACAGACAACGTGCAAAAGCCTTCTATACAGTGCTGAGGTTCAACCTTATGGCCGATATCTGTCACGTCATGAAGTGTCAGGTGTGGTTTGTTGCGATAGAGGATATTTCGACTACAGACAACGTGCAAAAGCCTTCTATACAGTGCTGCGGTTCAACCTTATGGCCGATATCTGTCAGGTCATGAAGTGTCAGGTGTGGTTTGTTGCGATAGAGGATATTTCGACTACAGACAACGTGCAAAAGCCTTCTATACAGTGCTGAGGTTCAACCTTATGGCCGATATCTGTCACGTCATGAAGTTTCAGGTGTGGTTTGTTGCGATAGAGGATATTTCGACTACAGACAACGTGCAAAAGCCTTCTATACAGTGCTGAGGTTCAACCTTATGGCCGATATCTGTCACGTCATGAAGTGTCAGGTGTGGTTTGTTGCGATAGAGGATATTTCGACTACAGACAACGTGCAAAAGCCTTCTATACAGTGCTGAGGTTCAACCTTATGGCCGATATCTGTCACGTCATGAAGTGTCAGGTGTGGTTTGTTGCGATAGAGGATATTTCGACTACAGACAACGTGCAAAAGCCTTCTATACTGTGCTGAGGTTCAACCTTATGGCCGATATCTGTCACGTCATGAAGTGTCAGGTGTGGTTTGTTGCGATAGAGGATATTTCGACTACAGACAACGTGCAAAAGCCTTCTATACAGTGCCGAGGTTCAACCTCATGGCCGATATCTGTCACGTCATGAAGTGTCAGGTGTGGTTTGTTGCGATAGAGGATATTTCGACTACAGACAACGTGCAAAAGCCTTCTATACAGTGCTGAGGTTCAACCTTATGGCCGATATCTGTCACGTCATGAAGTGTCAGGTGTGGTTTGTTGCGATAGAGGATATTTCGACAACAGACAACGTGCAAAAGCCTTCTATACAGTGCTGAGGTTCAACCTTATGGCCGATATCTGTCACGTCATGAAGTGTCAGGTGTGGTTTGTTGCGATAGAGGATATTTCGACTACAGACAACGTGCAAAAGCCTTCTATACAGTGCTGAGGTTCAACCTTATGGCCGATATCTGTCACGTCATGAAGTGTCAGGTGTGGTTTGTTGCGATAGAGGATATTTCGACTACAGACAACGTGCAAAAGCCTTCTATACAGTGCTGAGGTTCAACCTTATGGCCGATATCTGTCACGTCATGAAGTGTCAGGTGTGGTTTGTTGCGATAGAGGATATTTCGACTACAGACAACGTGCAAAAGCCTTCTATACAGTGCTGAGGTTCAACCTTATGGCCGATATCTGTCACGTCATGAAGTGTCAGGTGTGGTTTGTTGCGATAGAGGATATTTCGACTACAGACAACGTGCAAAAGCCTTCTATACAGTGCTGAGGTTCAACCTTATGGCCGATATCTGTCACGTCATGAAGTGTCAGGTGTGGTTTGTTGCGATAGAGGATATTTCGACTACTGACAACGTGCAAAAGCCTTCTATACAGTGCTGAGGTTCAACCTTATGGCCGATATCTGTCAAGTCATGAAGTTTCAGGTGTGGTTTGTTGCGATAGAGGATATTTCGACTACAGACAACGTGCAAAAGCCTTCTATACAGTGCTGAGGTATGGCCGATACCTTATGGCTGATATCTGTCACGTCATGAAGTTTCAGGTGTGGTTTGTTGCGATAGAGGATGTTTCGACTACAGACAACGTGCAAAAGCCTTCTATACAGTGCTGAGGTTCAACCTTATGGCCGATATCTGTCACGTCATGAAGTTTCAGGTGTGGTTTGTTGCGATAGAGGATATTTCGACTACAGACAACGTGCAAAAGCCTTCTATACAGTGCTGAGGTATGGCCGATACCTTATGGCCGATATCTGTCACGTCATGAAGTTTCAGGTGTCGTTTGTTACTTCAATGAATGCTGTAAAATATGAAGTGCAAACGTGCACTGGATGCACCAGCATATTCATGATAACAACCTGGTGATTTGTAAACCTGAATGCTACTTCATTTTTTTTGCTTATTAGAGCCTTTAGAAAGTTCTTTTCGTTGTTACAAGCTTCTGGAACAGGATATGCCCTATGATATTTTCACCAAAAGCGCTGCTCACAAATTCACTTTCTGAGCCATTTCGAGCAAGAATTATGCAATGCATCGACACCATCACATCCCTCATCTCATTTCAGAGAAAAAAAAATTCTTGCACTCTCCCACTACATGAACCAATTGCTGTATAACATGTTATAGGTCAATTATTTTTGCTTTGTTTTACAGACATGATTGTCTTTCTTAAAACATCAAGCTGTGCAAGAGAACAATGAGCAGGTATCTGAGTATGTTTCGTGCACTGCCTGGAAGCATATACGGCGTGAGAATAGAATGTTTAAATATTTACTCGATGCGTGTTTTGTGGTGAACAGTGCATGTTCATTTATGTGAAAACAAGAAAGTCGAGCCCTATTTGCAGTGCTACAGTTTACCTGCATTTTGTTCTTAGAGGGACTTAAGTAAATGGGAGTTTTTAGAAATGCTTGTTTCTCATTTCCATGCTATTGAAAAAAATTGAGTTAGTATCTATGGCTGCTCCACTATTCAAACTCTTCAATGTTGTCCCATGTAATAAACTGTAACCAGGGTTGCCGTTGGGTGGACATGAAAAGGCGCCAGAACTCACGCCAAAAGTAGCCAAAGTAGCCATGTCATTTGATATTATCGCCGAATTTCTAGCCAAATAGAACAGAAGCAGTATTATTAGAGTGTACTAGAAGTTCTGAGTGGGACGAGCAGCCGGCTCTGCACCTGCATCGTAGCGAAGCGCGGTTCGTTGACAGTTGGCGTGGCGGCGCTGCGGTCGCAGTGGATTGGTGGTGTTTGCGCTGGTTCGCATGTGTTCTAAGTGTGTTCGTCGTCGCATTCAGCTATTAGCTGCGTTGGCTCGTAGTGTGTGCGTGTGCACTGCTGCTGTTTTGTCTGTGTACTACTGTGCTGTGGTGGGAGCCTTGAATTAGTGAGTGCCAACGACTTCGGCATGACTAAAGCTAGGCTTCGCCATTGCTACGCGCCGGGATGCCCGCACAGTCTATGCCGGCGTCAATGCAAAAAGGAAGCTGTCGCTTTTTAGCATTCCAAAGGATGAAAGTAGGAGAAAAATCTGGGAAAGGAACCTCCATCGCAGCGACCAAGCTCTCGAGTAAAGCTGTGCAGTGAGCGAGCTCCACTTCGAGGACCGCTACATACTGCGTGACTATGTTGACATCATTGACGGCAAGGAAATGAGAATCGCCCGCGGTGTTCCCGCGCTGACGCCAGACGCAGTGCCTACAATCTTGCCCAACGCTCCGAAATATTTGAGCACGAAAATGCACGAATTTGAGCAAGAAACGCAGCATGCTCGAAATATTGTAATTGCAATAATTAAAAATTATACTAAAATAAAGTACATGGGCGTCAGGAGGGGGGGTGCAAGGGGGCTGTGGCTGTCCCCCCCTTGGAATTTCGGATAATATTTTTCTATGCTGTATCAATAAGCTATACAGCTGAACAAGGAAAGAAGTGTAAATTTGGGGGGCTCGTTTGCCTTGTTAAACACAATATTAATGAGAAGTAACAGACAATGATGCCAAGGAAAGTATAGGGGATGTTATTAGAAGTAATTGTAATGTAAATGTGAAGAAAGAAAAGTGGACGAAAAGATAACTTGCCACCGGCAGGGACCGAACCTGCGACCTTAGGTTCGATCCCTGCCGGTGGCAAGTTATCTTTTCGTCCACTTTTCTTTCTTCACATTTACATTACAATTACTTCTAATAACATCCCCTATACTTTCCTTGGCATCATTGTCTGTTAGTTCTCATTAATACAGCTGAATAAGGACACTCAAGTTGCGCATATATCTGCGTGAAACAGCCTTCAGGATTGCCAGCCAACTTTGCATATTGCATATAGTTGAATAAACTTGCCGGTTGCCGGTCATGTCACGGCAGTGAAAGAAAGACTAACATTTGCTATCCCCCCCTCCCCCCCCCCCCCCCCCCCCGAGGATGCACCCCCCTGCAGAAAATTCTGCGGACGTCCTTGCTAAAGTATCACGAAAGTTTCGAGGGATGTGCGGCAAGCTGTGCAGAAGTATTCAGTCAACGGCAGCGATCACTCTCGGGCATTCAGACAAACCGACGACTGCCGCTGAAAATTTCTAAGGCAGAAATTGTAGCGCACTGACACCGCATTCACTTTTAAACTACAGTTGCCACCACGACATCTTTTAAAAGGTCCATTTCTTAGAGAAATGTGACCCGATCAGTCAGTTGGTATCATTGACGCATCACTTTCCTTGTTCTTGAGGGAACCCGGAAAAGAATACACGGCACGCTTTCGTTGGAAAGCCTGATAAGTCAGTTTGAATTTATTCTTACATGTTTTCTTCTACCTTAAAGTCTGTATATAGATCCTGCAAATAGAAAAATAGGGCGAAACACGAGAAAGCGCGGCCGGTGCGCCTCGGCACGCTCGGTCGCGACCAATCCACTTCGCCCGCAGCGCCCCCTATTCCGTCAACGAGTGCCGCCTCAGCAAGAGCGCTCCGTCCGTCCCACTCAGATCCTTCTAGTACACTCTAGTATTATCAACAGAGTCTTTACTATTGATGAATAAATAAAACCATTTTGATTAAGTAAAGGCACAAGTTGAAAAAAAGAGCTTGGCGCCAACTGGAAATTTTCGTCGCCAATGGGGTCCAAAGTAGCCACCAGTGGCGCAAAGTAGCCACCAACGGCAACCCTGACTGTAACGCACATTAGGTAGCTCGAATATTAGTCATGGTGACACCCGTGGTACGTGGGAAAGCCGTCTTTTTTGGTAATGTAAAACGCATTAGTTGCTATGCACCGAAGTTTTAGGGCACCTCGTTTCGACTGCGCAGCAAACGTCCATTTTCCTTTCTTTTCTTCGTTTTTTTTTTCTTTTCGTAACTAAAGTACGCGCCAAGAGACAACGTCAAGCCCATCGACGGTGCGGGCGACGCCGCTCCCGTTCGCTTCTTTTTAGCAGCAACAAGGGCAGAACCATTTTCATGAACAGGATGATTATATTCCTGTTGAGCACTAATAACAAGGCCGTGAACAGGCGTCAATAATGCAATCGTACAAGCATTGTCGATTTCGCAAGCATCGTTGGCTGTGCCCCGTGATGCCGAGATCTACGCGAACTTTCGTTCACGGGAGTAGAGTACGGGTAGGGTAGTACGGGAGCAGCGCACGCGCCGATGTCGATTACTTGTGCATACCGCGGTTGTTACTTTGGTCATTGCGGTGGCAGATACGTCTTAAAAGTGAAAACAGTGGTGAGTGAAGCGCAATCAACATTTCAACGCGCTCTTTATATCTTCTAAAACGTGCCAACTCCGATTGACAATGCGCCCTTCTGTGCTGTACTTGGACAGTTTTAAACCAAAAGATCAAGCAACACTGCGCGTCAGCCGTCGACGCGTGAGCGCGTGTGCGTCGACGCGTACCAGTGGTTGCGCGCCCTCCTCCTCCACCAGGCCCGACACGACGCTTTTGACGCGTAGGCGCGAGCGTACGCGAGCATACACGTGCCAGTGGTTGGGGCGTTAGTGTCAAAAAAGAATGCGTCTCATTCATCAAGGCCTGTTCAGCAAAGATAATCTAAAGATCACCTCTGAAGTACAAGTTGACTAGGGGGGGCCACTCGCTTAAACCCAGCAGTTTGTGCCGCTTCCGAGGAAGCTGGCCAAAAGCAACTGAACATTGCACTGGAAGTGCTTATAGAGCACGGGCACCTTACAGGCGGGAGACGCTCGGCGGATTTCGTGGCTGACGGTTGTCCCGTCCGCGATGTCCTCTCTTCAACGACCGCTCGCCGATCGGGGCCTCGTCTGCGGACTTCTCTAACCGTCTCCCAGTCTTTACTTCTCTATCTCTTTTAATCCCTCCTTATCCCTTCCCTTTGAACCACTGCTGAGGTGTCTCACTTTGAGACAGACAGTTGCGGGGTTCATTTTCCTTGTCATTTTCTTAACTTAAATCACTCCCCCCCCTCATAGGCCTACAGGCAGACAGAGGGCAAGTCGATCGTGTGTACAAGTGTGCTCGAATAGCACTGCACAAGTGTGTTTGCAAAACATCGATCGCACAAGAGAGCACTTGGAAACATTGTGGGTGGAACTCTGTTCAAGTTCTCATAAAGGCCTACTGCTGTTTGTGAAGATGGTGCTTTGCCTCTCACATGGGAATTCTTCAGTGGAGCGGGGATTTTCGGTAAATAAGGAATGTCTAGTGGAAAATATGAAGGAGGAGTCACTTGTAGCACGAAGGTTAGTGTACGATGAGGTGTCTGCAGCAGGTGGTGTTGCAAAAGTCGACGTCACAGGCAAAATGACTGGCATGGTTTGAAGTGCAAACATGAGATGGAAAGACGACTTGGAGAGGAAAAAGAAGGAATGGTTGGACTTATCAGATGAGTAAAGGAAGAAGAGGAGGACTGCGGCTCTTGTGACGGAGCTTGAATCAAAGAAACAAAAGCTGATGAAAGACGACGCGCAGCTTCAGGTCTGCAAGCTGCAGCAAGAGATTCAATCTTTGAAGCAGTGAAACTATTGCTGATGCAAATAAATAAGCTTTTCTATTTGTAGCTACAGTTATTGTGTCTTTTAATATTTTATTCACTGTAAAGGATGCTTTCAGCCAAGGGAATGTAATAAAGCATCATGGTTTGCATTTTATATGAGCGCCTGATATTTTTTTTTTACCACTCGAGGGTTTGTTACCAGTGCACAGTTTTCCAAGCAGACGTAATGGTCATGGAATTTGCTTTTAATCATCATGGAAAATCTGGAAAAGTCAGGGAATTTTGAAAAATTAAATGGGTAGACAACCTGATGTAGTGTACACATCATTTGTCCAGTAACCTCTCAAAGCCCTTGTATAAGCGGAGATGTATGGCTATGATATGGATCCTCTTTGCATTTTGTGTAAATTCTACGGGCTTGTTTTTTCTGCACAATTCTTAGAATGTTGCGACATGCAAGGACAACGTCATTTCGTGCGATTTAGTTTAGTTCATAAAGTTCATTCATAAAGTTAGTTTAGTTCATACAGTTCATTCAAAATGTTCATAACGTTCATACCATGAATTTGGGAACACTCTCATGGTAAGTAGGCTTGTGTGAATATTTGAGCACTTCGAATATTTGAACTACTATTAACGTATTCGAATTCACTTCAATTCGAATTTAAATGATTGAAAATTTCGAAGTATATTCGAAATGAACGAATAGGTGTACATTATCAACCTTACAGATTCAGATTCACTTCTAGCAAGAATGACAATGGCTTCTAGTAGTGGATGGCATGCACACGTTTTGCAGTGAAACGCTAAAAAACCGTCACATGACAGACTTTTCACTTTGTTTCTGTGTTTCCACAGCCAGTTGTTTATGCATCTCCCCGTCTGACCTATGTAACAATTTCTGCACAAGAGGAGGATGTGATAGACAACGCCAACAATGCATGCAACAAACTGATCCTTGTGTTTCTTATCACCGACTGACCTGGTAGTCAATACTGGACTAGTATTTCTGCACAGGATGCTCAACTTTTTTTGGAAGCTGAAAAGACAACCCTTACGTTTTCTCGGCCTCCTACCTTTTTCAAGCTGTGAGATAACTGGTGAATATAAGGTATTACAGCAGTTCTCTTGTGCTCATGGCTGCCAATTTCCCCGTTTGCCTGCGGGCATCTGTTCAAGCATTCCTTCTTCAGCAACCTTTCCGCTACTGACACCAACAGATGTTTAGAATAGCCAGCGTCCTCAAGACGTGTGAATTGTTCATGGAAACTTGCTTTCATTAGGTGAGGGCACAATTTTTTAGGGCATTTTTAAAGCACAGGTTAGTTATGCCCCTCTTAACCAGCTTGGAATGTGCCGAAAGATATTGGAGAAGAGGTTTGTTGGCTTTTGGGCTGTAGGACCAGCAAGTGAAGTTATCGGTGAACATAAAATGAACATCAAGAAATCGTAGAGAACCATACACTGGCACTTCAAAAGTCACCTCAAGAGGTTTTAAACACTCGCGAACAATTGTGAATGCATCATCACACTCCTTTCGAAAAGTTATGCTAGGGCAGTCAAAAACTACTAAAAAATAAAAAAACCTAAAGGCTTTTCTAAAAATTGTTGAGCCCGTGAGGCGTTCACCCATGTCCCTGTCTAATTTCGCTAAAAAAAGTTACTAAGAACTGGAGCCTGGCACAAACCGATGCAAATCCCGTTTTTCTGTAGATAAGGTCTGTTGTTCCACTGGATAAATGTTGATGATAGGTAAAAGCACAGCAGTTCTAAAAACCCCTCAGTAGAAACACCTGTGTCATGTGAAAACTTGACGGTGCCATAACTTTCAATACATTCTTCAACACATTGGAGAAGCTCGCTGTGCGGAATAGAATAATATAAATCTTTAATATCTGCCGAGAAGGCTTTTAGGCCCCTTTCAGCATTACATTTAAAAAATTGTAGAACTTCATCAGAACTTTTGACGAGAAAGGGGTCACATATGTCAAGAACATTTAACTTTGAAAGCAAATACCGCGCAGCTTTTCCTTCTGCCACAAACCTCTCTCGGAAATTATAACACGGAAGGGAACATCAACCTTGTGCATTTTAGCGCTGAAAAATACATCCAGTTGCTTCTTATCAGGCTTCAGTACATCTTTTCCTAGTTTTTGAAGATTCAACTTCTTACATATTTGAATCGCTTTTGCTGCTACTTTCGTAGGTACTACAGTGAACTCCCGTTAAGACGAACTCTGTTAAGACGAATTCTTGCTTAAGCCGAACAACACGGGATTGTTTGTTTGGTTTCCCATAGACTCAATGCAAAAAAAAAAAAAAAATCTGCTTAATACGAATCACGTAACAGGCCTCTTCTGTTAAGACGAACTCCCGCACTGACCGACAAGGACGGCGATTCTGCGCAACGAACATTGTAGTCTTAGTGGGGCATCCAGGTGAACGAGAGAAGGCAAAAAGAAAAAAATAATGCTTCCTGGTGCAAAGACACAAAGCAAATCGCAACATGGAGGGAGGGAGCAAGATAAGCGGCAAAGAAAGGTCAGCGCATAAGGCCGGTATCTCCCTCACCCCCAGCGTGTAGGTGGAGAAGGGGCCGGCTTTATCAGCATTGAACACAACGAAACGAGTTCAGGGGTTTCCCATAGACTTAATGCAAAAAAAAAAAAAAGAGGGTCCCAGTAGTTAGGGTTAACAGGCCTAACTACTGGTACCCTCAAGCCATTGCATCCTTTTGTATTCTCCCCCACGTTCTTCAGTTCCCCAACAGGAGTAAAATGGAGAACAGAAGAACACAAGAGCTTGGCTAGAGGGGAAAATGCGAAGGCAGTGGGGTGAAAAAAAAAAAAAAAAACCAAATGAAAGTGAATAGAGGAACAAAAATTGTCGGTGCGTAATAATCGCATATGAAACCGAAACCACATTTGCAGCACTAGCACTTCCGTCAGAGGGGTCAGATGCATCGTCACCGCCGTCACACAATGGCAGCCGAGCACAAGGTCAGTTCGCGTCGTTTCGCAGAGGGCCTGTGCGCATCGTATCTGTTCCCAGTGAAGTGCAAATTGTGAAGCGCCATTTTCATTATGAAAGCACACGACAAAGGATGTTCATTTCGCACACTAAATATAGCTGCGTCGTGTCATTTCTGTGTGCCCGAGGCTCGTGACCATGAGTAGCCCAAACGGAGATCTTTAGCTGCACGTCGATCAGGAAAAGTTACTGTGGGCTGAAAATGTGAAAATATCCGAATCTCGAAGAAAAGCTTGCAGACTCTTAAGCAACTCCACATATATTAGCTTTGTCAAGGTAACAGCATGCAATGGAAGCGTATCCAAAAGTGATATCAAAGCCAGTCAAACAGGCTCACGGAAGAAGGTGAACTGCCAGAAGAATAAATTTTCCATTTTTTAAAGGAAAATTGTGCCTTGTCTCTCCCTTTTTTTTCTTTTTTTTATCGTCAAAACAGGGTCATGCTACAGTGTTATTGTTAAAATGTGGTAGCAATTTATTCATGAGCACACTTATTATGAACTCGCGAAATCGGGAGCTCGTTAGGGTTTGTGTAAATGCTCTACTTGAATGCATAGTTTTTATCAAGGTGAGCCAAATAAAAGTTTTTTCTTGTTCCTTTCCACCCCATTGTAAGTATACTTCATTCAGCGTTTCCAGTTAACATATTTGGATGCACTTGGCATGTTAGCATTTCTTTTTTGGGGGCACTTCTGATAAGCCGAACTCCTTGTAAGACGAACAAATGACCATGGTCCCTTCAAGTTCGTCTTAAAGGGAGTCTACTGTACGTCCTTACACTCGAATACAGCCGATGTCACTTTACCGGCTTTTCCAGAGAAACATTTGTGGGAGAAAACGGTGAAGCCACCCTCTTTATCTACTGGTATGACACACATAGAATTGTTCTTCAAATAGGATTCTAGTGCTTTACAGGCAATTTTGAGGATTGCTGCTTGCAACGTACCAGAGCATCCAGGCCTTCGGAGTTCATGCTTGCGGCATCTTGCTCGGGGACTCTCTTAGATACAAGGATGACGGACAGAAGCTTCGGTTTGCTCCTCTTGGTGGCCTGGGCAAATTTAGGACCAAGGCTAAGCACATCACAAAGACTGACGGGAAGTTCAAAACCTTCGGGGACGTGGACGTCACACACGACTTTCCAACGGTCCTTGTTCACTTGAACTCAAAGCTGCCTTAGCTGAACTTTACAAAGAAGCTCAGTCATCCAGTCAGCTAAGCACAGGTGTTTCCGCAGAAGATTCCTTGCGACACATGCCTCATACTGATCAAACAACTGCACACTCAGGCAGTCTCGCAGCAGGCGCACCTGTCGAAGTCGCTTGGCACGTAGTATTTTCAAAATCCTTTTTCCATGGCCAAAGGATGGCGTAAAGCAACCAAGCATTGCCGTAACCTTCGACAGAACATGCTTTTTTTAAATGCAAAAGCCTGGCGCTCTCGCGTAGCTAGTCGTCATGGCGATAAGTGCAACAACACGACCGGGATCCTGAGGACTACATAGAAAAGAGCCTGTTGTACTAGAAATAAAGTCGACAAGGGTACCAATATGGGCTTGTTGGTTTATCGTAAACTTGCTTGTAGCATAGGTGTGGAAACACAAAGGGACAAAGAAGTAGTACTGGACGAACACGAGCACTAACTTTCAACAACAAAAATTTTATTTCCAGGATCGGTCATATCCCTTTCTGAACCCGCGACCAGTGTACTGGACATGACAAAAAGAGTGGTGCAGAAAAGCAAGCAGAGCTACAATCAGGAACTGAAACCACTTTGGCAGCTGCTGTAAGAGTCGGGCAATACGTTTTTAAATGTAGTTCCTCCTTCAGCCCCATTTTCTGATGGGGGGTGCCTTAGAGTAAAGGCGTCATCCACGCAGAAACGCGTGTGCACAATGTTAAGTATACAAAATTATTTTAGGAGCTATCTTCGCGCAATTTAAATCATTTAAATCGTGCGAGCTGTCTTATGTCTTCTTGAAACATCGTTGCAAAAAGGTAGCTTTTCTAATCAGAAGTCCGCTCGCAATGCGAGGATGTATTTATGTCCAGTACACTGGACACCAGGACGCAATTGGCGCACATCGTGCTAAACATGGAAGGAAAAAACAAAACAAGAGGCAGCGTCACATGACAGTCTTGAAGCCCAGCCATAGAAAATGAAACCGGGGCATGCTGGGAATCTAACAAGAGCATGGAGCACGAGGAGGGAGAGCGTCGTCTGGTGAGGTTGACTTGTGGACGCTAGGCGCGCTCCCTCCTTGGTTCCTTTTCCCCTTCGTGGTGCTGAACGCTACGTGCAACAGCTAACCATGAGAAACTTTTTCTTGGGTCAAAGCAAACCGTTTTTGCGTTTTATAAGACGATTAACCTTCTGACAGGGCCAAAAGCAACACTCTTTCTTTTTATATGCTTTAAAGGACCCCTGACAGCAAAAGTTTTGTTTGCGACTTTTTTACAGTAATTTGTAGCTTTGCGTCTGGTAATGCCAAAATATAATCGTAAATGCTCTAACGCATCGTATAATTACTGCTAGCGTCGTTAATTGAGAACGATTTTGCGTCAGTTTCAAACGCCCGCCTAAATACCATAAGAAACTAGCGCCCCACAGCGGGGCAGCGCCTGAGACTACATGAGCTCAAGCTTCGGTGACGCTGAACGCGCCGTTTTCAAATAGGGGAACCCGCGGGCGGTGAAGAATGAAACGATGTGGGAGCTTTGAGCGTGACCCCCTTCAGGAAAAAGAAAAGCATTCCTGGTGTAAGCAGCCAGGAATGCTTTTCGAAATAATTGAAATAACTTACTAATACATAGAATATTATATTTTCATTACTTGGAAAATATAATATTTTATGTATTAGCAAGTTATTTCAATTCCATTGTAGTTGTTTGTTTTTTAAAATAATAAACCGTAGGCTACCTTTCGATCTTCTCAGCTGCGACGTACTAAAAAACCCTAACCACACGCGTTTTGCATCGGAAGGAGGTTTATTACTACCTCGAGTTCGCTCTAACTACGGCATAAAAGCATTATCATTTACAGCCATTTCATTATGGAACTCTCTTCCATCTAAGCTAAAGTCTCTATCTAACCTGTACACTTTCAAGAAAACTTTCAAATCACATCTTCTATCATTATAAGTACAGTAGACTCCCGTTAAGACGAACTCGAAGGGACCACAGTCATTTGTTCGTCTTATCAGGCATGCTAACATGCCAAGTGCATCCAAATATGTTTCTTGACAACACCAAATGGAGTATACTTACAATTGGGTGGAAATAACAAGAAAAAGTATTTATTTGGCTCAGCTTTTGGCGCACGTGTAAGCGGAGTATATTGAAGTCGCCATCTATATCTGTGTCTTTTACTAACATTCGAAGCCTACTGCCCAAGAGGGATGTCTTGTGTTCTTATTTAGATGATAGTGATGCAGACATATTAATACTCACGGAGACCTGGCTTTATCCTGAAGTAACCAACCAAGAACTGTTTCCAGATAAGGACAACTATAAGATATATCGATGTGACCGTGTCGATAGAAGAGGAGGCGGCGTGTTAATAGCGGTGAAAAATACAATCGCATCATTTCACCTTGATACTAACCCTTCTATAGAGATAACTTGGGCTGTATGCATTACAACTTTCGCTAAAATACTTATAGGATCATGTTATCGCCCACCGGATTCGCATTCATCTTTTCCCGATGATCTACGTGATAACATAGAGCGAGCTACACAACTCTATTCAGCTGACATAATATACCTTTCTGGCGATTTCAATTACCCGCTCATTGATTGGTTTACATTGTCCACCACATGTCGCATCTCATCAAATTTTCTAGAAGTTACTCTTGACTACAACCTATCACAAGTTGTTCAGAAATGCACCCGTGGTACCAACACACTGGACCTGGTTTTTACTAATGCACCAGAAACCACTGGAGGGATTTCATATACAGAAGGGTTTAGTGACCACAAGCTCCTTAGTTTCCAGATCAACCTACCCGTAACTTTTACAGGCTCAGTGACTAAAACTATCCGAGATTATAACCGTGGCAATTATGATCCATTTAACACCGGCTTACAAGTTTTCTATCACGAGCATTTTCTGCCATTGTTTGCCTCACAGACCGTAAACGCCAACTGGATTCTTTTTCAACAAAAAATATTAGCGCTAGTCGACCAGTTTGTGCCACTAATCTCGATATCCAACGATAAGACTAACCCCTGGTTTACGAAGCAGCTTCAAACATTACGTAATAAAAAGAAACGTTCGTATAATACCGCGAAACGTAACGATTCTGTGTCCTACTGGGAAAAATACAAGGCGTGCTTGCAAGAGTACTGTAAAGCTTTAGGCGCAGCAAAAAAGAAATATTATTCCCAGGACTTGCCCTCACTTATCAAAAATAACCCAAGAAAATTCTGGCACATAATCTCTCCCAACAATAAGTCTTGTCATCGTGTCACATTACACGATGCTAAAGAAACTCCGCTTTCTGATGAAGCTTCCGCGATTGCCTTCAATGCGTATTTCGCCTCTGTTTTTACCCAGGAAGATTGTTCCAATGTGCCATTTGTCCCGGATCAGCTCTTCCCTTTCATGTCTCCCATAACCGTCACGGCAGATGGTATCGCGAACCTCATCACGAATCTTAAAGTCTCTACTTCCTCAGGCATTGATAACATCAACTCTAAAATACTGAAGAACACCACTGATATTTCTAGTCGCTTTCTGTGTCTCATCTTTAACCAGTCTGTCATCCGGTGAGTTGCCTAAAGACTGGAAAATTGGCAAGGTAGTCCCCGTATTTAAGTCCGGTGACAGGCACTCACCCCGTAATTACCGACCCATCTCACTAACATGCATAGCCTGTAAACTACTTGAACATATTATAGCTTCTCATATCTATGATCACCTTGAATCAAATAACTTTTTTTTCTCTAATCAGCATGGTTTCAGGAAGGGCTACTCATGTGACACTCAGTTATTCGAATTCACTACTGACCTTTACTTTAATGTGAACAGTAACGATCAAACCGATTGCCTCTTTCTCGATTTCGCCAAGGCTTTCGATACTGTCCCTCATTGTCGTTTAATCTCTAAATTATCTTCCCTTTGTATTGATTCATTAACACTGTCTTGGTTACGCAACTTCTTGTCTTCCCGTCAGCAATTCACGGTGGTTAACGATACTTCATCTAACATTTGCGATGTCACGTCCGGTGTTCCCCAAGGCAGTGTGCTGGGTCCATTACTCTTTTTAATATACATCAACGACTTGCCCGCTAACCTTTCATCCTCAGTTAGGTTGTTCGCGGACGACTACGTCATCTACCGCAATATTCAATGTGTTGACAATCATTCCGCTCTCCAAAATGACCTTAATCTAACCTTCAGGTGGTGCGAAACTTGGCAAATGTCCCTTAACGCCTCTAAATGCAAGTTAATATCGTTCACTCGAAAGCGTACTAACTCATCATTTCTCTATACAATTAATAACACCGTTGTTTCAGCCACCCCATCGTACAAATATCTCGGCGTTCACCTTTCATCGGATTTATCCTGGACTACGCACATTGCAGCTATCTCATCAAAAGCCTCCCAATCTCTCGGCTATCTGCGTAGAAACTTGCGCAACGCTCCTTCTAACGTACGTGCACTATCATATCTTACTTACGTTCGCCCGCAACTAGAGTATGCATCATCCACATGGTCACCACATCAAGATTACCTTGTCCGTATGTTGGAAGCCGTCCAGAATAGGGCAGCAAGATTCATCTCTGGTAACTACGACTATCATTCAAGCATCACTCTAATAAAACAAGACCTCTCATTTCTGTCACTACAGCAACGCCGCGTCATTGCCATTTTATGTTTGGTTCCATAAATACATTTACAATAATAAACTTCACTGTTTGCCGCTTCATCCTCCTTTGCGCACATCTCGGCGCATTCACAACGCACGTAGTTTCATGCGCATTCATGGTCACACGCTGGCATTTAACTCATCACCATTACCTCGAGCCATAGCCCATTGGAACAGTCTTCCAGATCACATTGTTTCAATCTCTAATCGGGAAACCTTTCGTGATAAACTGATTTCGTTGCGTTTTAGTACTGTATAACTTTGTTGCACCTTGCTGTTTATAACATTTGTTTTGTATCTTTTTTTTCTGTTCTTTGACTTTCTTTGCTTCTTGTGTGCATTCTTTTGTTGCAATGTATATACTGATACCCCCCCCTTACTCAATGCCCTTTAATGGGCCTGTAAGGAATTTTGAATAAATAAAACTTGATAAAAACTATGCCTTCCAGTAGAGCATTTACACGAATCTACCGAGCACCCGATTTCGCGGGTTCATAATAAATATGCTCTTGAATGTATTGCTAACACATTTCAACAATAAATCCGTAGCATGGCCCTATGTTGACAATTCGAAAACAATATAAGAAGGAAGAGATAAGCACAATTTTCCTTCAAAGAATGGAAGATTTATTCTCCTGGCAGTTCATTTTTTTTCGGTGAGCCTGCTTAGCTGGCTCTAATTTCACTTCTCTATAAGCCTCGATCGCGTGCCAACAAAGCCAATATACGCTGAGCTGCTTAAGAAAGCACAGACTTTTCTTCGAGGTCCAGATCTCTTCCCGTTTTCGGCCCGTAGGAACTTTTCCTGATTGACGTGCAGCTGTAGATCTCCGTTCGCGCTACTCGCGGTCACAAGTCTCGGGCACACGAGAAAGACGCAACTCAGCTGTATTCGGTGTGCAAAATAACCTTCTTTTGTCATGCGCTTTCATAATGGAAATGGCCCGTCACAATTTGCACTTTACGGGGAACAGATACGACGCGCACAGGCCCTATGCGAAACAACGCGAACTGCACCCAACATGTGCTCGGCCGCCATTGTGGGAGGGCGATTCTAGCCACCCTAACGCATCTAACCCCACTGACAGGAGTGCTAGCGTCCGCAAACGTGGTTTCGGTTTCGTATGCGATTGTGAGGCACAGACAATTTTCGTTCCCGTTGTCGCTTTTATTTGGCTTTTTTCCCCCGTTTTCCCCTCTGTCAACAGCGGATGAGAAGCCCCGTCGCGGGCCCAAGCTTTTGTGTTCTGCTTTTCTCCTTTGAGCTCTAGCGGGGGGAACCAAAGAACGTGGGGATAATACAAAAGGACACAAGGGCTTGGGTGCCCCCCAGCCATTGCGTCCCCAACTCTTTTTGTTGTTTCCTTTGCTGATAAAGCCGGCACTTTGGACACCGGCAGGCTGGGGGGTGAGGGAGATGCCGGCTTTATGCGCTGCTATGCACTGCCTTTCTTTTCCGCTTATCTCGCTCCCCCCCCTCGCTTCGGGTCTTTGCGCCAGGAAGCACTTTTTTTTTTCCTTTTTGCTTTCTCCCGTTCGCCTGAAGCCCCACCAAGACTGCAATGTTGCTTGCGCAGGATCGCCAGCATTGTCGGTCACTGCGAAAGTTCGTCTTATCCGAAGAGACCTGTTCGGTGGTTCGTCTTAAGCGGATTTTTTTTTTTTTTTTTTGCATTGAGTCTATGGGAAACCAAACAAACGTTCCCATGTTGTTGGGCATAAGCGAGAATTCGTCTAAACCGAGTTCGTTGTAACGGGAGTTCACTGTAATTCAATTTTGTCCTAACTGAATTTTGATGTAGAGTTTGTATTGTTTTGGATGTTGTATTTATTGCTACTTTTATAGTTACTAAGTTTTGTAGTTTAATTCTATTATTTTTTGTGTGTTTTTGTTGTGTAGCAGCGTTCAATTGATACTACGCTGTCTTGCCATTTGCATTTGTATTGTTTTTACATGCTTTCTTCATCGTGGGTCCCCCCTTCAGTGTTCGGACTTTGGGACCCTAGTCTGGAAAATGTCTCCTTCATTATATGTATCGCCACTTCGTTAACAATAAACTTCAAACTTCAAAACCACCTTCAGAGCAGCCTGACAACAGAGCCAGAGGGTGACGAACAGTAGTCCTCACCGGGTGCCAGTCGGGGTATGTTCTCTGAAAATGTTCTCTGACGTCGACAATACCTTGCTTGACCTCCACAACGTCACGAGGGGAGTCTCTGTCTACGTCAAACCACAGAAAATGTCGATTGCACCTGAATACTCGGATGAGCACTTAGCCGTACTTTAAAACCAAATTATAATATCTTATAGGCAAGGCTTGTCCCTAAAAATCAGTCAGAACTGCCCCCCACATTCAGGAGTCTCAAACAACACTAGCATCTCGAGTTTCCATATTTGGTGTCAGGGGTCCTTTAAGTATAGTAAATTTTAAAACGCAACATATTATACAGGTTATCACTTGCACTACAGAAAGTCAAATCCTGCTACCATTCAAAGTTGCTTCCACTTCCTTTGAACCAAAAAGAATGACATTTGCACATGCTTTATTTCAATTTTGAAAAAATGTTGTGCAGGTTAGTTGGGTCATGACAAATATGCTCATTTTATTTATTATATGCAATATGTGCCATTCGAATTTGATTCAAAATTATTCGAACCAAATCACTATTTGCTTCGAACCTAAAATTTACTATTTGCTCAAGCCTAATGATAAGGCATCAAAACAAGTGCACATTTCTCTGGATTTAGTGGAATACTATGTAAGCTGTGTTCCGCGTAATGCTGCAGAACACTGCTAGGGCATCAAAACAAAAATTGCAGTGTTTTTGTCAAGAAAGCTGATGCGCAATAAGCAGTCTGCTTGCTCCACTTGAAGGATCTCGGCTGCAAGGAGGCTTATGATAAGCTGCTGACTGTGTGAAACTGTTGTGAAATGGAACAGATGATTTCTGTGCAGTCATTCATGTTTGGATGACGATTGGAGTGTGTCATTCGATGATGAACCACAAATTGCTGCATAAGTCATGGCCCTAGCGCTGTTTTATTAGTGGATCACTGAACGATAGTGCACCACGAGTCCAAGCTCAGTGCAGAACATCCCTCTAGAGAACCTGCACATGACAAAAATAGCCATTTCTCGTTTCTCTCTGAACGCAGTTGCACTCTTTAGCATGCCTATCTGTCGCACAGGGTTACCCTTTGTAGTTGGAAACTTTTAGCCACTTCCTGGCCATTATGGTCTGAAACTATTTTGCCAGTTTTGGGCACTGCAAAAGAAAACTGTGCTAGAAAAACTCATTGGATGTTTATTTTTGCGGTTGATTTTGTGCCCAAGCTTTTCAGTGATATTCGGGCAGCCTGTGGAAGCACTCTCCTTGGTGCAACGCCTCCTAGGAAAAAACTGTGCCTGGGACGTCGCTAGCTTTGCCACTAGAGGCACGCTTCTAGCGGGCGCCGTGTGGTGGTGCTAGTGACGGTGTCGGCAACGTTGTGTTGGAGGAGCGGCGCAGCTGGCTGCTTTGTGCAGGCGTTTGATTGTGCGTTCGTAACGTGCGCTGGAGGAGCGCCAGTCAAGCTCTAGCCAAACTTTCTGCAAGGAAATGATTGGCATTTGTTAAAGAACTTTTCGCAACAGAGGTTTCCTTTCAAGCAGCGTTCCTGTCGGTTACTGCTTACTGCAAACTGCAGGGTTACTTGTTAATGAGAACTAAAACACAATGATGCCAATTGCGAACCTCTCGCTTGAATCAGCACTTATCAAGTCTTGCCCTCACATGATGCAAGCAAGCTTTAAGGGTGAGGTAGCCAGACTGCGAAAAGCAGGGTTCCCTGACCACGTCCTAACAGCTGTGACGGAGTCACTGTTGCAGAAATTCAAGGGGAGACCAAAGAAGCCGCGGAGACCAGAACGTAGGGACGCCAATCCTGTGGTTATACCCTGCATGCATAGGGTCACCCACAATCTGAAAAGGGTTGGCTACAAGTACGGTGTCCCAATCGTCTTCCCGGCCCCACATAAGCTAGCAAAAGTGTGCCCCAAGGTCTGCAGCGAACAGGTGATTCCCGGCTGTGGAACGAAACACGCCAAACCGTACGTGCGGTGTGCCACGGGTGTGTGGTCTACGAGATCCCCCTTTCATGTGGCAAGGTTTACGTTGGTCAGACTGGGCGCTGCATAAACCAGCGCGCCAAGGAACATGA
Source organism: Rhipicephalus appendiculatus (assembly GCA_030522465.1). Taxonomy (NCBI): domain Eukaryota; kingdom Metazoa; phylum Arthropoda; class Arachnida; order Ixodida; family Ixodidae; genus Rhipicephalus; species Rhipicephalus appendiculatus. The sequence goes on along the minus strand of JALIZH010003830.1, from coordinate 1,548,771 downwards.
ACGGTCGCTAAGCAATGAGTCAGCGTCGTTCCAGAATCTACCCGCCCATTGCAGCGCTTGCAGAAACTGTGAACCACGGCTTGAGAAAATAAAAATCCTAAGCAGAAGTAAAGATAGATTAGCTCGTGAACTATCAGAAGCGTATTTCATCACACAGAAAGGCGACATGTGCGTCAGCACCACATCTGTATCATTGCGTGCTAGTGAATTTGAGGTACTAAACAAAAAGTGATAGCTTGCACCAAGCCCAACCCATCCACTATTTCTCATGAATGCGCATGCGTTCCTTGTCTTTTATTGCTATAAAATGCTATGCGGTTGTTTCAATAAAAATAGTTGGAGTCAGCGCCCGTCCTGTCATGTTCTTTTCTTCTTGTCCTCGTCTAATGTAGCGCTACAATTTTTAAATAAGAATGCCAAGGAAAGTATAGGGGGTGTTATTAATTCTAATGTAAATGTGAAGACAGAAAAGTGGAGGAAAAGATAACTTGCCACCAGCAGGGACTGAACCTGCGACCTTCGAATAACGTGTCCAATGCTCATTACTTGTTGGCACCTAGTCGTCTCTCGAAATAGCCTTGAGCCACTGGTCATGCAAACTGCTGTCCGAAGGTATCTCGTGGAATGTCAAGCGTGCAACTTTTTTCCTGAGGCTCGACGAGCATTTGGGTACGCAGCAAAACCGCATTTCTAGGCAATCAGAACACGTGGCTCAATAACTTTCCATGAACGCATGAAATTAAGGCAAAAAAAAAAAATCTCTCCCAAAACAGGCATTGCAGCATATTGCCTCATGCATTTATTTCTGTCGATATCTGCTTATTTGCGCAGCATCGTTTTGAACTCGTTTACAACGTCGCGTCGCTAGTGTGTTCGAGATGCGTTTCATAGCGCTCTAGTTTGATCAACTCCTCCGTTGGTTTCAACAACGCTGGCATTCCTTCCACCGACGCCCGTCGCGTCGTCTGCTCGAGTTATCGGCGTTGCCGCTGCAGGTTGCAAGAAGTCGCCGCGAGTGGCTCTAGCGACTGTACCGGGTGGAAAGAAGGATAACGGAAAGAGTTGGGCAGCGCCTTTGCGGTTCACGTCCCAGGCATAGTTTTTTTTCTAGGAGGCGTTGCTAGGTGCATTCCAGGATTACTGCTGCTTTTTTTTTTTTTGCGAGAGAATGTGGTGCCGTGTTACTGGCTTCTGTAGGATCACCATCTCCATCATCTAATGGAGGCACTAACATTGTTTTCACTTTTGCTAAAAGCTTCGGAATTATCACTGTAAAAAGCCACAAGGTGGGCTTGCAGGCGGCACAGAAACAGTCGCTGAACCTGCCTAAGCACTCGAATAATTCAAGGCTCCGAATTGCACAAGTGCTGCCATCTATTGTAAAAGAAGTTGACTTACTCTTTTAGGGGACAGTGCATAGTGAGAAAACGCATGTGATTCAACCATGAACTGCAAAGGTTTAATCTGGCTTGCTTGCAAATTCAGCGCTCACTTCTGTGCCACCAAAACTGCCACGTCGTGCTAACACCCACTCTGTTAGTGACATGGTTGCACCACGCATGCAACGTTAAGAGATTGGTTGCTTGGTTGTAATTTTGCTGAACTGTCCGGCAAAGTTTTTGGTGACCCGGGCTCCCGCGATGGGACATCGAGATCTTGTCTCAGTGCCGCCTCATGGGCTAGATTCTAGATTTTTTGCTAATTATCATTAAGACCGTGGGTAAGATGCCCCAAATGGTGCAGCCATTTTTAGAGTGCACTGCAAAAAAGTTGCAGAAGAAAGCAGTGGCAGGAATGTGATGTCACATCTCTCCCAACACGAATTTGCACAAGTTGGTGCTTAGGGCCTCTCAGATAATAGCGGCACCCTTTACTGTACTTGTTGTCTGCTGTGTGCAATGCCACAACATTTTCAAGGCCATGTTCAGCCAATGCAGCCCCTTCACTTCACTTCACTTTATTTCCTTAAAGTCCCCCCTTTAGGGGTATTACATAAGGGGTGGTGTTTAGTAAAACTATACAGTGATGTTTTTAATGGCTTCAGAAAACATAGATGGCAGAAATGGCTTGAGGAAGGCCATTCCAGTATTTTGCTGCTCGTATAAAAAAGGAGGCTTCGAAAGTAGTTGTCCGGGTACGTGGTAGTGCGACTTGAAGCGGATGACCAGCGCGATGAGATATGTGTGGAGAGGGCGTGATGTACGGTGGATGATTCAGTGAACTGAAATACAACATATGAAAAAGAGAAAGGGCGGCAATCTGTCGGCGAGAAAACTCTCGTCAAATTACAATGCCGAGAATTTCAGTGTGGCTCTCGTTAAGGGTGTCAATTCGTTTGAGAGTCGAATTCTTCAGAGAAAAACTTTTCCTGATGGTCGAATTACTTTATTGCAGTTTTTGCATGTACGAAGTGTGTATTGTCAGGAAAAAAAATTGTAAAAGAAAATGAGCAGTTTTTTGGTGTGAGCATTACTCAAAACTGCAAAATGTTCTATAGGATTTCTGAGCATAGTATTCCTTAAAACACGGACGACGAGAAAAATAGCGCTGAATGAATGGGGACACAAGAAGAAGACACACAACACTTCTTGTGTCCCCGTTCATTCATCGCTATTTTTCTCGTCTTCAATATATTTCAACAGTGCTTAAAACACGGGTCTACGCGCAGTGCATTATCGCCGTCTGCACACATAACATGCATCTCCGTTCTCTACTTGACGAGTTGTGCTGGCAAACATGCAGCATCTCCTCTGCGTGTGGCTGCCTTGGGCAGAGTTCAACTGGCTAATCGAGGAGAACGAGAGTACTTTGCGAATGATGGTGGCAGGCCGGGAGCCAGGGAAGGGCCCTAGCCCCCCCCCCCCCCCCCCCCTCGAATTTCAAGAACAAATAATGAAAATAGGTGGTTTTCAAGATTTTCAACAAGTGCCCCGCCCCCCGAAAAATATTTCTGGCTACGGGCCTGGTTGGTGGTAAACAAGCTAAGAGCACTGCCAATAAAGGTGTAAATCAACTTTCGCCGCCCCTGCAAGGGAGTGCTGATAAAGATGAAAACAAGTTTTACACACCTCCATTACGGTCACGCAGAAAAAGCAAAACCACGAAAGGGCATTGCTCATCAGCATTGCCACAGACCACACTGACGCTAGAAATCAGTTCTGTCAATCTTTGTAAGAATGCTGCACAGTCATTTCGAATGCTTTTTGTAAGTGCTAGGGGGAGGCAGCACCTCCCAGTGAGCATGCATCGACATTATGGCGCGAAATTTCAAGCAGAGGGTCGAAAATGGACTCGAGAAGCGTCTGTTGGGGTCTAGTTGGTACGACATATTACATTAACTTCAACTGTTTATTGCGCAAGTGCATTGTTCCAGGAGGCAAGATTGTGCCTTCAATAAATCAGTTGTTTGCATTCGTCCTTTTTGCTTCTACTCTGGTGTCTCGTTCCAGGCGAAGTTTTAAGTTTGCGTGAAAATGTACCCGTTCTGCAAAGACACTGCTGGACAGAAAAGTGCCGCCGTACATGTACGGCAAGAACACTCAAAGGGTTAAAACATTACTGTAGAACCTTGGGGAGACAACTACAGGCGTCAGTTTCAAACTTGCCGTGCACAATGGTGAGCCGATAGGCAGAGGGCAACCAGTTCAGGTGCCACCGCTGTGTCCACGTTTCGGGTGCAAACGTCTGCTGCCTTGTCATCTGCATCCAGACAGGTGGAATGGATTTTCATGCAGCCCGTGTGAATACCACACCGTAACCGGTTTGTTTGGTGACTACTGTGCAGGCATGCCCCCTCCCCCTGGTGCACGGCCGCCGTGGCCCCCAGGTCCCCCCAGGTGCACCGCCACCACCTCCGCCACCACCACCGACCAGCCACAGCGGACCGATGCCACCACCTCCACCACCGATGCCCTCGGGTCCACCACCACCCCCCACCACCACCCACCAGCTCTTGAGGCTGTGGTTAATAAATGGTTTGGGGCACTGGTGTTCACCGAGTCAATCTGCCTAGAAGGGACCCTGCAACACTTTTCCAAGTAGCCATGGAATGGATTCACTAAAGGAGCTTATTGCCACACGAGTTGACCACCGCAAAAATTTTTAGAATCCGTCCACTACGAGCGGAGTCGCGAAGATTCGTCGCACGCTGCAATTGTTTTCTCTCTGCTCTCGTCCCTGACAAAAGCGCTGGAAGCTAAGCAGGGAGGGATGGCTCGGGGGAAGAATGTACATTACGCGCGCCTTGTGACCTTGAGCACTTCTTCTCTTTTTTTGTTTTGTTTTTCTTCGAACGCGTGGCTTCTCAGCGGACACGTTGCGGCCTCGCGCGGTGGCCCCAGTAACTCCCGAGCGCGCCATGCTCAAATCAACCAATGCCGTGATACTTGGGCCTATAACGCAATGATTTTTGAGTATATAGCATCATTTGTCGAGAAGAGAAAGCGATTTTTAGCCGTCTTTGAGAATTTATTGTAAATTCCAGGCCGCCTGCCGCGCTATATTTGGCTCGCGTGTTCTCGGGAGCCTTGACTACCGATCGGCAACGTTTTATGACTTTCCTCAAAAAGTGTTGCAGGGCCCCTTTAAAATGTAGTTTCATGGCAGCACTTCGCCGTGAAGCCACAACTGAGGCAGTCATCTCAACCATCTACTTTTGTCCACCACTAAAGAAACCTACCATGATAAAGTTTTTATCTTCAAAGGTGCCCAAGATGGAACAAAACAAAAAAATACAAGACACACAATGACAAGTGCAACGACATCGCACACTTGACTTCATGTGTCCTGTATTTTCTTCTAGAGCTGTGCAAATAGCAAAATTTTGGGCGCAAAGCGAATTCGAATAAACTTTGAGTGCCGATCGAATATTTTTGTAATATTTTTCAAATACTTCGAAGCAAAATCACAGAAAAAAAGTTGCGGAGGATCCCCAAGTTTATTCTTACGAGTTAGTGTACTTGACCTCCCTCCGGTAGCTTCCTTGTGAACGAATGTCTGGGATAGCTCACGCAAGAGCTCTCGGCATGTCGATGATTTTTAAATTTTTTTTTTATAATGAGGACTCTATAGAGAGGTCCAGGAAGGTTGACAAGATATTTTAGTGCTTTTGCGCGAACTTTCCAAGACTTTCGTTCACAAAGGAGCTACTGGAGGGCGGTCAAATACACTTCCTAGACCTAGAGATAGATTTTAGTGCAGAGCACACTTGTTGGGAGTACTCACCTTGTTCAAAGAAAGAGCAGCTTCCATTTGCATTTCGCCATTATAAGTTAGTCCGGAGCTGTATGCAGGGGTGCAACAGCTGCGCCAATTGCGCCAAATTGATACAATTCCCCGTTTTTGCGCCGAGCTGCGCCAAAACCATGAAATTGGCGGAAATTGCGCCACGCTGCGCCAAAATGCCCGACCAGCCTAAAACTTCTCTCAGTTGCGCCAATTTCAGCGAGAAATGGAGACCACGTTGGCCACCTGCAGTTTGCGTCATCAATCAATCCACGCGTGCAGACCCCAACCTTAAACCACGGTGTGCTGCTGGAAGCGTATGCCGCGTTTTCCACGCGAACAAACTCTACGTGCTGCGAACACCGGCGTTGCCGGCGACCACATTGGTTGCCATAGCAACGGCACATAAAACATTTGTCTGTCTTGAAGTTGCTTCGGCCCAGCAATAGGTATCCGGTGCCGTCTCCGTTCCAACGGGCACGCGCCGTTGTTACTTTATATGGTCGAACGCACCTTGTAGGTGAGCCAAGAAGTTGTACCCTAAACCTAACCCCTTCGCGAAAGAAAAAAAAAAGGGGGGGGGGGGGGTGTTCTGTAGCGGTATTCGAAAATTTCCTGGCCTTGTTCTAACCCGTGCAAAACGCTGCTTAGGCTACCTTCGCCGCAGTACACCAGTGCCCTGCGAAAAAGCGTAATAGAGTTTGGAAGGGGCTGTTAGCACTAGTCACGGGACAGCACATTTTGTTCAATTACTCATGCGTGTATACGCCGCATACTTGTGAGTACTAGTATGGTCGCTGACGCCTAAAAAAGTTACTGGCAATCATTTGGAGCAGTATATGACATTTCTGTAGCCCTAAAAAAAACTAACAAAACTGTGCCAGTTTTCGTAAATTTTTTTTCACCACCCCTGCCCTTCAGTTTTACGAATCCCCCGATATTCAAGGTCGCCAGCTTGGCAGATCTAAATTTGAATTCGCAGAGTCTGTCAAAGGATTTGACAGGTGCGGCAAATGCTAATGTGGACTTTATCATTGTTTGTTCAGTGGGGTGGTTAAAAATACTACTTTTATTGAAATAGCAGTGCTCATGTTCACTCTTTGCGATTTAGGTGATGTTGAATGGTTTGTACATCTTTTTTTTTAATTTAAGCCTTTTTGATATATAACTTCCAAATTTGGTATTTCGTGATAAAAAATGTATGTTTTTTTTTCCTCGTAACCTGCTCCAAATTTGGATTTCAGTGCTCCAAAAGTAACATTTTGCTGCTCCAAAAATTGCTCCAAATTCCATTTCGGCTGTTGCACCCCTGTGTATGTAATGTTCCGGAGTTGTATGTAATGCGTTATAACAAGTAACCAACTGCTTGCAATCAATTACATTTTCTTGTATTTTCTAATACAATTGATTACTCTTTTGAAACTAACAATATGGGTAATTCAATTACATTTTCTGGTAAATTGATTACTGGTAAGCAATTACCTTCTTTTTTTTTCTGAAAATCAAGTTGGAACCAGTCTTCCTACAGCAGTTCTTGCCCTGATAAATATGCGACTGCTTGGTCCCTACAGAGCCCATTGTTTCACCTTTTCCTTTAGCCTTACCTGCAAGGCCTTAACAGTGAAGCGTGACGCTTCAGAGAGGACATGGACAATATAGTTGGATGCAACCTTAGAAGTCCACGGTATTTCCTCCTCGAAGGTGGAGGCCTGCACCAATGCGCTCCAAACATGAGCCGAACGGCCAGTGCCTTCACAGAACAGTGCCCAGTGCTTTAGTTGCAGAGGCGATCGGATGCTCATTCGGTTGGGCCTCCTAAGTTGCATTATGTAACTGCGCAAAAACGGACGGTGACACAAAAGAAGAGAAGGTCACAAACAGGCGCAGGCACAGGCACAAACAGGTGCCTTCTCTTCTTTTGTGTCACCGTCCGTTTTTGCGCAGTTACATAATGAATCATTACCAACTGGCCCAACTTACCACTCTTCTGCTCCTAAGTTGTATCGTGACTATAGCATCGAAGCACTGTGCAACTGTGAGCTGATGCACAAGGTGTACGTACGTTGTAATACCACCCTTCCCTCAAGTGCATGCATTGAGAGAGAGTGCAATGTGGCAGCGGACCTCTTAACTAGGAAACATGGGAAAATCAGCGACGACAACTTCAAACAACTCCTGTTGAAAGTTAACAATGTGTAACACTATTCTCCCCAAGATCGAGTAGAGTCGCCGCCTGGCCACTGGCTGAAGCGCGCCTAGTGTGGATTGCTCCTCGCGTCGTCTGCTAGCCACATAACGCTAGCATGGGCGCGTACCCCATGCTGATCCTCAAAGGCCGGTTTGTCCCGCTCTGTTAGCGCAAGTTTAACTGCTTGTACGTTTGCCTAGCACGATCTACAGAGACATGTGGCCTTGCTCGGCTGTATATGCACTGCAATAAGATCAGTTTGTGCACTTGCCGAGACTGCTGTGTATCCTCCGTTCGCCAGGATCATTTCGGTGTAGGTGCCGCTTTGTAGTTGAAGCACATCGTAAAGTGCACTTGGCGTCGTCCCAAACATGAGGAGTATTAAATATTGCGTGAAAGCCGCGTTTTAGCGACTCTGTGATAAACGAAGTTTTGCATTGTTGTTAGGTGTCTAACTGCGGCGCTGTTGCTTATCAGTTATGCGACGAGCTTTAGTTGTGCTTGAGATAACCTCTTATTGCACAGTCCTGGTCCCACTATAGCAAAACATTTCTGTCTAGTAAATTCTGACACTTCAGTACTTAAATTGTCCCTTAAAAACAGCAGAAAATGTAATGACACGGAGGTGATTAAACTTGAATCGCCGAGGGCAATTTTCACATGGGGTGAAATTTATAGGGACACACCCGTGTGCTTAGATTTGGGTTTGCTTTAAAGAATCCAGATGGTCAAAATTAATTCAGACGGCGTGCCTCACACTTATGTCGTATAATTTCACACAAAACGTCATCTTTTTTTTTCTTTTTACGATGTCCTGAGTGCTTTTGTGGCGTTGGCATAAACTGGCGGAAGGATCGGTATTTATTCGCTTGAAAAAAAAAAGAAAGCTTTTGTTTTGTCCCATCAAATAACCGAACCTTTGTTGCATATCACTATCATGCAGATAATCAATCGAAGAAAGCTGCATGCTGAACTGTTACTTTTTATACTGTTAGTGGAGCAAGAACAAACGCGCTAAAGCGCTGCCAGCCACGTAGCTTTCCTGAATAAGCTTATCAACTGTCCTACGTCCATTTCATGGAGAAGTGAATAATAAAAAATGCGGACGCGTATTCGCGGTTATTTCTGCTCATCCCCACGAATATGGGATTTCTTTCTTTCTCATTTTTTTTAGTATCCAAGACCAGCATGCATGAAGCAAAGAATGAATTAAGTCGCACTACAGCAGTGCCAAGTAGGTGGGACACAAGCTCAACACTTACAAATAAAAATAGAAGAAACGTGACGTAGTGCGAAAAACGCAGACAGTCGCCAAGCACGAACATCCCTTTCAATGGCAGATTCCGTTTCTCTCGCAAATAATAATGACGTTCGGCGAGCTTCGTGCATACATTTGGCAATGGATGACATATATATTACGAGGATAGGCTGCACTCAGCGCATTTTATTTGCCGACAATCGGCTCACAGCGCTCACAATAAGCGCCGCTGCGTACATTTGTATGCGTGCTGCCGGCCGCCTATCCACACTAGCGCGGTGACGGTGCTGCCGCCTGTAGCCCGATCTCGGGGCGAATACCACAGAAGCCTGAGTAGTTCGTTGCAGTTTGAGTGAACTTGCATTATTTTGTTACGGCAATAAAATTCTGAAGGAAAGTAATACAAAAGTAAGCGATTACATTTCTGTAATTTCTCAGTTACTTTGCTGGGGCTGTAATTGACCACTGTAATCAATTACATTTTAAAGAAAGTAATTGTAATCAGTTACTTATTTTCTGTAATGTGTACAAGTCTGACACCGACTAGCTCTTCTCCAGGTCCTTTAAATCGAACCGACAGTGCATGAATGATTAAACACCAACATTCATCGCAAAACCACAATTAATTCATGAAGATTCAATTCTCCACCACGCCATTGCAGTCTTTTGCACTTTTCACATCACACACAGCGGCACTCTACCCATCTTGTCTTTCAAGGTTGCCATTTCATTTTCTTGAATACGTTAGTACTAGTTACCAAATGGCACATGCAGCACCAGCGAACCACAACTCATCTGTGCTCGACGGCAGTCATTTGCAGCGTAGCGTAAGATTGGAATTATCGGCATTGGTGACTCAAGAAATGGAGAACACAACCACCACAGATTACAATGACGAGTCATGGCATGAATGCAGGCTGTTTTCACAAATCTTTAAGCGTTCTCATCATGATAATTTCATCTTTGAAATTATGAATGATGATGATAAAAGTTATGTCGGTGGGCACTGGATTTCTTTTTTCTTTCCAAAGTGGCGGTTTTCAAGGCGAGTGTTTCACGCAGAATAATATTGTTTGCTACAGAATGACACAGCTTTCATGCCTAGGCTTGTCATTTGCAGAGTGTGTCAAGATATGATCATACTCAGTCATACTTCACTCAGTGTGCATCTCGCACAGTAATGCGCAGAATACGAAAGGCTTGACAGGTCAAGATGTACTAATCAGTAGAGTCAGTTTGTATGCTATAATCAAGGATGCTTTTAAGGTGTACATAGGAAAATAAGATTGAATCTCTTTAAGCAACATGAACTGACAATGAATATGCAACAAGGACTGCCCACCTTTCTGACTGCGTGCCTGGGCACTTTCTGCCTACTTTTGTATCGGCATTGTGTATTCCGATTGACACAGCTTAGCATTTTTCAGCAGTATTGAATGCATATTTATGTTCGACTATTCACTATTTCTAGCAACTACTTTTTACAAGTGCATAACTTCAACCAACTGTCTCGGTAGCAGTATCGACAGCATCAACTATCTATCATTTCGGAGAGCAACAAACAAACAAGTCAGTGCAGAATTTATTTTGAATTCTCCCTCATTACCATCACAGCATGTTTGGTAACAAAGCACAATATGCAAATGGACAAATGGTACAAAATATATGCGAGTCTTGTTCGTTAGCACAACAAACAGCTGCCTTCACTGTACAGCAATAAAGCAAACACTGCAACAAATGCTTCAACCTGTGCTATAATAGCCTTTGAAGATTTAATTGTGGATTTCCATGTGCTGAAATCAAGCTCCAATTACATTGCGACAACTACAGATTGATTTCAACTACCTGTGGTGCATTAGCAGGCTCTCGAAGGGGCCCTGCAGCACTTTTTGAACTTCAACAAAACTTCATTTGGACCTAGTTGGTACATACTCCTGAGGTGAAAGTAACAGCGCAAACACACAAGACACCTCACATAGAAAAGATGCGACACACACGAGTGCCGACTATCAACCGCTTTACTCCTTCGGTTGTCAATGCATACATAAATGCCCAAGGCAGCCTTATCGCACATGCGCATACAACAGTAGTTCTAAACAAAAGTGAAACTGATGGTATCGGTGTATTAGATATGCGAAGACAAGAATTCATACTCGGATGAGTGCAGGGACAAAGATTCTGAACATGGTCATGAATTCTGAACATGGCCAGAAAACGGTGCCGATTGGTAGTCGAGGCTCCTGTGAGCCATGGTGTGCAGCATGGAATTAACAATTACGCTTCAAAGTCAGCTAGAAATCGCTCGCTCTTCTCCAGACAAATGAAGCCATAAGCTTAATCGATTTGGGTTACGGATGATTTGAGCATCATGATATGCATAGTTAGCACGGCCACTGTGGGGTGCTGCGACGTGCTCATGCTGTAGAGTGCTAGAATTACACAAGTACGCTCATGATTACACTGAAAGTGAATTCGAAGAATAAAGGAAAGAAAGTGCTCATGATTACACTGCTGTACGGATGTAGCTTCCTGCCCTCTGTCGTGCTCCCCTTTTGGTGCATTTGCTGGGAAGAGTGCAACAAATCCCCGTAGCTCTGCTTGTACTAGACGGATTCTAAAAATTCCATTTGTCAGGTAGATAGATGGCAAGTTGGGCCAGCTTGGTTTACATTCATGTTTTGGTTGAAGCGCACCGAAACACACACAAGTAGAAGCGCTGTCTTGTCTGCTTCTACTTGTGTCTTCTTCTACTTTGTGTGTGTTTCGGTGCGCTTCAACCAAATTTTCAAACATGATTTGTCAGGTCATTTGATGACTGCTAAAAAAGTGCTGCAAGGCCCCTTTAAGTCTAAGTTCATGAGCATGTTGTGTTTTGACCCCGTAGAAATGCGACTGTTGATCATGGTTCAATAGCAAGCTTTAAGTATGAGGTAAAAACAAGAATGCATGAAATGCTAATTGCACACACTAGCAGTAAAGAAAACCGATGCACAACTTCTGCCCACACTGTTTACAGAGTGTTCCCTTAAATGGCCAGTAAACAGACTCACAACTTTTTCTTTACACCCCCCAAACAAGCTCGCTAATTTGTGCAATAGACCGCGGCGGTCACATTTTGCAAATATTACAGTGCTGCGTGCGGCGCAGACCCTCCATTTCAATAAACTATTCCCGCGCTTCTTCCCTACGACTAGTGAAGAAGCGCCAATTGCACCAAACTGCGCCAAGAAGTAAAACCTGCTACATCCTGCTACATCTTGGCAACAAATTCATTATCTGCGCCAAGCATGCACCATGACATCATTTTTGTGTTCTTTCAGTGAGAAACTAGACGGCAGGCACTTGAAATCCATAGATTAGCCCTGCTATTTTGAGTGGTCATCGTAGTAGACAGGAAAGTGATATGTAGTTAAAGTAGTTGCTGGGCGCAAGTCTTCCAAACAATTTCAACTTGCCCATACTGCGAAACTATCTGCGTTAGTTTTCTGATACTACTAGACCATACTGTGAGATAATATTACCTGAGTCCAATAAAATAGTTTCTAACTGTTGTGGATACACTCAAAGAAAAGTAATGATGACCGATTTGTGCTTGATGACAGTCGTACTTGACTGACTGTATTAATTACAGTAACTCAGTACGTGTATGTAGACCTAACCGTTTATCTAATTTGTTTTTTTAATTTGTAATGCTATTTGGTCTACTTTAGTTCTAAAATATTTCATGCAGGGTGCCTAAGCTTTGATACCATACAACGGGCAGATTTTATCAACAATACCATGTGCTATACAGTGACAGTTACTTTGCTGAGAAAGCACGGTGTCCCAATATTCCGGTACATCTAGGCTGGTCAGGAGGGCTGAAAGGATGGCGAAAGCCAGCGGTGCCTTGGAATAGGGGCCCGACCACGTGGCATTGCCCTGTTTTAGTGGCAACGTAGCCTTTTACACAAATAAAGTTCTGTTCTCGACATCGGCAGCTGTGCATGTCAAACCGCTTGTCAAATGTACATACATATTCTCCCCCCCATCACCGTAAATTTTGCTGAGCGCTCATTAAATAATGGGAACAAAGGACCAGTAACTAAACCCTGTTCATTATTAACCACCCATTAACCAGGGCCCCAACGATTCTGTACATAAAGCATGACAGCAGACACTTCTCCACGTAATGAAGGGCTAGGTTGTAGTAAAAGCACAAACGTAATCACACTTTTTCTTTTTGAAAGTAAAGATAATGCAAGAAAATTTTAGACAGCTTATGCTTCCTTTATTGCAACTAAAACATCAGGGAAAGCCAGAGCAACGCCTCCTCTATTTTATCAATGCCAGCCAGATGCGCCCATTCTAGCCGTTCACCACCCTCTCCTCTAGCCCTTTCCTACTCTCGCCCATCGACTAGCCTTCGCGAGTGCTTTGCGTTCATGGGGAAGAGCACCCATTATGTGGTGCCTCACGAAGGAAATCAGATGACGTAATTCTTTGTTCAGTAGTGTACAGATCCGTGGGGCGGCGTCTTGCATCCCTCGTGTTAACCATGTTGGTGGTCACGCTGGCTCTGTAAGAGACACGGTGTTTTGAGATAACGCGTCTCCGTTCGTGGCGCTATGCGGGCAACAAATGGGGAAGCGTCACTGCGATGCTGCTGCATGCGCTGAATTCAAGAGTGCTGTGAGGTGGCGGTGGCATTGCTTCGAGCTAAAAAGAAGGAGCATGAAGGAACACATGTGACAGACACATGATATTGGAGAGGGAAACACATTTGTCGCATCTCCGTGGGAAAGCGCTCGGATGCACGTGTGACGCAAGCAGCGCTACCCTACATGTGGCGTCGCATCACGACCGCTCCCTGAACTAAGGCGAACCAACGGCTCCCATTGAGGAGCGAGTGTTTGCACTGGCATTGAAAAAAATAGAGGAGGCGTTGGCCAGAGTCACCTACAAATACCAAGTGGACTTAATAAACTTCGGGATGTCTGCAGAAAAGCGAAGCGCAGTGACCTAATTTCATATTTAAGAGTACTCAAAATGAACATGTGTGCATGCGTGCATGAATAGATTTCATTTGACATGTGGTGCAACAGCTCCGGCTTAAGAGACAAATATTTGCATCCGAAAATGTGTGGCAAGTAACTGCTCCAAACAGTTTATATGCTGCTCCAAAGTGAGAGTTAAGTTGCTCCAGAACCTGTGCCAAAATGGCTTTGGTCAATCACATCATTGAACGACTGGCCAATCGTCCTTGTACGCACAGTGACGAAATCTCGGCCTATGGGCAACATCATGCACCACTGAGCTTGTCGATTGGTTCTTTGCAATACGAAACGGCGCCTTGGCCCTACAGCGTTGCAGTTTTGGCCGCGCAGTCTGCATTTTCATTTTCCTGTGCTGCCCTGTGCCGTTTTGTAGAGCCTGAGACTACCGTGACAAGTGGTACAGTTGAACCCCTTTATAAGAGGCATGCTCCGGGCAGCAATTATTGCCTTTTATATGAGGTGTCTGTTATAAGCAGGGTACCATGTATGCATTTTCTTATCAACCCGTATTTTAGTGTAGGCACGCTGGTGTCTCTTATACCCATTTGTCTCTTATATCAGTGCCTCTTATAAAGGGGTTCGACTGTATTGCCAGAACGAAAGCCTCTGGGATGGAGGCGTCACGCTACTTTATTGCTGGGGGAAGGGTGCGTACCTCACCAGTGCCTCGTACTCCTTGCACCGCGCTTCCTCCCTGCGCCGCTATGACACGTGCGCATGTGGGGGGAAGCCTTGCTTGGTCGTTGGCTGCGCGCCGGTGACGTATCCCTGACGTGTTACGTTGACGAAGTGGGCGTAGTGCGCCAAAGGGCAACTCCTATGCGAGAAAAGGGTGGGAAGGACGAGCGGAAAACCGAAACCAGCCAAAGTGGGTCGTTCTAAACCCTGTAACTTCCTTATTACAGCACTTATTCGCAAAGTTCTTGCGGCAGCATGTTCACATTGTGCAAGTACGCAGTTATTTCTCCATTAGAAATTTTGGACTGCAAGGTTGTTTACTGGCCCTTTAATCACTTGTACACTGGCACCTTGCCACACTTGTGTGCATGAAGCTGGCAAGTGCAAGAAGATAGCACCATTAAGTTTCACTTACAATAACCTTTAATTTTACATTTGTACTTATCCATCACAAAAGAACCTCTCAACATTAACAGTAAATCGGAAAGTGTAGATGCAAGCTCAGAACATGGCACAGCTGGGTTGCCAAGCTGTACTTTGCTCAGTGTAAAGAAGCAGCCAAAAGGCATAACACACAGTGCCATTTATAGCACAGGACGAGAAGCATGGCTCAGCGTGAAATTCCCAGGGCATCCAGGATGGCGCTGTTGCCGACAAAGCCCTCGGGCGTATCCTGTTGGTAGTTGAGGAGCACTTTGTTGCCACCTGCGTCCAGAGAAGCAGTGCCCATATTGAGCCCTACTGAGTTCATCTTTTACAAGTGCACATGCATCGCCGAATCTTCGCCAATACACTGCATTTGCTACCGCATGAAGCTGATTGTTCCAAATTGTGTGCAGTACATCGCCAACTACGCTGACGCCCTCAGTGCCGGGCATGCATGCATCTGTCATGAAAGTGTTTGTGATGCCTACTCTGTTCCTGACCGTACTCAAGTGCGGCAATAACGAGCTGCATACGTTTATGAAGGCAACGCATCTGTGCGGCGCACTTGGCAGCCCCTCACAGAGACAGCGTGAACGACAGCTTGCACTAGGCCACATGCACTACTGAACAGTTTGCTGGAGATGCTTATCGGAAGGGTTGTCAATGATTAAGCCATACTAGCGCGTTTGCCACCTGCCGCCATCACGCCTCCGTGCATTGCCGGGGCTTATCCATAAAGACATCACCGTACAGACAGCACTGCGCTGTGACAGTGGACCCTTCAATTTTCAATACGCTTCACCCCATCACACTCTGGCATTGTGGCAAAACTGCCTTTCGGACTCTGCTACGGCCGCCTCAAACGAATCGACTCACGAAATCGCTGGTTTGAACCTACAAAGTGATAGATGCGGCAGAGGCGGGGCTATAATTTATGCCGTTTCAGACCTGAAATTTGGGCACAGAGTCCGAAAAGTCAGACGCCAAATATTTTCAGTGTCTGAAATTTCAGATGTTGACGTCTATGGGATAGATTAAGAACTCCAGGCTCAAAGGGAGCGCGCGCCCTTGTCCGCTACATCAAATGGGCCTCCACAAAAGTTTTAGGAGGAGGAGGAGAAGTTGTAGAAATGGCATCTTTTCCTTTCACGTTTAAAGTGTTCTCCACACAACATTGGTGGAACCAAATCATAAATAAACACACTTCTGCTTCTGCACTGCCTCATTCTTTATAAGACAACTAGGGAATACCACTTAGCAGCACCCATCCAACGCCTCACCAACTTAGCCAAAAGAAATGCTTTCATGTTCCTATCTCATTAGAATACAATACTTAGGGAACCTCTGCAACTTTTTTTTCTGTAATTTCGCTTCAAAGTATTTAAGAAATACTTTGAAAACATTCAAAAATATTCTATTCGCACTCAAACTTTAATATTCGAATTTGCTTTGCACCCAAAATTTTGCTATTCACACAGCTCTAGTTTTATTGTATCGCCACTATCTTAGATATGTATTTCTTGCTTGAGAAATGGGTGCACATTTGATTTCTGGATATTTTTGGCTCTCCTATGTCATTTTGAACTTTACTTTCTGGTGCTTTGAGTCCATAAAATGTGGGTGTGTTTGATATAGGGACATGTTGCAGTTGTATCAAATACTAGTATGAAGTGAGTCTGCTGTGTACTTTGTTAATTCTGCCTCTTGCTTAGTTCAAACAACCCGATAATTCAACCAATTGTGTTTGGGGCTGAATTAAAGGAAAGTAGCATGAACTAAGAAATTCATGTCGAAGCAAGACAGGACACAGTAAAGAACACACAGGACAGGCGCTATCCTGTTCTGTGTGTTCTTTACTGCGTCCTGTCTTCCTCGCACTACGCTTCGACATGAAACTATACCAACTTGCCCAGTACTCTACCTTACTTCAGTGAACTAAGGAACACGCATAGCACACAACAAAAAGCAATGCACACCTTTCTCCACGACGAGTGTGCCGCCCATGAGCAGGCCATCTCCCGTGGTCAGATCACCCCCCCACCTTCTCAGACTTGGCCTGCATGCAACAGCAGATGCCTGAAGAGCTTGCCTAGTTCGCCGGACACTGCCACAATTACTTTCATTCAACAGAGGCCTTCATATCAATGCAAACAAAGGACTGCAATAAATTAGAACATGCAAACCACCAAGAAAATACAGGTGAAAGTAAAATCAAAGGACACGGCGACAAAAAAATAGGGGTGTGCGAATCGAATTCGAATTGAATGGTGCCGAATAGCGGCCAGAAATATAAGGTCCATTCGATTCACCCTGCACTTCCAGAACTGGTTCATGGTGGTGCCATCTGAGTGCCGTCGAGGTGCAGGGGACGTTTCAGCAGGTGCAGCAACAACGAGATGCCGAAACGAATGCGAGAGTGCAGATGTTGTGCAAGCCCTGCGCTACAGTCGGCTGTTTCGCGGCTTGTGGAGGCTGTGATTCGTACAAGACGGCGCCGCTTACGTTGCTAGGCATATGCAACTACCGGAAAACGTTCACTGTCGTACTTGTTGGACGCCGCTAAAATAGACACGAATGCAATCGGCTTTGTCGTCTGCTGCGGTGCCAGCCATCTTGTGCTGCACGGACTCGACACTACCTCACGAGCAGGTGCAGGGAATTCGTGAACTAGCCTTGCACGACGGCTGCACTTTTTCGAAACGGACACCGCAGTGCCGACGCCGCCATGTTGAACTCGTGAAACGAATGCCGGAGTGCAGCACCACCGTGAACCGGTTCACAAAGTGCAGCTGAAACGAATGGACCTATAGAATATTGAATCAAATACCGAATGCAAAGGATTTTATTGAAAATTGAAAGAAAAAAGTGACTGCTACCGAAAGACTACAAATTGTCATGCAGAAACACAAGCTGTTCTACATGACCTGGCTTCAGGCTCTCTTGCCGTGATGTTGCCGCATTTCCTGCAGTTGAAAAATGCACTCACTGGGCACCTCAGTAGCAGGGAAGGGAAGGTATTTCAAAGTAATTTTGGTGATACCTGGACAAAGTGCACATCCATATTCTTTCTAGTATTTCAAAGAATCATCCTCTCTTAGGATCAGGGGCTCATTGAAGTGTTCTTGAACCTCGTGACTATAAGGGTTCGAGCTCAGTGTGCTGGTTCTTTTATGATAGTCTCCCAGGAGTTCCCTGGCCTTTTTTGCTGGACTCATGACGAGCGGAAATGGCATAATCTCTTTTAAAAAAGACATTCACTTGCTTTTGAACCAGAATATCGGTGAAAGCTTTAACGAAAGGCCTACTGTAACAACGTTAGCGTTAGCCACCCCACCCAAACCAAGTTGCACCATTGGCACCAATATCTGTCCTGTCGAATTATTCGAAACTTGGATTACTAACTATTCGAAAGTCAAATCAAATTACATTCGGTTCGGTATGATTCGATTCGAATTCAAAACTCGAATATTCGCACACCCCTAACAAAAGCTGCACAGAACATGCAGCACAGTCACAGCATAAGCTGGAGGAGCAGCCTTCTTAGAGCCGTAGTGTACGCATTTGGGCTGGTTGGTTCATGTTTACAGAAGTGAAAAAACAGCGCTAAAATGACGGGACATGAAAGGACACAGGACAGGGCGCTGACTAGCAACCAAATATGTTTATTTCGTCAGCATACATATATACCACACCACTATCACGATGACACAAACAAAAGATTTTTGAGCCTGCGCAGAGGCAATCAAATGATTGCTAGTCAGCGCCCTGTCCTGTGTCCTTTCATGTCCCGTCATTTTAGCGCTGTTTTTTCACTTCTTAGAGCCAGTTCTAAACTCTCCTAGGGGTGCGTACTGCAAGTGCAGTTGCAAAGTACCAACTGCACCAAAGTTCAACATTTTGCGAATTAGTTAAGTATCCACTACACGTCTGTGAGGCAATGTGTGCACCTACGCAGCTGCACTGTTGATGCTGCAGTCAATGATGATGACGAATCATGGCTGAGCGTTTGGCAATGGGTGGGCAGCTTTAAACCACTCCGTCATTACGCTATTCGCATGGTGCGACGCCTGGTTTGAATTCTACACCTCTGCCACACAACAATAGCATAGCTGCAATGGGACTCTTCACCCCACATGAAACCCCTATAGTGTCTTTTTCCAAAGCAGTTTTAAGCACTGGCATGGCTCTGTAGTAGCATAAGTGACTACCATGGAGAATGCCTAGATTTGATTCCAGCTTGAACCGACACCACCTAAATTGGCTGCTGATGTGAGCTCATAACAGCTTACGCGGTAAGAACAAAGTTAATTGTGCGTGTCTAGCACCACAAGACTGTGAGTCAGTTATGAGGGACACCGTATTGGAGAGCTCCAGTTTAATTTCAATCAGTCCATTCTTTTGCAAATAAATCTCCAAACAGACGCGTTTTGTCCCCACTGAAGTTCAGGTAGGTCAGCTTGAAGAAATGGGAAGGGACGTTGTTTATGTTCAACTCAATGTCCAAAAGAGCTTCAATTCCGATGCGTCAGCAGTATCCAGTCTTATGAATGCATGTCCCTACAACATCAGATGCGTTTAGTA
Organism: Rhipicephalus appendiculatus; assembly: GCA_030522465.1. Lineage (NCBI taxonomy): Eukaryota > Metazoa > Arthropoda > Arachnida > Ixodida > Ixodidae > Rhipicephalus > Rhipicephalus appendiculatus. The sequence continues at coordinate 1,529,381 of JALIZH010003830.1, read as the reverse complement.
TAAAAACAAGCTGCTCAATAAATCATCGTTCTTGCTGTGTTATCTGTCTTCCTTGCAGTACCTCGATAGTGATGTAACCGAAGGTGGGACGGATTGGCGCTTGACAACTAGACCCGCGCAAACATGAGTGCCGGATGGCCGCCAGAATTCGGAGGTGCAAATGGCTACCTGGCAGCTTCCTTTGATGCCCATAACACCGCAGATGAAACGAAGAAACGAGCACTCCTGATACCGTCGCTCACAGACAGCGCAGTGAGAATCAATGAGGTCGATGAAGACTCCTGGCGGAGAAGTGCAATTTCAGGACATCATTGGAGTACATGCTGAGAAAGCGTGGAATGCATGATGAAGATGTTAGGGGATAGCAAAGCTTCAATGTGGGCTAGTTGGTACGGCATTGTAATGTAGTTGCGCTGAGCGAAATGCACAAATGAGTAACCACCTGTCCTGTCCTCTTGTTCCGTTACTCGTCTGTGCATTTCGCTCAGCGCAACTACATTACAATGTTAGGGGACATTTATTGATGCAACAGAAGCTTGTGCTAGAACAGGCAGAATGCTTTGCAATTTCGGCACAAGAAGCCAAATAATGCACACTACATAGCAAGGTGCTGCGAATTTTGCATGCAAGAAGAGCCGAACTGAGAATTTCAGCCAAAGCTGAATACACGCGGCCGATGTGGACGGTGTGGTAGCGAAAAACATGTCGAACGTAAGCACCTGCGTAGGATGCGCCATAAATGCGGCAAATGAGGCTACCTGAGTTGATTGTGCCAGTTGGCCACATTTAGTCGATGGCAGCAGAGGCCAGATGTGGATGTACGACAGCAAGGTGCAAACGCAATGACAGCTGAAGCAAAGAAGGGGAAAACAGCGCTAAAAACTTGACACACACGAAGGAAGACGGACGAAGACAGGCGCTGACTGTCCCTCATCAGGAAGTAAGCATTGGCAAGGTTAAACCCATTTACAAAGTCATCAGCCAGGGATAACGTTTCTCTAACAATGCTGGTGGACACCGGATCACCTGTAAGCATCGTTTGAGCAGCGGTGTTTCTAAAGTACGAAATAAAGTGGCCGCCGTTGCGAAAAATGCAGCCAGAACTATCCAGCCTATTGGGTGAACTTTCAGTGCTTGATTGGTGCGATGGGAAAGATATGCAAGGCACGGTCAAAGTGGTCACCAGCTCGGGACTGTCGTTATGCAGCAGAGACACAATAACAGACTCGATAAAGGCTTTAAGGAGAGATGCGAGTTGAAAAACGTAAGTTTTTTTCCAAAAAACATATTTCTCGTTTTTAAGTGCTTTCGCAAGTTTAGTTTCTCTACTTTCACAACAAAAAAACTGAAGATTGTAATTAAACTCGAAGTAGCTTAAAATCGCTTTTAAAAAGCACAAGGTGGCTACTAAAAAACTAAAAAGTGCTCATTTTCTAGAGTCCCCTGGAAATTGTGACCTGGCTGCTTGCTCTTGCATTTCACATGAGGGGTTCACTAAAGCCACATGCTCAAAATAACCATAATTGCCAAGCTCTCACAATGGAATAAATCATCTTAAATAACATATCTTTTCCGCATAGATGAGCTTTCACTTACACCTTTAAATGCGTTTTTCTCAAGATCCATTTTTGGGCAACTTCTTGAGTTTGGACATCATGTTTTTGGTACTTCTGATAGCCCTGATCGGGATGAAACTTTGCCCTCATATTCCTTACCATGTGAAGGGTGCAAGTATCTTCCTTTAAAACTTGATATCGCCTGTATAATTATTACGAACCTAAAGTAAGCAATTAGTGTGGGCTGAGGATTCTAAGAATTCTTGCATTACAATTTTTCTTCACAATCGGAATGTTTTATACGCACTTTCTTGATACTTATTTGCATTCTAGAGTTTACGTGGAGCAATATGAGCCATTAATGACTCAGAACCATAAAAGATTAGTAGCTTAAAAAGTTTGTTCAAAACGAACTATATTTTACACATTGTCCTGGCACAAAACGAAAACTGTGTAAATTACTATCAAACTAATTACATATTTGAAATCAGCATAAAAGCCTATATATACAGCAAAAGTGTCATTGCCCTAGGCTACAGATTAACGCAACTTTTTTTTCCGAATCGCATCTCCCCTTAACAAAATCGGAGTTGCCATGCTGACTAAAGTCGCCATGAGCGTGCAACCAGTCAAGCTCAATGGAGCCAACATGAATATGCAACTGCCTTTGCTTGAGGTCTTGGACTTTGCAAGGGACCGCTAGTGATATTTCAGCTGAAAGAAAACATGGTTCCACGATTTTTCAAGGGCTAGACTGTACCTTACGCCTTGAGGGACAAGATGTCGGAAGTTCTGGATCGGCTAGTAGCCCAAGACGTCCTTACGCCAGTGAAAACCACCAAGTGGGCAACAGATGTCGAACCTGTTCTAAAGAAGGAGGGGTCGCTCAGAATTTACAGATTTTCAGATGACTACATGTGGCCACTGGGACGGAGCAGTGCCCGTTGCCACGAGTGGATGACATTTTTGCGAAGCTCAACGACGGGAAAGTTTTCCTGTCGTTGACCTGCGCCAGTCTTACAACCAGCTACCATTGGATGAGGACGCCCAGAAGTCTTGAACACTCAGAAGGGTTTTAAACGGCTGCTTTTTGGCGTAAGTACTGCGCTGGCCATGTTTCAGAGACGGATGGACGTGCTAATGAACGATATTCCAAGAGCACAGGTGTATATGGACGATATCATCGTTTCAGAAAAGCGAAGTGACATGTTATGGCTGCGGAAAGTCCTTTAAAGATTGCGGGAGTATGGTCTCCAGTTGCACAAGGAAAAATGCAAATCTTGGCTAAATGAAGTCACCTTTCTCAGCCATTGCATCGATGCTAATGGACTGTGGCAAAAAAACGAACATCAAGGCCGTTTGCAAAGTGCCACAGCCCCCTTTGGTGCGGGAGAGCTGAAAACGTAGAATAGCAGAGAGCTGAGCTAGTTGGTACGTATTCATTATAAAGGACACGGCGTGCAAACACAGACACAACAAGGAAGTCAGGACATCACATACACCTACTAACAACTGAAGATGCGCACAATGGCGGAAAAGGAAGAAGGCACGAAAACCTGTCTGCGCATGTCCATGCAATAGGCGAACCTATCAATCTGGCACACGTGGGAGTCTACATGACTGCTAAGGCATTTGATTTCATCTTTATGCTAGTTAATCGATCGTCGGCTCACGCATGCGCTACCACTATTCTCGATATGCCTTACCTCAATCATCAGACGCGTTTCTTCATTCCTATGCCAGTACAAAACTGCCAATTCATCGAATATTGGTGTGCACTTACACTCTCGACAATGTAAAGAAATATTAGAAGGTGAGCCTCCGGTTAGCGATCTCTTGTGTTCCAATAATCTCTGATTAATGCAAAGGCCCGTCTGTCCTACGTAGAAGCGGCCGCAGCTGAAAGGGACACTATAAACAACATTTGTACAGCAATCAGTGAATTTGCTGGTGTGTTTTACGAAACAAATATCGGTCCACTTCTTGTTTTTACTCTCTCATTCTTTCTTTGCACAGCAACATAAATCTTTGTTGTATTAACAAACAAGGGCACAAGACGGCTTTCACCGATAAATGCGGCGTTTCTACGGGGTTTTTAGGTTGGGAGGAAGGCGTTTATGTACAAAAAACAGGGATATGTATTGGTTCTACGGTTGCTCCAGTTCTTAGCGATTTATACCTCAGCAAGATTGACAAACGTTTGGTAGGCACTTAAGGTAATTCTATTATTAAGATTTTTCTTTACGTAGACGATTACTTGATTTTTTGTAGTGGTGAGCACTTTGAAACAATGGTAACCTCAGTGAGCGAAAAATTTTAATTAAATAGAGGAGGGCTCAACTTTACTAAGGAATTGCCTCAGAACAGTGGAATACAATTTCTAGACGTGGCCTTAACGTTTCAGAAGAACCACGTATGCTGGCAGTATTCTCCACGATCTTTAAAACCGCTGTTAAACTTCTCATCGAAGCACTCGAAAGTTGTAAACGACGGTATAGTCACGTCCTGCCTTAAGTCGGCCCTCACGAAGTCATGTGAGCACAAAATGAGTGATACTAGCTTTAACGCACAGGTTACGCATCTTTTAGATGTAGGTTATCCTCTTGTTGCAGTGGCCACGGTCGCTGAACGTTCAAAGAAGTCCATTATGTTAAGTCTGAGCATGGTTGCAGAAAGCGATACAGTGAATTCTCAATTGAGTGAACTTCAAGGGACCCATGGAAACAGTTCACTTAACTGAAAGTTCACTAAAATGAATATTCCACTAGAATAAGGAACAGCATGGGGCCCAGCAGAAATCAAGTCATATGTGTGAAGTGCAATTTATTTTGAAAAGAAATCTGTAATTTTCATTTCGACTAGGGCCTTTAAGCCCAAGAAGAGACAAAGCTGTCCAGAGAGTCTACATTTTTGTGCACTGCTCCTGGCAAAGCATGTTGCTGTGACACGAAGTCTCGCAACTTTCTAACATATCCTACAGCCTCGGCTACAAATACAGGATTTCAACCTGCCTCAGCCATTGTCGCACTTCTTTGTCGCACTCTTCTTCTTTCCGTTTCGGATGAACACTCGAAACAATTTCCAGATCTGCGCAGGTACTGAAGCACACGTGGCTCGTTTTAGTTTCCCGCACGACCGCTTTGCCTCGACGATGCTGCATGTACAAGCGATGTTGCACCGCCGCGGATTCATGGGCGATTTGAGGACGGGACACATTGGCTACGCAAGAGCTGCAGAGCATGAAACTTCATTATTTCATCTCAAAAATGAGCCCGGGTCCGCAGAAATGGTTCGTCCAACTGAAATGTCACCATTCACAAGTTCCAACTGAAATGCCACCATTCACAAGTTCGTTCAACTGAATGATTTTTGCATAGAATGCACAGGAAAACCGCCGGGGATTTTCTATAAGTTCGTTATTCTGAAATATTCATTAAAATGACGTTCGTACAAGTGAGTTCACTGTAGGAGGAAATGTGTCGTAGGTATACCATACATTCACTGCGTATCTCACAGGCTAAAGAAAATAGGAAGTAGATACGGTGTTAATGTTGTTTTTACGGCATGCCAATAAGCTAGGTAGATTTCTGCCCCTGTGCAGACAAAGAATGAGAGAGCAAAAGACAAGAAGCGGCCCGATATTTGTTTCGTAAAACAACACCAACAATTTCACTGATTGCTGTACAAATGTTGTTTATAGTGTCCCTTTCAGCTGCGGCCGCTTCTACGTAGGACAGACGGGCCTTTGCATTAATCAGAGATTATTGGAACATAAGAGATCGCTAACCGGAGGCTCACCTTCTCATCTTTCTTTACGTTGTCGAGAATGTAAGTGCACGCCAAAATTCGATAAATGCGCAGTTTTTTACTGGCATAGGAACAAAAAAAAGACGTCTTATGATTGAGGCATGGCATATCGATAATAATGGTAGCGCATGCGTGAGCCAACCGTCGATTAACTTGCATACAGATATAATCAAATGCCTTAACAGTTATCTTTCATGTAGACCCCCACACTTTTCCGAAGAATGACGAATAATGGCATAGTGGACGCTTCCCCACTACACAAAAATTATGATGATTTACGGTGTAGTGGGTACCATGCAAGTGTGCTTGTAGTAGTTTCCCCAAGAGTTTAAAAGGTGCTCTAGAAAGGCTGCTCTTCCAGCTTTCGCTGTGACTGTGCTGCGTGTTCCGTGCAGGCCTGGTGGTTTTTTTGCCCAAGGGATGGAGGAATGCCCCCCAAGAGGTGAAACAGATGACCAGTCGAAACGCCTGCAGCTCAAAGAATGAATTTTAGAGGAATGGCCACTGTCTCGACCCCCAGATCATAAACAGTACTTCAACAGAACTGTAAGTGACAACTTGGTGTACTGGGGTCATCGCATAGTTTTACCCTTGACGGCACGCACGTTCACGGAAGCACTTAAAGGGGCCATGACACCCAATTTTCGATCATAATCTGTGGTATGTGGGTTAATCCTTGAGAATTCACAAATAATCTGGCGAAATTTCAGCGCATTTGTTCGAGCACGTAATTTATAAATGAATATTTTTACAAACATGCGAGCGGCCTGAGAGTCGAGCAACACTGGCGCACTCGTGAGCCGTGACGTAGTGAGCCGCTGGCTGTGCGAGCGTCTGCATTCCGGCGAACGATATTTTTCCGTGGTCAGCAGCGCGTAAAATCGAGATATTTGAGCTTTCTTCTGCTTGGCGCTGAAATTGAACGATTTCCACCAGCTGAAATGGTGATAGAAGACGACGGCACCGTTCCTTGCTGCACGTGACGTCACACATGCCATGGCAAAATGACGGTTGCCGGTGGTGGGCGGGCTTTAAAGGTGGTGACTTCTAGGGCCTGTTTTGCTCTGAAAATTCTTTTACAGCCCACTTTTCATGTCCTTATAGGCATAATAGACCCTCTACTTGCAGTTTTTCGCTGAAAACTACAAAGTGTTGGGTGACCGTGTCATGACCCCTTTAAGAAAAATTCAAGAAAGGACTTAATGAGACAGTTGGATCAATTTTTGTCCAGGTACCACCGAACACTCGGAGAGGATGGCAAGTCACCGGCGGAATGTTTGCTGGGTTACCAGATTAGGACGAAGATAGACAGCATTAAGCCCAAAGAAAAGTATGCCAGCAGCGGGTACGAGAAAATTTAACGGAGGTGAACTGGTGTAGATGCGCAGTTTTGAAAGAAGTCAAAGATGGATTCCAGGGGCAGTGCACGACCAACAAGGTTCCAGGATGGTCAGTGCTCAAGGACGGTATCTAGATCAGCTAAGACATCAAGCTGAATTGGAGGACGAGGACCCTGGCCGAAAAACAAGCAGGAGCCAGCCGAAGTTACTGGGAAAAAGGTGCAAGACAGCCCGGAGGAAACAGTGGCGGAATCGGCACTCTTGCGAAGATTATCCCGGCCATGGAAACCTCCTGAACGTTATGGCTTTTAAAAGGGGTATGCAGTCTGAGCGGTATGCACTTCATTGCAACGTCACATGCGTTTAGTATAAAAACAAGTTGCTCAATAAATCGCCATTTCTTGCTGCGTTATCTGTCTTCCTTGTAGTATCTCGATAGTGACGTAACAAATTCAATGTCCAAATTCACACCTTCTTCCAAATGGTGTGACACACTACTGCACTTATCCAGTATGCAGGCACTGGGATCAAGACTCCAGAAAGTTCCTAATTGAAGCTTTCCGATATAGGAATGCTGTATCTAGGTGATGCTACTAATGGCAGATTAAGCCTCTCTTCAGTATGCAACGGAGGCACATGCTATATTCAGGATTAATCAAACCAAACCCTTATAAAGTGCAATTAAGATAATGTCTTGTATGCTGTGCTTCCTTCATGCTAGACTTGGCTCCTTTTGAAATGGTTTCTCCTGAATATGAATTGCACACTCGTATACATTAGCAACAACGCTAACAGGTTATGCATTTACTTAAATGTACGGCTACATGTCAAAGAGACTCACAAATAACAAGGCCACAGCCTATGCAAAACAGTCACTGGGCATGTTAGTTTAGCGAGCCACTTGACAAGCTGTCACGCAGTCAACACACCTCAGCAGCCTTGGCTCTCGCTGAAGACGTCAGGATTGCAGGAATGATGGTGAACCAGCTGAACCTGCATGGATTGTGGCACTGCAGGCAGAACACACACCAAAAAGGAGGATGGCCTTACTTTAAGTCTAACCACCAGTTTCCCACAGGGTGAGTGCCCTCCCAAGCAACTACATACTTCGTTCTGCCAAGCACTGGGCCGGAAGTGCACTTGTACCGGTAGGTACCCGACGGCAGCAATTCTCTGCCTCCCACAGCAGCTGTGGGTTAAGGTGTGCCCACAGGCCTTCACAGAGCCTTATGGGGCCACCTTTCGAGATGGGTACCCATAAACAAGTGGGCATCAGGTTGGTGTACTCCTCTACCCTTTAGAAAAAACAGGTGGGGTTTCCAGTCAGCACTGGGGATCTAGCCCGGTACCTACCACATAGGAAGCAAACTCTCAACAATATAGCCACCACTGCGGTTTGGCAACAACGACACGGTTTGGCAACAAGGATGCATACTAGCGCAAGAGTTTCTCATCGTCTGCAAGTACAGCATATAAAGAAGGATGGGTACAAAAGAAACAAACAAAAACTGACCAGTGCATTTTCATGAAAAGGGCGCAATACCAGTAAGAGCCAAGATTTCATTATACTATTAGTTACGCACCGCACACTTCATGTTCAAGTTGTGAGACTGACTTCAGTTGAAAGCTATTGCTCTTTGTTATTCGTATTTCTACCGTTCAGCTTAGAAAACTTGTTTAGTTCTGACCAGGTTCGTGACTTTGTTGCCTATTCATTTCATATAATCCTTACTAATAAAACCATGACTTACACGACCCGTACCAGAAGATGCAGCAGATAAAACTAGAAATGCACATCCAAATGACCAACTTTTACTGTGTGAAGCCACAGTGAATGTAGAGGTTGGTCAACTCTGAGGATGGTTAGTGGCTTCGAGTAGTGGCTAGACACCCACTATCCAAAGTGCATTTACACTGGATTTATTGTCCCTACTCCCTTCCTTGTGATGCTGAGCCATGCTCCACTTGTGAGTTACGGAGGATAGAACCACCTTTCTTTTCTTAAAAATACCACTTGCACCTTGTACAGTTCTATGCACCGCATGGAACTGTACAAAGACTATGCAGATTTATACCAAGGTCATACAGGCCCAAAGCCACAAAGTACTTCTGCTTTGAGGGTGCTCTCCTCCAATATAGGACCAACTTTTATGGGCGAAGTGCACTGAAGTTACAAAGCACAGAGAGAGTCTATCTAAGAATAGCTCAGTTTGAATGAATTATGGTTCGGTAAGGGACCAAACTCACGTGACCCCCAGCGATGGCTGGCCAAAGAGACCGGATAAAAGTGCGCCAGTTTCGTTATCGCCTGCTACTGCCATACGTATGTCGATGCCTGTTGCGACGGACGCCAGCATCCCAAAGCATGTTCTGGTTGTTTTAGGTCAGCAATTTGTGTGCAAGCTTCCCGATTTCTTCTAATGCGTGCTAATGTTCTAGCATCATGCACAGAGTCTCAAGAGACCATTTCCGTCTTTCTTACATCATTTGTTACTAGAAGTGAGTCGCCGGGACGGGCATTTTTCTGCTTAACATTTATTTTGTGCTTATTGCAGCTGCATTCATGCTCTAGTATCTCAGACATGTTATCGTCACGACCTTTAAAAGTAGCACTAAGTGCCTTTCTCTCCTATTTTGTCAAAAAAATAACTGAAAAATTGGTCTGTTTCGGTGCTTCGCCAACACCCACAAACAATTCTCGGACTCCAATCTTGAAGTTAGAAGAAATGACAAAATCCACAAAAATCTGCATATTTTCGAATCCTATAAGTATTGAAGTTAGTTTATTTAGCTGTTTTATTTGTAAAGGAAAAGGCTGCTAAATGACCTTTTTATGTGATCGGTGCATTGATTGCATACAAAGTTTTTGCTGTGCCCAATTTGGTGCTTGCATGGCAGTAATGCCTTCGGGATAGCAGACTCGTCTGCCACCTTCTTTGTGCTCCTGCCGTACACTGAAGAATGTCAAATCACCGTAAAATGCTTGCGAGAGGCGCAACAGTTATTGTATACGTGCTACCCAACCAATCACCGCAGATGATAGGCAAAAACTTTCTTCAGGGGAAAGAGAACGTGGTGCTACATGTTGGTCCATTAGTATGTACGCTGTTAATGTCAGGCATTCGAGCTTCCCTCAATATTCATTCCCAGATTTTCTTAGAATTCTGCACTGTGCACTTTCTTGAATTGCTGCTGCAGTTCGAAACGAAGAATTCAGGATACCTCTGCTGCTACGGTGGAAGAGCCTCTGGAAGCACGAGGCCTTCAGTGAAGTGAAACATTAATTGCTGCTGAATGTTTCATTGCAGATAACGCAAGCAAGGCTTACCTCTTGTATTGAAGGGCCTTGTATGCATTCCTCTCTTCATCGACATAGAGTTCTGCAGAAAAGGATGTGCCCATTAATAGTACAGTATGCAGACATGCACTGAAGTCCCTGCATGCGTATGATTTAAAAAGAAAACGGAAGTAAGAATGAGCTGCTCTCCATGCTGGACACAGCACTATAGTGTGGTACAAGCATCACTCATGGAGTGATGCCATACCATAAAACATCCATTTTGTGCAATTTTTAAGATGCTATATTTTCTGCAATGGCAGTGGTAAAGGCACAATTGCATGCATAGTCATAAAGAAGACAGAATTGGTACTTATGACATCCGCAAGCTCTGTAAAGCTGGGGAGACCACTTTAGTGACTTGGTCTTAGTTATTGTGTGGTACAGCCGTCATTTTTATGAAAGGGAACACGCGAGCGCGTGCTCCGGCGGCTGCTTGCAGCGCGTTCCAGCGGGAGCGAGAACGACCACAGCCTCTTTTCGCGTCATCTAGTGGCGAGAAAGACAACCCTCTCCCCCTTCAAGGTGATTATGCAAGATGAAGGCGATTACGGAAGATCTTCCGTAATCTCCTTGAAGGGGGAGGGGTTTGCAATTTTGCCGCCAGTTCCATATCACCAATGACTGGTGTTTTGCTCGCCACTAGATGACGCGAGAAGAGGCTGTGGTTGCTCTCGCTCCCACTTGATCGCGCTGCAAGCCACCGCCGGAGCGCTGTCACCGCGCTCGCGTGTTCCCTTTCATAAAAATGACGGCTGTACATTTATCGCGCATGTGCTGAAAGATAGCACTACATGACCTCAATATAAGAGCCAATATGGCATTACAATTAACAAAACACATTGTGGGGCCAGCTGGTTCTTGCTTTGTAGCACTACATTTGACGAGGACAAGACAGAGAAGTCCTGTCATGTACTTCTCTGTCTTGTCCTCTTCTCTGTCTGTCTAATGTAGCACTAGAATATTTTAAGCAAGAATGGCATTACAAGTCTAGTGAATACATGTTACGTATAGTGGTAACATGTTTCAGAGCATTTACTCAAGATAACAGCTGCGCTAAAACCCAACTCAAGTGTGTGGCCCTGGGGTCTGATTTCGCACATGAAAGCTTCCAGCAATACTTCACTGATTGCCATGCAGTGACATTCACCACAAAACATCACTGGACTGATGGAAATCGGGCGAGGTCATTTGATAATTATAACTGTAAAATGTGAGAATAAAGCTATTCTACCAGGTGCACTAGTCCTTTCATAATCACTGTTGCCATTTTAGCTAACATGCCCTGAAAGTGATTACACCTAAAGTGATTTATCACAAGTACAGCCCCTCATGAAATACCAACTCATCAGCCTTCATGCCGCATGGTTGTGTGCTATTGCTTATGGGTGAACATATTTTGTAGTGTCAAACCCTTAAGTAACAAACACACAATATAATTCATTACAACTGCAATTATCAGTGGAAAAAGTGTGTGCTGGTGCTCTCGTTTCCACAAAATGCATCACTTATTTTTCCTACCACATGCTGCAATGTTACAGCATCCCTACAAATAGTAGGACTTCTTTCCATAAAACCTTGTGAGAAAAACAAACAAGTTTTTTTTTCCTACAAACAAGTGATGTAGACTATTTCATCTTCTTATCTTTTATTTTGCTGTTACAATTTGAAACAATTTGTGCAAACTGTAGCTAGAAGCTTTTCTTCACAGTCAGAGGGACACAGTGGATATAGGAAGTGGTGTTAAGCTGGTCTCAAGTACTTGGCATTTTAATACAAGCTCTTGTAGTTTTCATATTCAATGCGCAACACTAGACACGGACGAAAAAGAGACACCAAGAGCACAAACTTGCAACTAGTTTACTTAGAAAACCAGAATTCACTTAAATACTTTGTCAGAAATGCACATGGTGGTGAAACTAAACACAAGAACCAAACTTGGTAGCCTGCTTTCATCTTTCATGCACTACACAAATACCTTTAACTACAAAACATGCTCCGCATGAAAGTGATGAAGTATTAATGAGAACTAACAGACAATAATGCCAAGGGGATGTTATGTGTAGTAATTATGATATAAACGTGGAGAAAGTAAAGTGGACAAAAAGGTCACGCGCTACGTGACGCCAACAGGCAGAAAAAGAGTGTTCCACACTCGCCGCAATGGCTATTGCCGGTGCTGACTGACATTCCCACGTTTAAATGCAGATATATACCCTATAAAGTGGATGGAGGGATGACCACTGCTGTAGCTCAGTTGGTAGAGCATCGAACACGTAATACGAAGGTTGCAGGATCGGTCCCTGCCAGCGGCAAGTTATCTTTTCGTCCACTTTACTTTCTTCTCATTTATATCATAACTGCAAATAGCATCTCCTATACATTCTTTGGCATTGTTGTCTGTCAGTTCTTATTAGCACTGTGTTTAACAAAGAAAAAAAACGAGCACATAAAATTCCCCTTCTTTCCTTTATGAAGGTGATCGAGGCATTTATCGATGGAGGCAGTTAACACTTCTTATATGGAAAGCTTATATGTGCAATTACCATCACATTATCCAACAAGGAATTCCCCTACCAGTGCAGCAGCACGTGTTGTAACGCCCATATTGATTTCGAATTTCGACATCCAGTTTATGCTTGTGGTGTCTCTTTATTGTCAGTGTCTAGCGTTGCAGATCCAATATTAAATCAGTACCAACTTGCCCAACTGTCAGTACATTTGCTCCCGTAGCTTTGCCATCATAGCCACAGAAAGGTTTTCCGGGTAACAGCTCATGCTGTTCAGGCAATTTAATTCGATTTATTGAATGACATGGTCTGACGTTCTGAACTAGCACTTAGGCTACAAAGGACACCGTAGTGGGAGACTGTAGGGTTGGCCCCAAATGTATCAACATGCCCAACAGCAAAGAACCAGTTTCCACTAGACTTCGTGGCTTGTTAGCGTACCTCCTTTAAAGTATTCGCCTTGACGGAAGTCATCGAGGCCAATGTTCTCGTGGCCGATGCCAACGAGGCGCACGCCGGCAGCGTCCAGCTGCGGCTTGATGCGGCTGAGGCGCACGGCGTCCAGGCGGCAGAAGGGGCATGCCCAGCGGCGGAAGAACATGAGCACGCATGTCTGGTCACGCCACAGTGACTCCACAGTCACGCTCTGCAGCAGAGAGGAAGTTTTTGGTGACCGTTAATGGCCTTTCATGCATTGAGCATGCATTCCAACAGGGGCTGGTCAATCATTCATAAATAAGTGCACATGTATAGTGATGCAACCATCAATGTGAACCCAACATCTCATGTCCTGTTTGCCTCATACAGTAGAATCTCATTAAAAGTAACCTCATGAGACTGGAAAAATGCATTCCAATTACCAGTTCTGTTAAGTGAAGAATATTTGCATGGGTGCAGGCACTGTCTGCCATACACTCTCTTAAGGGGCCCTGCAACACTTTTCCAAGTAGCCATGGAATGGATTCAATGAAGGAGCTTATTGCCTCACGAATTCATCGCCACAAAAATTTTTTAAATCCGTCCAGTACGAGTGGAGTTACAAAGTTTTGTCGCACGCTGCAATTGCATTCTCTCTTCTCTCGTCCCGACGAAAGCGCTGGAAGCTAAGCAGGGAGGGATGGCATGGGGGAAGAAAATACATCACGCGCGCCTTAGAATCTTCAGCGCTTTTTTTTTTTTTCTTTGAATACGCGAATTTTCATTGCGATCGCGCGCGCACATGTTGCGGCCTCCCGTGGCGGCCCCTGTAACTACCGACCGCGCCATGCTCAAATCAGCCAATGGCTGTGACGAATGATTTTTGAGCTTGTAGCGTCATTTGTTGAGAGAAGAGAAAGCAATTTTTAGCTGATTTGAGAATTTATTGTGAATTCCAGGCCGCGTGCTGCGCTATAATATTTGGCTCGCGTGTTCTTGGGAGCCTCGACTACCTATCGGCAGTATTTTCTGACCATGCTCAAAAAGTGTTGCAGGGCCCCTTTAAAGAATGCGCCGGATAGCCCAACTAGTTGTTAGGAGCGCCTGCATTTTTAAATTCTCGCTTGGTGTGTTGGCTCACCAGTGACCCACGTTCTATAGGCATGATAATGAGAGTTAAGGACTGTTCCAAATGATGTCTTTAGCCATCTTAAGATGCCTGCAGCTACAAAAGTAGTAGTTGTGAAGGCATTGAACAAGTGTTGCATTTCCTGGACACATTTCTTAAAACGACCTGTAAAAAAGGGCGAATTTTCCTCCACTTCAATTCATTTCAATTGTCATCACAATTAGTACACAACAGTTAAAAACAATGTTAATAGCTCTCCCAAACCTAATTGTCCATTTGATTCATTTAGTTGTGTGTCACATATAAAATGAGCACCTCACAAAATTTCCCCACCTTTTGTTCAATGAGATAAATTATGACATATACACGAACATATTAGAACTAATCGCAGATATTCCAAGCAATGATATTTCATGGAACAATATAACATAGAGGTGTTCTAAGTTAACAGAATGAAGCTTCAATTAGAACATTTAGTTGAATACTTAATCACTGGTTAGCACGTACAATGCACTTCAGTGTGTTTAATCTAGCGCTGCCCATTTTATATGCACCTATGGAGATGGTCACACATGTGGAGTTACATAAATAAAAAATTTATGCATGCATAAATTATCCGTCATCAATGAACACATCATATCAGCACTGCTTGTAACATAGCATACTTTTCTTCTGCTCCCATGCAAGTGAACAGTTATATATCCTGATATGTTATATGGCGATCTGTGTGCATTATGTACAAATGTTTGTTACATCCATACAAGACTGAATGCACCTTTTTCTTTCTTCAAGTTTTTTTTCAACAATGTACGCCATTTAATCAAATTTGTATTGTCGCCGTTAGTTTCTGTTAGTAATTAACATCACGTGGTCGTGACGTTTCGAGGGCAGCAGTGGGCGTGTTCAAGACGAAACTCTTTATTTGGGCAAACCTGAAATGAAAACTCAAGCTACAGCAGCGAACTGATCTGCGGTCGTCGAACATTCGAGCTTTGTTGCTCTTTGCAGGTGAAACCCGACCACATCGGAAGAAATCCCTGAACACATACTAGCATCGTTTAAAACACTCGAAATTTTTTTTTTTTTTCCCCATGTATATCGGTGCTTTAGCCGCGCAGGCTAGTTTACACGAAGTACACTGCATGTTTTAAACTGCGCGAAAACGGGAGAAAACGATTACTATGGAACACAGGACGCAGCATTTTTGTCGCGTGCGCCCCGTTTTCTCGCTTTTTTAAGGTAAACATATTTGACAGAGATCAGTCTGGCTGGGTAAAAATTATACGAATAAAACAAGCTCTCGTTTTAAGGTGTCATCGGGCACTCGATCATACGTCTCACACGGCGTAGCAATTCGGCTCACCAACACAATGTGCGCACTTCAATCATGATGCTTTAACCTTGGTTAACAGCATCGACTAGGCTATCGGGCGCCGAACCGTGCTACTGCGCACGGATGACCAGGAAGGAAGTAATTTTGTCTGGGCTGCCATCGCTATCGGCGCAGCTCAAACGCGCACTGGCGGTTCGCTGTACACGCTCAAATATCCGCGCCTCTACAGCTGCTGCTGAAGCAGCTTCGTGCAGTAGTCGTCACCTTGCCCGAGCTGACTTCCTTGAGGGTGCACTTGCCGATGAGCTGCGCAGCGTTCATCTCTTCTTCTTGGGCAGGCACCTTGGACACGTCGGCGAACAGGACGAGCCCGCGGTAGACGAAAGGGAATGACAACCTCATCGCGAAGGCCATGCCCTTCCCCTCGCTCACGTTGCCCGCTTCGCACCACACCACGGCGAACGTAAACACGAAACCGGCGCGAGGCACGCGGTCCGAGAGCTCTTCTTTTATTTCGGTTTCATGTGACAGCACTTAAGAAAACGCGCCATAATTAGCGCATTATTCGCGCCATTTATAAATAACGGAATGGAAATAAAAGCAATGAACCACGCCTGAAACCCTGCACGGCGGAAAGAAGTCTCCTCGAAAGGTCTGACGCGCCATGGTATAAGACGGCACGGAGTAAAGAAGGCGCGGGAATTTTACAAGCCGTTATTTTTGCCTTCGGATTGTCCTTTTCGCCCATTGACTTTCCTCTACACACCCCTCAACGACCCCTTCCCAGCAGTAGCGTAGCCAGAAATTTTTTTTCGGAAGGGGGGGGGGGGGGTGCGTGCGTTCGTATATATATACACATATATATATATATATATATATATATATATATATATATATATATATATATATATATAGCTGGGTCATTCCATGTCAAGTGTACCAGGTCAATTTTCGAGCACCTCTGATCCTGCTGAAAAAAAATGAATGCGAGAAGTAGTTGTTGAGGCGTTATTTTTCGCAAGAAAAATTTTGTGTTGCCTAGAGAGGGCGCTTCGAACTTTGGGCACCTAAGTGAAACTGCGTCGAGCTAAATAATTTATATAATATTACTGGTCTGATCAATTACTACTAAACAATTTTTGCGTAATCTTAAAGGGACCCACAACTGGCCCGAACGGGTGATTAGATCCCGGTGGAAATGAAAAGACCGTGAATTATGGTGACAGATGACAGCATACTTCTCGCGATCTGTGCAGGATTTATATTTTTAAATCGCATTCAAAAGTAACAACAGCCGGCATGTCGCGCGCCTAGCGGAAGATTCCATGAACCACAAGTATGAAGTCTTAATCACTTTGCTGTACGTAGTCTCATGATTTTATGCACACCAGAATAAGGGCTTAAAATTTGAATATGTATGTTATTGTCCATCCCCGTTTGGTTCTATGCGGCTTACAAGGTAAAAGTAGTAGAGCATGAAAAGCGGCGCTGCTTTCGTGGCTTCCAGTGAAACGGAGGCAGTGGCGCATGCGCACGGCCTACTCGATAGGGGTCCAAGTTTTGCGCTCGCATGCGAGCCAAAATTCTTTCCTCTAACTCGCTCAAGTTAAGCGACGACATAACGAAACCGTCCAACTACGGCCGCACGTGAACTACCATGCGTGAACTGTCGATCACGTGTAAAAGCGTCGTTTCGTTTTCGAAGGCTTAGCTCAGCTTGGCTTGGCTAAAAGTCCTAAAAAGGACCTGTGTACGGCCAAAGTACTTGCATAAGAAGCCAGAAAGCGCTGTAACTCTTGTAAAATAATTTAACACGCCAGAAAGCAGTAGTCGCGGGACCGCAGGCTCGACAAACATAACATTACGTGTTTATACTTAGGGCTTCACTTTTCATCACCGCTGGCGTATAATCGCTATCGCGACCACATCCACTGTTTGCAGCATGTCTCCTTAAGACTGCATAATCGCCGCACATCGAAAAATTCTGATGATAAATGTTCTACGGCGTTTTCCGCGTTACCATTCCGTGATTACAAGCTCTGACCGGTAAGCTTTCAGTTGCACTCAAGAAAACGGGTACTATCAAAATTGGTTGTGGGTCCCTTTAAGGCACCGATCTTTCATGAATATGATAGTGCCACGCGCGTTTCTTTCACTGTATTCGATTTCCGCCCACAAAGACTATCAGCAGTACTCGGCGCAGACCGCGCCTTATTGTTCCAGAAGCTTCTCGCTTGTAGTAGATCGTTCTGTTAAGATTGCACGCAAGACGCTAACACTCAAGATTATTCCAGCGCTTCCGCGACGACTAGTCATAAGGCTAGAATGTTCGACGCGTGCGTTATAAAAGCCGGCGCGCTCCAACGATGTACAGTTGATCGACGGCCGACGCTCCGTTCGCCGCTATCAGTGCCAGTGCTTATTGCTGTAATCTGACTTTCCGTTTACCGGCCACAAGTTCGGCCTAATAAACAGTTTCATCTGGAACATTACCGACTGCTGCTTGGGTCAACGTCACGACCACGTGACATCTGGTGGAGGTGCTGTTCCTTCATGTTCCGGACGCCCCCGTCAAGCCGTGAACCCAGCCCACAGCGCGGAGAAGACACCGAAGCCCCCCGTGCAGCAACGAGCTAGCCGCAGGCTGAAAGGCTTGCAGCCAGAGCACGGACTCCTGCCGGAAAACACCAGGCAAACCAAGACTACGACCTCAACCGCAGCGACGATGACAGCCCCTGTGCAGCCTGCGCCCATCCTGCTCCGGCAGCCGAAGGAGCCGCCAACTTTCCGCGGTTCATCACACGAGGACCCGGAGACCTGGCTTGAAAAATACGACCGTGTCGCCGCTTTTAACAACTGGAGCAATGAAGACAAGCTACGGCATGTGTACTTCGCCTTGGAAGACGCGGCTAGGACATGGTTTGAAAACCAAGAGCGCATCCTGACAACATGGGACGTTTTTCGTACCAGGTTCCTGGCCACATTCACGAGCGTCGTCCGCAAGGAGAGGGCCGAGGCTACGCTCGAAACCCGCATCCAGTTTCCGAACGAGAACGTCACATTATTCACGGAAGAAATGACCAAACTCTTCCGCCACGCAGATCCAGCCATGCCCGAAGAAAAGAAAGTTCGCTTCCTCATGCGAGGAGTGAAACAGGAGCTATTTGCAGGACTGATGCGGAATCCACCAAACAGCGTCGAAGAATTCGTCTCGGAAGCGACGACGATTGAGAAGACGCTAGAAATGCGCACCCGACAGTACAATCGTCGCCTGACTCCAGACAGCGCAGCTGTTCAAGCCCTCGGCTCTGAAGATCTGCGCGAAACCATCCGCGCCATCGTGCGAGAGGAGCTCCGGAAGCTCTCTTTTCCACAGCCAGAGGTGACGTCGATTGCTGAGGTAGTACGCGAGGAGATCCAGCAGTCACTTGGCGTTGCTCAGCCAGTACAGCCGCAGCCACAGGCTATCAGCTACGCTGCTGCGGCCCGCCGTTCCGCTCCTCCGCCGCGCCCACGTCAAGACGCCACTCCGCCGCAGTTCCGCCGCCAGACACCTCCGCCGCCACCATCGACGTCATACAGCCCGCCAGCCGGCCAGCGATACACGCCGAGGAAGACCGACGTTTGGCGCGCCCCCGACCACCGCCCACTCTGCTACCATTGCGGAGAAGCTGGTCACACATACCGCCGCTGCCAGTACCGACAGATGGGCCTACGCGGTTTCGCCGTCGACGCGCCTCGTCCACAGCGGGGTGAACGACCGCAAGACATCGCCGACTACCTCGAAGGAGCTCAGTGGACGCCCCGACGACCTTCCCGCTCACCGTCGCCCGGCCGCTACATGTCACCGCACCGCCGGCAGTACACTGGCCCTAAGCGGGGCCGGTCAGCTAGCCCTTACCCGGAAAACTAAGGGCAGCAACCGATGGAGGTGCGGTTGCTGTACGTCGAACTACCGAAGATCCTCCGCCGACGCCGACGACGCGACGAAACCTGCTGAACACGACGCGAAGCAGACAGAGCACTGCCGACGAAACCTCGCGGACCGAGCTAGACCTGACGACTCAACATGATGGAAGCAGCGCAACAAATCGACGCAGCCGTGATCCGACGCCGCGAGCTAACCGCAACGCAAGACGACGGACTAGCGACCTCGACGTTCTCAACGACGGTCACAACGTCACCGCTCTCGTCGACACTGGTGCCGACTATTCCGTCGTCAGTGGGCCATTCGCCGCCAAGCTGAAGAAAGTAAAGACCGCTTGGAGTGGACCCGAAATTCGGACAGCTGGAGGCCACCTGATAACGCCGATTGGAGTCTGCACGGCGAGAGTCACCGTCAATAACCGGACTTATCCTGCGAGCTTTGTAATCCTACAAAACTGCTCCAGGGATGTGATACTTGGAATGGACTTCCTGAGTGACCACGGCGCCGTCATCGACCTAAGGTCTGAGTCGATAACACTAACCTCAGACAAAGCGCTGCCGCCCGTCGCGACGCCAGCAAATCATGCATTGAATGTGATAGAAGAGCAAGTGACCGTTCCGCCGCTCTCCAGCGTCATTATTTCCGTCGGCACCGAAAACCCTGCGAACCTTGAAGGCGTCATCGAGGGCGATCAGCACCTACTCCTGAACCGTCAAATTTGCGTCGCAAGAGGTATAGCCGAGCTGCGTGACGGTAAAGCAAAGGTACTGCTGACAAACTTCAGCCACGAATATAGGCACCTTAACATTGGTACGACGGTCGCCTACATCGAGAAGTTCGTGGACGCCAGCAATGCTTTCGCCCTATCCGATGCTACCGAACCTCCTTCGACGAATCGAGGTCCCGGAATAGATTTCGACGTCAACCCGAGTCTCCCGAAGCACAAGCAAGACCAGCTCAAAAGTCTGCTCTTGCAATTCAAGGACTGCTTCTCGTCGTCGTCAAGAATTCGACAGACTCCAATCGCGAAACACCGCATCATAACAGAGGAAAATGCGAGACCACTCCGCCAGAGCCCGTACCGAGTTTCAACGCGAGAACGCGAGGCCGTAAAGCAACAAGTCGACGAAATGCTACGCGACGACATCATCCAGCCTTCCAAGAGTCCTTGGGCGTCACCCGTGGTGTTAGTGAAGAAGAAGGACGGAACCCTGCGTTTCTGCGTCGATTATCGCCGCCTGAACAAGATCACGAAGAAGGACGTGTATCCTCTCCCACGTATAGACGACGCCCTGGATCGACTCCACAGCGCGCAGTACTTTTCGTCGATGGACCTCAAGACCGGCTATTGGCAAATAGAGGTCGACGAGAGAGACCGAGAGAAGACTGCCTTTATCACACCAGACGGCCTCTTCGAGTTCAAGGTCATGCCCTTCGGTCTTTGCTCGGCACCTGCGACGTTCCAACGTGTTATGGACACTGTACTCGCCGGCTTGAAGTGGCAGACCTGCCTTGTGTATTTGGACGACGTCGTTGTATTTTCATCAAACTTCGACGAACATCTCCGGCGCCTTCAGGCTGTACTTCAAGCAATCAAGGCCTCCGGACTCACCATGAAGCCAGAAAAGTGCCGCTTCGCATACGAGGAACTTCTGTTCTTGGGTCACGTCATCAGCAAGTCTGGAGTTCGCCCCGACCCACGGAAAACAGCTGCCATCGCTGCCTTCCCGCCGCCCACCGACAAGAAAGCCGTACGCCGATTTCTCGGCTTGTGCGCCTATTATCGACGCTTCGTCAAGGGATTTTCGCGCATCGCCGAGCCACTAACTCAGCTCACGAAAAACGACGTGGAATTCAAGTGGGAAACGCCGCAGGAGGAAGCATTTCAGGAACTAAAGCGACGCCTGCAAACGTCTCCGTTACTTGCGCATTTCGACGAATACGCCGAAACAGAAGTACACACCGACGCGAGCAGCGTAGGACTCGGCGCCGTCCTTGTGCAGAGGACGGACGGACTGGAAAGGGTTATCAGTTATGCTAGCCGGTCGCTATCAAAGGCAGAGGCCAACTACTCCACAACAGAAAAGGAGTGCCTTGCCATCATCTGGGCTACATCAAAGTTTCGCCCCTACCTTTACGGCAGGCCCTTCAAAGTTGTGAGTGACCACCACGCCTTGTGTTGGCTAGCTAACTTGAAAGACCCTTCTGGTCGCCTCGCACGGTGGAGCCTGAGACTTCAAGAATTCGACATTACCGTCGTTTACAAGTCCGGAAGAAAACACTCTGACGCCGACTGCCTGTCTCGTGCCCCCCGTCGACCCACCGCCGCTGGACGACCAGGATGATGACGGCTTCCTGGGAACCATAAGTGCCGACGACTTCGCCGAGCGACAGCGCGCCGATCCGGAACTCAAGGGCCTTATGGAATACCTCGAGGGCAAAGCCACTGTGGCTCCAAAGGTATTCAGACGAGGACTGGAGTCGTTTTTCATGCGCAACGGCGTTCTTCTAAAGAAAAACTTCTCGCCACTTCGGGCCGACTCCCTCCTCGTAGTACCTTCGGCATTACGTCCAGAAGTTCTGCATGCTTTGCATGACGACCCGACGGCTGGACACCTTGGATTTTCCCGTACGCTGGCAAGGATACAAGAAAAGTACTACTGGCCTCGCCTCACTGCCGACGTCACCCACTACGTGAGGACTTGTCGAGATTGTCAGCGACGGAAGACACCACCGACTAGGCCAGCCGGACTTCTGCAGCCCATCGAGCCACCTCGCCGGCCGTTCCAGCAAATCGGCATGGACTTACTGGGGCCGTTTCCGACGTCGAATTCCGGAAACAAATGGATCGTCGTAGCTACTGACTACCTCACCCGCTACGCCGAGACAAGGGCCCTCCCCAAGGGCAGTGCCGCCGAGGTAGCAAAGTTCTTCGTCGAGAACATCGTACTGCGTCATGGCGCCCCAGAGGTCCTCATTACCGACAGAGGTACGGCCTTTACTGCGGACCTAACTCAGGCGATCCTGAGGTACAGCCAAACAAGTCACCGCCGGACCACCGCCTACCACCCACAGACCAACGGCCTGACCGAGCGTCTAAATAAGACCATCGCCGACATGCTGGCCATGTACGTCGACGTCGAACACAAGACGTGGGACGCTATCCTTCCGTACGTGACCTTCGCATACAACACGGCCGTGCAAGAAACGACGCAGATGACGCCATACACGTTGGTCTACGGACGGAGCCCGGCAACGACGCTCGACGCCATGTTACCAAACGTGACCGACGAGGAAAACATCGACGTAACCGCCTACCTACAGCGCGCCGAAGAAGCACGACAGCTCGCCCGCCTGCGGATCAAAAATCAGCAGACGACTGACAGCCGCCGCTACAACCTTCGACGACGGTACGTGGAATACCAGCCCGGCGACCGCGTTTGGGTGTGGACGCCGATACGACGACGTGGACTCAGTGAAAAACTTCTGCGACGATACTTCGGACCGTATAGGGTGCTTCGACGTCTCGGAACACTCGACTACGAGGTTGTGCCCGACGGCATTTCGAACTCTCAACGGCGCCGTGCGCGACCTGAAGTCGTCCATGTCGTGCGCCTCAAGCCGTTTTACGCGCGGTAGTGAACCTGAGGACTGTACTTCTTTTTTCTTTCATTGGACATTCTTGCTTGTGCGTGTTGTTTATTGAACTTTCTTGATTTATTGTCGTTATTTATTGTTGCATGTATTTTTACCATGTGTTCTGTTCTAAGCATCGGGACGATGCCTTTTCAGAGGGGGGGCATTGCCACGCGCGTTTCTTTCACTGTATTCGATTTCCGCCCACAAAGACTATCAGCGGTACTCGGCGCAGACCGCGCCTTATTGTTCCAGAAGCTTCTCGCTTGTAGTAGATCGTTCTGTTAAGATTGCACGCAAGACGCTAACACTCAAGATTATTCCAGCGCTTCCGCGACGACTAGTGATAAGGCTAGAATGTTCGACGCGTGCGTTATAAAAGCCGGCGCGCTCCAACGATGTACAGTTGATCGACGGCCGACGCTCCGTTCGCCGCTATCAGTGCCAGTGCTTATTGCTGTAATCTGACTTTCCGTTTACCGGCCACAAGTTCGGCCTAATAAACAGTTTCATCTGGAACATTACCGACTGCTGCTTGGGTCAACGTCACGACCACGTGACAATAGTTTATTCATTTTTGTCTTAACTTCATTTTTGGCCTTGGCGAAAAATTGCAATATGCTGCATGTTTAGCGTATTTTATAAAAAGCACAGATATTTTTGCGAGTAATATATTCACAGCATGTGTTTCATGGGTTCCTATAATAAATGATGAAAATACTTATGGGAGCGTTGGAAGCAAAGACATTGCCACAATATTGTGACAAAGTTGGAAATGTTGGCATTTTGACTCATATTGCGGCTTCATTTTCTCAGCGTAGCGGTCCAAGTAAAAACCTGGCTCATATATTGTTGCGCAGTATGCTTTGTTGGCAAGACATACAGAAACTTACAGACTTCCTACTCTTTTGAAATTAATTCTAATTAACAAATTCGTTAATTACAAACGAAAAAAATTGCCTGTAGTGCGCAAGATGGCTGTAAGCAATATTCAACTGATTTCACTCGCCTGCCTCAAATATTGTATTTTTCAACCCTTGGCTAAATATAGCTGGGACACCCGGTATAGTCCGAAGGGGCAGAATTATAATGTAGTCGGTGGCCTGCAATACAGTATTCGCGCGTTGTGTTTGGCCTCTGATAATTAATAATATATAATAGTTGGGGTTTCACGTCGCAAAACCACCATATGATTATGAGAGACGCCGTAGTGGAGGGCTCCGGAAATTTCGACCGTCTGGTGTTCTTTAACGTGCACCTAGATCTAATAATAATACACATTCTGATAATTAATACACATGGTCTTAATAATCTTTAACGACATAATTGCAGTGTAGTTTGCTTAAGCTGTTTTTATGATATGCGTGATCGCTTATGCTTTGCATGATGAAATGATGTATCCTGGGTGTACACGTTGGAGATGATTCGCTATCGTGTCATTTCCAGTTCCGACGAAAAATTTGCCTCAATAACCACTTCTCACATTCACATATATGTGGACAATTTTTTTCAGCATGATCGGAGATGGTCAGAAATTGACCTGGTACACTTGATATGGAATATATGACCCATATATACAGGGTGTTTCAAGAAATGTGTCCACTATTTTTAAAAAATGAGCAAAATGCGGTATTTGCTCGCTGTCTTCATAGTTGCTTTTTCTGTAGCAGCAGGCATCTTAAAAGACATGATTTGGGACAGTAATTAAGAAAGTTAAATTAAATAACTTTTTATTGGTGGAGTTAGGTGGTTAAGTCCAATGGGAGAATTAAAGTCCTTCATGCGGAGAACCCATTTTAGCTCTACTGGATTACTGGCCTAGTAATATTTGAAAGGGGCCGCTTTTAAAACAGAGGATAATGAGAAATTAAGAAAATGCCATCTTGTAGTTTGCAAATGAATGATCTTTTCTTGTTTAGACATCATCCTTTTCGCGGGACGGACATAGCGCATCTAAAACTTTTCCATCTCCCGCTAAAGGGAACCATGTGTGGATGCGAAGCAGCGGGGAGATAATTAGCTTGAGCGGGAGGAACGTCGCCGCTCTCGTTTCACGGCAGCGGTCCGGGCGCTCATCGCGGCGCTGCACAGGAGAGAGAATGAGGCGCGCGCGCTACGTCATTTTCATAACACGGAACTACCGGGGCGCCCCCCAGCGGAGTATGCAGCTGTCGCACCACCTGTCGTGCGCGCCGCTCCGTAGAGGAGGAGAGGACGGGGGGGGACCGTAGGAGAGGAGAGAGAGGGGGAGGAGACGTGCATGCGCTGTGGGGGGTGTGGGACGCGGGAGCTGCTCCGTAGAGTAGAGGATTCCTAAAGGAGACAGGACGCGCATGCGCTGTGGGGATGTGGGACGCGGGCGCCACTCCGTAGAGGATTCCTAAAGTAGAGAGAGGGAGATGACGCGCATGCGCTGTGGGGATGTGGGACGCGGGCTCCGCTCCGTAGAGTAGGTGATTTCTAGAGTAGAGAAAGGGGGTGAGCGTAGGAGAGGATAGGGGAGGGGACGCGCAAGCGCTGTGGTGGTGTGGGACGCGGGAAGAAGGGACGGACTAAGCCCCCTCCATACACATGCAAGCAAGATCAAGGAATGGGGTCAACCTGGGCGACAGACACCACCTGCCTAGCCATTGCTAAGCAGCCTCTCTGTGCTCTCGCCCATGACTCTGATGACTGTGGTAGTGGTTGACGGCCTTTAGTGTTCTGGTTCGCATAATGGGTGCTCCCCTACTTCATGAAAGTGGCCGGTCGCGGGACGGACATAGCCCCGAGCATAAGATGCTTCGCATCTAAAAATCACAGCATATCCACGGAGTGAATGATGATGAGTGGGCGAAGCTCTGGAGGCTCTGAAGCTCTGGAGGCCCCCCGCAAGCACATCCAAGCAAGATAAACTTCAGTTGATAGTCTGCGCCTGTTTGTGCCTTCTCTTCTTTTGTGTTACCGTCCGTTTTTGCGCAGTTACATAACGGATCATTACCAACTGGCCCAACTTACCACTCTTCTGCTGTTCATCGGTAAACCGTGAATCTTCGTCCAGTACACCATCAAAGACGTGACAAACACTGTGTGTATATATACAAGAAATTTTATTTATTCGTAAATGGTAGCTAGACGTGGCTTCCGGTCTCCCGTGATTATAACGGCTTTACGGTCGGTGAAGTGGAGGGATAGGGGTTCTTATATGGCTCCGTAGAGGATTCCTAGAGGGGGGTGAGCGTAGAGGAGAGAGGAGAGGACGCACATACGCTGTGGGGATGTGGAACGCGGACGCCGCTCCGTAGAGTAAAGGATTCCTAGAGGAGAGAAAGGGGGTGAGCGTAGAGGAGAGAGAGGAGAGGACGCACATGCGCTGTGGGGATGTGGAACGCGGACGCCGCTCCGTAGAGTAAAGGATTCCTAGAGAGAAAGGGGGTGAGCGTAGAGGAGAGGACGCACATGCGCTGTGGGGATGTGGAACGCGGACGCCGCTCCGTAGAGTAAAGGATTCCTAGAGGAGAGAAAGGGGGTGAGCGTAGAGGAGAGAGAGGAGAGGACGCACATGCGCTGTGGGGATGTGGAACGCGGACGCCGCTCCGTAGAGTAAAGGATTCCTAGAGGAGAGAAAGGGGGTGAGCGTAGAGGAGAGAGGAGAGGACGCACATGCGCTGTGGGGATGTGGAACGCGGACGCCGCTCCGTAGAGTAAAGGATTCCTAGAGGAGAGAAAGGGGGGTGAGCGTAGAGGAGAGAGAGGAGAGGACGCACATGCGCTGTGGGGATGTGGAACGCGGACGCCGCTCCGTAGAGTAAAGGATTCCTAGAGGAGAGAAAGGGGGTGAGCGTAGAGGAGAGAGGAGAGGACGCACATGCGCTGTGGGGATGTGGAACGCGGACGCCGCTCCGTAGAGTAAAGGATTCCTAGAGGAGAGAAAGGGGGGTGAGCGTAGAGGAGAGAGAGGAGAGGACGCACATGCGCTGTGGGGATGTGGAACGCGGACGCCGCTCCGTAGAGTAAAGGATTCCTAGAGGAGAGAAAGGGGGGTGAGCGTAGAGGAGAGAGAGGAGAGGACGCACATGCGCTGTGGGGATGTGGAACGCGGACGCCGCTCCGTAGAGTAAAGGATTCCTAGAGGAGAGAAAGGGGGTGAGCGTAGAGGAGAGAGGAGAGGACGCACATGCGCTGTGGGGATGTGGAACGCCGCTCCGTAGAGTAAAGGATTCCTAGAGGAGAGAAAGGGGGGTGAGCGTAGAGGAGAGAGGAGAGGACGCACATGCGCTGTGGGGATGTGGAACGCGGACGCCGCTCCGTAGAGTGAAGGATTCCTAGAGGAGAGAAAGGGGGTGAGCGTAGAGGAGAGAGAGGAGAGGACGCACATGCGCTGTGGGGATGTGGAACGCGGACGCCGCTCCGTAGAGTAAAGGATTCCTAGAGGAGAGAAAGGGGGGTGAGAGGAGAGAGGAGAGGACGCACATGCGCTGTGGGGATGTGGAACGCGGACGCCGCTCCGTAGAGTAAAGGATTCCTAGAGGAGAGAAAGGGGGGTGAGCGTAGGAGAGGAGAGAGAGGGGACGCGCGCGCCGCTCGGTACAGTAGAGGATTCCCAGAGGAGAGAAAGGGGGGAGGGGACGCGCATGCCGCACCGCGCAGCAGAGGATTGCTAGAGGAGAGAAAGGGGGGTGAGCGTTGGAGAGGAGAGAGGTGGAGGGGACGCGCATGCTCTGGAGGGGTGTAGGACGCGGGCGCCGCTCCGTACAGTAGAGGATTCCTAGAGGAGAGAAAGGGGGGTGAGCGTTGGAGAGGAGGGGGGAGGGGACGCGCATGCGCTGTGGGGTTGTGGGACACGGGAAGGAGGGATGGACTAAGCCCCCGCAAGCACATCCAAGCAAGATCAAGGAATGGAGTCAACCTGGGCGACAGACACCACCTGCCTAGCCATTGCTAAGCTGCCCCTCTATGCTCTCGGCCATGACTCTAGTGACTGTAGTGGTGGTTGACGGCCTTATTGTACTAGTGTTCTGCTTGACATAGATGGCCACACCACCCGCGGGACGCTCTGCTTCCTCGGTGCACAAGATGGGAACTAGAGGTGGTCTGGAACGCGCTTATTCTTCATGGTCATCAGCGTCATCACGTTGGGTACGACGGACGGCGCCGGACAAACCTACGCCCTAAGGAGCTTCGCCCCTAAAAAATTCCTCATCTCCCGCTAAAGGGATAATGTGTGGATGCGAAGCAGCGGGGAGATGGTTAGCTTGAGCGGGAGAAACGTCGCCGCTCTCGTTTCACGACAGCGGCCCGGGCGCTCATCGCGGCGCTGCACAGGAGTGAGGCGCGTGCGCTCCGTCATTTTCATACCGCGTAACTACCGTGGCGCCCCCCAGCGGAGAATGCAGCTGTCGCACCATCTGTCGTGCGCGCCGCTCCGTCGAGGATTCCTAGAGGACAGAACGGGGGGGGGGGGCGTAGGAGAGGAAAGGGGGAGGGGACGTGCATGCGCTGTGGAGATGTGGGACGCGGGAGCCGCTCCGTAGAGTAGATGATTCCAAGAGAAGAGAACGGAATAGGACGCGCATGCGCTGGGGATGCGGGCGCCGCTCGGCAGAGTAGAGGATTCCTAGAGGAGAGAAAGGGGTCGAGCTTAGGAGAGGAGAGGGGAGCTAGGGGACGCGCATGCGCTGTTGTGGTGTGGGACGCGGGAAGGAGGGACGGATGCAGCTGTCGCACCACCTGTCGTGCGCGCCGCTCCGTAGAGTAGAGGATTCCTAGAGAACTAGAGGAGAGATTCCTAGAGTAGAGGATTCCTAGAGGGGGGAGGGGACGCGCATGCGCTGTGGTGATGTGGGAAGCGGGCGCCGCTCCATAGAGTAGAGGATTCCTAAAGGAGAGAACGGGGGGCGACCGTAGGAGGAGAGGGAGGGGGGAGGGGACGCGCATGCGCTGTGGGACGCGGGCGCCGCTCCGTACAGTAGAGGATTTCTAGATGAGAGAAAGGGGGGGGCGTAGGAGAGGAGAGAGATGGGGAGGGGACGCGACACTGACGAAGCCACCGCAAGCACGATCAAGGAATGGAGTCAACGGGACTCGGGCGCTGCTCCGTAGAGTAGACGATTCCTAGAGGAGAGAAAGGGGAGCGTAGGAGAGGAGAGAGGGGGTGTGGGACGCGGGATGCGGGAAGGACAAAGCCTCCGCAAGGACATGCAAGCAAGCCTTGATCAAGGAATGGAGTCAACATGGGCGACAAACACTACCGGTAGTGAGTGTTATTCTTTGCTTGCACCCACCAAATGCCTAGCCATTGCTAAGCAGCCACTCTGTGCTCTCGGCTATGACTCGGGTAACTGTGGTGGTGGTTGACGGCCTTATTGTACTACAGTCTTCTGGTTCACATAGTGGGTGCTTCCCTACTTCATGAAAGTGACCGGACGCGGGAGGGACGAACACAGCCCCGAGCATAAGATGCTTCGCGTCTAAAAAAACATTTAGAAATGTCAAACAGCGTCGGCTTCTGCATTGTAAACACTTGCAGCGCATTCCTCAAATAAAAAGACGTAACTACTATGGGAGTTGTTGTTCTTGCTTGTCCTGTGTATACCTATGCAGCGTCCTTCTTCGTGCCGCAGTGGCGCGCTGCAAGTATCGAGCTGCTTGTCGTTCTTCATATGACATTCTAATTTCTTTCTATCGCATTCATTGCTTTGCCCTAGTGGCGAAACTGTGGCTTTTTTAGGTATTCAGCAATCCCTTTTATAGAACTGGATTTTTTGCAACGTTTCTTAAACGTATTGTAGATGGTCTTAAAAAGGTATTCTAGCCGGACATTAGACGAGATATACGATGTTTTCTCGACTTATAGCTTCTATTTCGTGTCGCCTTCTAGACATGTTTATTGTCTCGAATCAACGTTTATAAAACGTCCATTGTCCCTCTTATGCTACCTGGGAGGTGTGTTGTCTATTTGTGGCAAAGGGTAGACATCCTTCTCGGTAATCTTGGTGAGGTGGTTGACATAGAACTGCCAGGAGTTGTTTCTTTTTTCATACAAAAACCACACAGGTGGCCCAAGAACTCACAGGTGGTTGAATTATGCCCTTGGTTCAATAACCACCACTTCTTCTTTCCTAACTAAGTATTAAATAATTATTTGTTTTCAAATGATCGGCTCTTTAGTTTAGGTTGAATCGCTAACAAGGCAATTATAAAGTTTCCCACAACCTCAATAACCTCGGAATCAAGCATCTATTTTGTGTTAAAATTTGCGCGGTTGTCTTTTCCAAGAAAAGACTGCAAAGTACACAAAATATGATACGCACTCATATGCACTTCTTCAGAGCAGATTTTATCAAGAATCTTGCCTATGCAATCGTGAACAGCTCAGATACGTAGATTTGTGAGAACATGAAGACTTTTTTTTAAAATGAAAAATAGAGATTTCTTACAGAGACTCCTCGAAAAGCCTTTAATCATCTTCTATGCATTGCACAAGAGCTTGTGCCCTCGCAAATCCTGCTGGGTCACGCATTATATCACAAAAAATGACGTAGTGTTAGGAACTATAAATTTATTTCTTCATAGGGGTGGGTTGAGTGGCTCGTTCAGGGATTGGAGAAATGTACGTCCATTGATGAGCTTTGTGGTCGCCACCAAGTACTCCACGGGTGCTGCAAGTCACACAGAAGACCACACAGATCTTTTCACTCTTTCATGCAGAGAACTCTATTCTTGAGAAAATAATTTTCTCACAAGAAAAATGAAATTGGCGTGTTTAGCTTCTTCAAAAGGGTGGTCACTGAATGCAGGGAGGGCCTACCAGTCAGTTTCTGGGGAAGGCCGCAGAACAGCTTCCCCGCAGGAGCAAGGGGATCTCATTCTTGAAGGCGCCTGATGTGTATTGCAAGACTCCTCCGTTAAAGCACCAGTAAAAAATAGAAAACACGTAGGGTGCCTTATGCATTCGCCTAAGACGACTCAAAGGCAGAAGCTTTCTTTTTTCTCACTTGCTGTCTTGATCCATCCCCCCCCACACCGGAAAGCTTTCTGCCCCTCATGTGGTTTTGCACTGCCTCTTTGATTGGGCCCATCTAAGACCAGGCGACGTGATGGCATCATCAGGTGACGTCATGTTATTTGACGCAATGATGATGTTATTGCCACGCGCGTTTCTAATTTTCACAGTAGCTGTATTCGGTTTTCGCCCACAAAGACTGTCAGCAATGCTCAGCGCAAACCGCGCCTCTTTGTTCGAGAAGCTTCCCGATTATTGTAGATCGTTTTGTTAAGATTGCACGCAAGACGCGAACACTCGAGCTTATTCCAGAGCTTGCGCGACAGCCAGTGAAGAGGCTGGAATATTCGATGCCACACGTATAAATGCCGACGCACTTCACTGCTCGTCAGTTGATCGCCGGCCGACGCTCCGTTCGCCGCTATCTGTGCCAGTGTGCATAGCTGTAATCTGACTTTACGTTTCACGGCCACAAGTTCGGCCAAATAAACAGTTTCTTCTTTGACCCGCTGACTGTTGCCTTCGTCGACGTCACGACCACGTGACATCTGGTGGAGGTGCTTCCCGGTCCATGTACCGAACGCCCCCCCTCCAGCCGTGAGCCGAGCCCCCCTCAGTGAAAAGGACATCGACGCCGACGCTGAGCAGCGAACCAGCCGCAGGCAACAAGGGCTACCTCCAGAGTTCGGGCCCCTACCGGATAAGACTCGAAAGTCCAAGGCCACGACCACTACTGCGACAACTATGGCAGCCACTGCACCAACTCCCGGAACGGTCGTGATGCAGCAGCAAAGGGAGCCACCGACTTTCCGTGGATCATCTTTTGAAGACCCGGAGACGTGGCTGGAGACGTACGACCGAGTGGCCAGCCTCAACCACTGGGACACGGAAGAGAAGCTACGTCGCGTCTACTTCTACTTGGAAGACGCGGCAAGAACCTGGTTTGAGAATCGCGAGTCAGCACTTCAAACCTGGGATCTCTTCCGCGGCGCATTCCTGGGCACGTTCACGAGCGTCGCCCGCAAGGAAAGGGCCGCTTCTTCGCTGGAGACACGGGTGCAACTACCAAATGAGAAAGTGGCGATCTTCGTGGAAGAAATGACGCGGCTGTTCCGGCACGCTGACCCCAACATGCCCGAGGAGAAGGTCCGTTTGCTCATGCGAGGGGTCAAGCAAGAACTATTCGCTGGGCTGATGCGGAACCCACCGACGACCGTCCAGGAATTCCTGTCGGAAGCAACAGCGACCGAGAAGACGCTGGAAATGCGAAACCGCCAGTACAATCGCCCAACGAGTCAAGACAGCCCAGCCGTTTATGCTCTCGACGACTTGCGCGAAACGATCCGAGCGATCGTGCGGGAGGAACTGCGCAAGCTGTTACCCTCACCGCAGCCGCAAGTGGACTCCATCGCAGAGATCGTTCGAGAGGAAATCCAGCAGTCGATGGGCACCTCTGAACCGCCACGGCCCCAGCCGCAAGCCATGAGCTACGCAGCTGCAGCCCGACGCTACGCTCCACGCCCACGTCAAGAGGTCGCACCGCCGCATTTCCGCCGCCAGACAGCGCCGCCACCACCACCGACGCCATACCGTCCACCCGCCGGCCAGCACTACGCTCCGAGGAAGACCGACGTTTGGCGCGCCCCTGACAACCGCCCGCTCTGCTACCACTGCGGGGAGGCCGGCCACACGTACCGCCGCTGCCAGTACCGACAGATGGGGCTACGCGGACTCGCCGTCAACGCGCCGCGTCCGCAGCCAGGCGAACGGCCTCGCGACATCGACGACTACATCACCGGAACACAGTGGACACCCCGACGACCTTCCCGCTCGCCGTCGCCCGGCCGCTACATCTCACCGCACCGCGGGCAGTACACTGGCCCAAACCGGGGCCGGTCGCCTAGCCCGTATCCGGGAAACTAAGGGCAGCAACCGATGGAGGTGCGGTTGCTGTACGACGAAATGCCGAAGATCCTCCGCGGCCGCCGACGACGACAACGCGACGAAACCTGCAGAACACGACGCGAAGCAGACGAAGGCCTGCCGGCGAAACGTCGCGGACCGACGAAGACGTGACGACGCAACAACGAGGCAGCGCAACAAATCGACGCAGCCGTGACCCGACGCCGCGACCCAACCGCAACGCACGACGACGAACCAGCGACCTCGACGTAATATTCGACGGCCACAACGTCACCGCTCTCGTCGACACTGGAGCCGACTATTCCGTCGTCAGTGGGCCTTTCGCGACGAAGCTGAAGAAAGTGAAGACTGCTTGGCAAGGCCCTGAAATCCGGACCGCTGGCGGTCATCTAATAACGCCGGCCGATGTTTGCAAAGCAAGAGTCACCATCAATAACCGGACTTATCCCGCCAGTTTTCTAATCCTACAACACTGCTCCAGGGATGTGATACTCGGGATGGACTTCCTAAGTCAACATGGCGCCGTGATCGACCTGAGGTCTGAGTCAATAACCCTAACCTCAGAAAACGCACTGCCGCCCCACATGACGCCAGCGACCCATGCTTTAAATTTGATAGATGAGCACGTCACCGTTCCGCCTTTCTCCAGCGTCATCATTTCGGTCGGCAGCGAAGAACCGATAGACTTGGAAGGCGTCATCGAGGGCGACCAGCACCTGCTTCTTAACCGTCAGATTTGCGTCGCAAGAGGCATCGCCGAGCTGCATGACGGCAAAGCTAAAGTAATGCTTACAAACTTCAGCCACGAATACAGGCACCTCAACATTGGTACGACGGTCGCCTTCATGAATGAATTCGTAGACGCCAGCAACGCTTTCACCCTCAGCGACGTCACGGAACCTGATTCGACGAATCAAGGTCCTCAACCAGTTTTCGACGTGAATCCGAGCCTTCCGAAGAACATGCAATGCCAGCTCGAAGCCCTGCTCCTGCAATTCAGGGACTGCTTCTCGTCGTCGTCAGGAATCCGACAGACTCCACTCGCTAAACATCGCATTATAACGGAAGAAAGCGCCCGCCCAATCCGCCAAAGCCCGTATCGAATTTCGACACGTGAACGTGAAGCCGTTAAGAAACAGGTCAACGAAATGCTACGCGACGACATCATTCAGCCGTCCAAGAGTCCATGGGCGTCACCCGTGGTCTTAGTGAAGAAGAAGGACGGAACCCTACGCTTCTGCGTCGATTATCGTCGCCTGAACAAAATCACGAAGAAGGACGTGTATCATCTCCCACGCATAGACGACGCCCTGGATCGACTCCACAACGCGATGTACTTTTCGTCGATGGACCTCAAGACCGGGTATTGGCAAATCGAAGTCGACGAGAGAGACCGAGAGAAGACTGCCTTTATCACACCAGACGGCCTCTTCGAATTCAAGGTCATGCCCTTCGGTCTTTGCTCGGCACCTGCGACGTTCCAACGTGTTATGGACACTGTACTCGCCGGCTTGAAGTGGCAGACCTGCCTTGTGTACTTGGACGACGTCGTTGTGTTTTCTTCGAACTTCGACGAACATCTCCGGCGCCTTGAAGCTGTACTTCAAGCAATCAAGGCCTCCGGACTCACCCTGAAGCCAGAAAAGTGCCGCTTCGCAAACGAGGAACTTCTGTTCTTGGGTCACGTCATCAGCAAGTCTGGAGTTCGCCCCGACCCACGAAAAACAGCCGCCATCGCTGCCTTCCCGCCGCCCACCGACAAGAAGGCCATACGCCGATTTCTCGGCTTGTGCGCCTATTATAGACGCTTCGTCAAGGAATTTTCACGCATCGCCGAGCCACTAACTCAGCTCACGAAAAACGACGTGGAATTCAAGTGGGAAACGGCGCAAGTCGAAGCATTTCAACAATTGAAACGACGCCTGCAGACGCCTCCAATACTTGCGCATTTCGACGAACACGCCGACACGGAAATCCACACCGACGCAAGCAGCGTAGGACTCGGCGCCGTTCTTGTCCAGAGAAATGCCGGCGTGGAAAGGGTTATCAGTTATGCTAGCTGGTCGCTATCCAAGGCAGAAGCCAACTATTCCACAACAGAAAAGGAGTGCCTTGCCATCATCTGGGCAACGTCAAAGTTTCGCCCCTTACCTCTACGGCAGGCCCTTCAAAGTTGTGAGCGACCACCACGCCTTGTGTTGGCTAGCTAACCTGAAGGACCCTTCAGGTCGTCTCGCCAGATGGAGTCTGAGACTTCAAGAATTCGACGTTACCGTCGTTTACAAGTCCGGACCAAAACACTCTGACGCCGACTGCTTGTCTCGCGTCCCCGTCGACCCGCCGCCGCACGACGACCACGAGGATGACTTCTTCTTGGGAACCATAAGTGCCGACGACTTCGTCGAACGACAGCGAGCCGACCCGCAACTCAGGGGCCCTGTGGAGTACCTTGAAGGCAAGACCGTCATTGTTCCAAAGGCATTCAAGCGAGGACTGGCGTCGTTTTTCTTGCGAAACGGCATTCTCCTAAAGAAGAATTTCTCGCCACTTCGAGCCAACTACCTTCTCGTAGTGCCCTCAGCCTTGCGACCAGAAGTCCTGCAGGCTCTACACGACGACCCGACGGCTGCACACCTCGGACTTTCCCGCACGTTCGCCAGAGTACAGGAAAAGTACTTCTGGCCGCGTCTTGCCGCCGACGTCGCCCGCTACGTAAGGACGTGCCGAGACTGTCAGCGACGGAAGACACCGCCCACAAGACCAGCAGGCTTCCTTCAGCCGATCGAGCCTCCTCGGCGACCGTTCCAGCAGATCGGGATGGACCTCCTGGGGCCGTTCCCAACGTACTTGCGGAAATAAATGGATCGTCGTAGCTACCGACTACCTCACCCGCTACGCCGAAACAAAGGCCCTGCCTAAAGGCAGTGCCGCCGAGGTAGCCAAGTTCTTCGTTGAGAACATCGTCCTTCGACACGGCGCCCCACAGGTTCTCATCACCGACAGAGGTACGGCGTTTACGGCTGACCTAACTCAGGCGATCTTGGGATACAGCCACACAAGTCACCGACGGACCACCGCGTACCACCCACAGACCAACGGCCTCACCGAGCGTCTTAAGAAGACCATTGCCGACATGCTGGCCATATGTACGTCGATGTCGAACACAAGACGTGGGACGCCATCCTCCCGTACGTGACCTTCGCGTACAACACGGCCCTACAAGAAACGACGCAGATGGCGCCATACAAGTTGGTATACGGACGGAGCCCGGCAACGACGCTCGACGCCATGTTGCCAAACGTCACCGACGAAGCAAACATCGACGTCACCGCCTACCTACAGCGCGCGGAAGAAGCCCGACAACTAGCCCGCTTCCGCATCAAGAATCAACAGACGACCGATAGCCGCCGCTACAATCTTCGACGACGCTTCGTGGAATACCATCCCGACGATCGTGTTTGGGTGTGGACGCCGATACGCCGACTAAGTGAAAAACTTCTGCGACGGTACTTCGGACCGTACAGGGTACTTAGACGTCTCGGCACACTCGACTACGAGGTTGTCCCCGACGGCATTACGAACTCTCAACGGCGCCGTGCGCGACCTGAAGTCGTCCATGTCGTGCGCCTCAAGCCGTTTTTCGCGCGTTAGTGAACCTGAGGACTCTACTTTTTTCATTGGACTTTCTTGCCTGTGCTTATTGTTTATTGTGCTTTCTTGATTTATTTATTGTTGCATGCATTTCCCCCCCCCCCCCCCGTGTTCTGTTTTAAGCATCGGGACGATGCTTTTTCAGAGGGGGGCATTGCCACGCGCGTTTCTAATTTTCACAGGTTTTCGCCCACAAAGACTGTCAGCAATGTTCAGCGCAAAGCGCGCCTCTTTGTTCGAGAAGCTTCCCGATCATTGTAGATCGTTTTGTTAAGATTGCACGCAAGACGCGAACACTCGAGCTTATTCCAGAGCTTGCGCGACAGCCAGTGATAAGGCTGGAATATTCGATGCCACACGTATAAATGCCGACGCACTTCACTGCTCGTCAGTTGATCGCCGGCCGACGCTCCGTTCGCCGCTATCTGTGCCAGTGTGCATAGCTGTAATCTGACTACGTTTCACGGCCACAAGTTAATAATAATAATATCTGGCGTTTTACGTCCCAAAACCACGATATGATCATGAGAGACGCCGTAGTGGAGGGCTCCGGAAATTTTGACCATCTGGTGTTCTTTAGCGTGCACTGACATCGCACAGTACACGGGCCTCTACCATTTCGCCTCCATCGAAATGCGACCGCCGCGGCCGGGATCGAACCCGCGACCTTCGGGTCAGCAGCCGAGCACCGTAGCCACTGTTCCACCGAGGCGGACGGCCACAAGTTCGGCCAAACAGTTTCTTCTTTGACCCGCTGACTGTTGCCTTCGTCGACGTCACGACCACGTGACATTATTATGACATCACGATCTGTGACGCTATGATGACGTCACCTGGTGAATTCATCACATAATATAATGATTTTGCGCACTGCTATCACTGGTGTTGACGCCGCCGATGTGGGACAACGACGCCCGTGACGCCTATAGTCAATTTTCGCATTTGATGAGGCACCCAAGTCTCTCACCTGAAAATATGCTACCAGGCTACGGCGCTTCATGCATGGCAGTCACCTAAGGTGACCACCAACGTTAGCGTAACGGCACTCTGTACTGAGTGTGGCTTTTCATTTCTAGATTCCTTGGCTAATCATACAATACGTTGTGCTTCGCTATCAATATAATAAGGACCGGAGATATTGTGGCGAAACAGCGCAGATGACAGGATAAAGAATCCCTATACAGGACACAGCATTGACTATCAACTGATTTCTTTATTGGAAAGGCAGAGAATATATAGGAAGGCCAACATTTATCGAAAAATTATCAACAAAATGGCACAAAAGCTATCGAGTGACTTGGCCGGCCGGCATTACTATCAATTTGGATAAGGGTTTCCAAGATGCGGCAAGTGCAGATTTCATGAACACGTGAACATGAGCAAAAAAAAAAAAAAATGGAACAAAACAATGACATGGTGGTTGGTATGTAACTGATTAAAATCACTAAAACCGGACATTCATAAATCAACAAAAACCAAGGAACCAGGGTCTAACAAAAAGGTCTGTAAGCAAGTGACAACAAGGCTAGAGAACTGTGACCAGGAAGAATAAAACAGAAAACAAAACAAGAAAACAAAAGCATGTGACAACAGCTTGGTGATCACCATTGAGGCTCAAGGTATCTTATTTCTTTGTCAAAGAGTGCTAATGATGGCATGCTGATACAAGCTGCTCCCCCTTTTTGTGAATTATGTGTGCCTCACAGATTTTGCGCGCACAATGATCCCGATATTTCTTCAGAACTTTCACATTGTCAAGCAAATTGCTTTACTGCTCGATTTGCTTTGCTGCTGATTGATTTCCTGTTCGTAGCCCATGAAGACCACATTTGTGAGAGTTATTTCCCGCAGTCTAAGAATAATATTCTTCCGCACACTCTAAGCTAGGTAAAAGAGGAATAGCCTATTTCGCCATGAGAAGCGCCCTCATTCGATCATGCCCTCACCAGGCAGCAACAAGTTTCTTGAATCAGGTGGAATGCCTGAGGAATGCTGGGTTCCCTAGTGCTCTTTTAGGGGTGAAGCACCTTAAGACCCTACAATGTCCGTCCGTCCATCAGTCGACGTCCGGCATCTACAGCAGATGTAGCACAGGTGCACGTGAACAACAAAAAGGTTATCACAAGGCTGTTAACCAGAACAAACAAAATAAAAGGCCACAACACCGTAAGAACACCGACATTTAACCACCCATCAATGAAAGCATATGACAGAACAAAAGGTTAACAAGAACACAATAGAAGGCCATGATTCACGATCCGATGCACACTGCTTCGCCCCATCATCAGCGTTCACTTCGTGGATATGCGTGGATTTTTTAAGCTCCCTTGCTGTAAAGCTGCTTGTCACTCTTAGAACGACCACAAATAACAGGCCAAACGAACACACCAGGGGCGGCTCCAGGATTTATTTACTGGGGGGGGCACCCACGACAAGTGAGTTCCTTCAGGGGGGGCAGGGAAGCTGGGAACATATGCGTTGTGTTTTGACTATGCTTGCTCTTGGGGGGGGGGGCAAAGGGGGGGCAGGCGAAATTTTTGGGGGGGCTCCAGCCCCCCCCATACCCCCGCCAGCGCCGCCCCTGGAACACACTCGCTCTCGCTGGGCTGTTGTTCCTTACATTCAAAGCTTCTCCCATAGGTTCTGGGCACTCAAGTGAAATCTAAAATATGCTGCTGTTGATATTAAATGTTTAGCATACAAAACATCGATACGCCCTATTTTTGAGTGCGTAAAAATAGTATGGGACCCTTATACTCAATCAAACAAAACCAAACTGGACAGAGTGCAAAGGCTTGCTTTGAGGTTTATTTTTAACAAGTACCGCCAATACCATTCACCATCTGAGTTGTGTAAACGTGCAGACCTTTCGTCGCTCGAGGTCCAATGCTCTTATGAGAGATTGAAGTTCCTCTACCAAGTTATACACCACAAGATAAAAATAAATCACCACCAAATACTTTGAAATTAAGCACGATGAAACTTCTCGACATCGTCACAGTATGTTTATTCCCTCGTAGTGTGCCCAGAATAAATGCGTTAAGTTTAGTTTTTTCCCTATAGCCATTGCTGAATGGAACTCGTTACCCAATGATAATGTAACCTCGCCTACTTTAGACATTTTTTCAGCCAGAATTAATGACTTCCTAAAATCATGACCACACTTAGTTATCTAATTTTTCTTGTGTGTGCTTGAATTATGTATGCGTGTGTTTCTTAAATTATTGTTGTACCTTTTTCAATTAAATCCAAGTGACGGTCATATTTGTTATATTACTATTGTTGGTACATTAGTTTTATATTAACATGTTATAGATCATCAAGAGTGTAATTTACCCTATTGCACTAGTATGTTTCCTCAAAAAGTATTTTTTTTCTCCGTACGTACATTGAGTGCATGATAGTATTACAATGCACCTTCCACTCCTGTAATAGCCCTACAACTGGGCTGACAGTACTAATAAATGAATGAATGAATGAATGAAGAAGACTGCAGGCAGAGTAGGCGTACGAGTTTTGTTTTCCGTCCCACACCGTCAGGCCTCCCTATGCAGGCAAGTGAACAGGGAAGAAGCAACCCCCTCTTGCTGTCATAAGACGCACAGAAACCGTTTCACTGAATGCATGAAGAACGTTGTTTATGACATTCCATTATCATGCGGCAAATCATACGTGGGACAAACTGGACGATGCATAAATTACAGAATGCGTGAGCATGCCAATTCTTTAAAAGCAACAACAGTCAGTAACCTGGCTATCCATTGTACGTCATGCGGCTGCTCCCCTTTGCTTGATAATGTGAAAGTTCTCAAGAAAGATTGGGATCAATGTGCAAGCAAAATTAGCTAGGCGCACATAATTCACAAAAGGGGAGCAGCTTGTGTCAGCACGCCATCATTAGCACTCTTTGACAAAGAAATTAGATACCGTGAGCTTCAGTTGCGATCACCAAGCTGTTGTCCCATGCTTTTGTTTTCTTGTTTTGTTTTCTGTTTTATTGTTCATGGTTACAGTTTTCTAGCCTTGTTGTGACTTGCTTACAAACCTTTTTTGTTAGACCCTGGTTCCTTGGTCTTTGTTGATTTATGAATGTCCGGTTTTAGCGATTTTAATCAGTTTCATACCAATCGCTATGTCACTGTTTTTTGCCATATTTTTGCTCATGTTCACGTGTTCATGAAATCTGCACTTGCCGCATCTTGGAAACCCTCATCCAAAGTGATAGTAATGCTGGCCGGCTGAGTCACTCGATAGCGTTTGTGCCATTTTTTCTATAATTGTTTGCCTTCCTATATATTCTCTGCCTTTCCAATAAAGAAATCAGTTGAGAGTCAGCGCTGTGTCCTGTATATTCTTCGTCCCGTCATCTGCCCTGTTTCACCACAATGTTCACGAACCAACTAGCCCACCTAAGAACCCTTGACCGGAGATACTTTTATTTCTACTCTTCAGTCCATTGCCTCATGTGCCTCAACAGCACCCGGAAGAAAACCGGTGCAACATGTAACACTGCAGCCCAAACGAAGTAGCTTCATCTCTATCTCTGTCAGAATGTCGGAAACCATTCGTTCTACGCATAACGCAACTCGCCCAACTCCCTTTCACTTCAGACCAAAGATTAGCAGAAACAAAGTGTCACAGGTGTGCCTGAGCAGCAGCCATCAGGCAGCACACCTACCATCATCTTGCTGGGAGAGGAAACGCAGTGCCGAGATCTCGGCATACGTGCAGCCTCCCAGGAAGAACACCAGCGTCACCTTGGGCTCTTCTGCACTCGACGACTGCAGTGAGCTCACCGACCCACCTGCGGCACAGCAAAGCGAGGCCCCATCAGATGACATGCATTACACCCCATACGGTGTAACTGATTAAAAAAAGGTGAAGGGAGCCTCGACATATGTTAATTAAAGCCACATCAAGCCAAAGAGAGAACATTCGCTGTTATTTTAACCTGAAATGGCGTCACAAAAAAAAAACGAAAGGGCGCAAAGACAAACATGCAGCCGGCAGAAGCTGAACCCTCATATCTGCACTATGGATGCAGTGCCATATCAATTAAGCTACCATAGCAGCTATCATGTATAGTACAGCCACAAAACAGACTTGGCTGTGGATCATTCTTGTAACGACCACAGGCGTCAAGACAAGTGGCCAGCAAAAGCTTCCGGACTTTTATGTACCAATACCATGATGGGGAGCTCAGAGTTCATTTTGAACACCTGACGTGCACCTGAATCGAGGTATGTGGGTGTTTCTTAACGTTTCCCCGTTCAAAATGTAGCCACCATGGCTGGGAATGAAGCACGTGTCTTTGACTTGGGCTGCCAAGAGGTATTCGTACCATGAACAAAGCTTGAATGCAGAGTGGACATGCATGGGAGTTATTTCGCTTGAATGACTAGTCTCTCACTGCCAATGAGCTGCCTAGCCCAATAAACTTAGACAAGTCATTTCAGCACAGCTGGCACGATATGTGTGATGACACTAAAGCTTCCTCGTTTTGGTTCACAGCTACTGGTTCATTAGAGTGATAACTAGTGCAGGCCAAAGTGGAATTCCACCTCAGAGGTGGATGCACACACGCTTGCACCAATGAACGCCACACAATCAGTGAGCCCACAATAGTCGAGTATGTGAGCGGGACTACACTCAAACCTCTTTATAACAAAGTTGCATCTTACACGAAAATAGGTTCGTTATATCCGAAAATTCATTATAAAGGTATAAATTTAACACTATACTTGTTGCAAGAGTATTCTTCATTTACTTCGTTATAACCGATATTTCGTTATATCTGGGTTCGTTAAATCGAGGTTTGAGTGTATTTCTTTAGCGAAACAGGACCTCTCCTGCCTTCTTATTGAGCGACAAGAAAGGACAAGGCCACTCGTCGAGCCACAAGGAAGCAACTACCGTATTTTCCGGTGTATAAGACGCACCTTTTTTCCGATATTTTCGCTGGTGCGTCTTATACAACGGTGCGTCTTATATACGCAAAAAGTCGTGAGATTCTGCGAGACCACTAAGTTGATATTTCATTCACGAGCACAATAAACTGAGCGCGAGAGCATTCGTAGAAATATATCTAATCTTGCTATAACAATGAAGCGGGTGTGGTCTTAGATGTCAGCTACTTGCTGTTCAAGCACTGCGGCGACCACTGAGATTACGGCCGCAATAAAAGCCACCATCGTCACGCAAACTATTGTATTGTTGGAACTGTTTGTTCTTAAACGAACCATTAAACCTACGGAACTGAAGCAATAAATAAAGAAGGGCACCACAGCGTTTCATTGTAACGTTGTAGCGCCCGCAATACCACCATTTACAGAAACGGAAGTACCACTTCGTTATCATCATCATCAGTTTCCGCGTGAGGCATGTCGACATCAACGTTTTGTATGCGTGTGCGTGTGTGTAGGTTGGTGTTCTATGGTGCGGCGCGATCGTTGTTCGTGTGTTCCCGGCAAGCCTTACAATGCCGTAAAGACAACGTTAACGATGTGCTCCAAGGTGCTTTCAACGCCGCGTGAAATAGTTACTCGGAGGCCGACAACGGTAACCCCGCGATGCTGCCAACCTAGGCGGAACATTTGACAGTGCACCCGAGGATGTGACTTCGAATCCTGTGGAATAAATATTGTTTTTCTGCGCATCAGGACGGCGTTATTTACTAGTTTTATTTCGTGCTCAGAGATACTCAACGCCGTGCGTGGCTACGCGTTTCGCAATGAACGTACTCCGCGTACGCCGTTGTGTTTTACCATGTTGACAGTGTCAAAAATACGTGCGTCTTATACAAAGGTGCGTCTTATATATCTTTTTTTCCCGCGAAAGTCGTAAAAAGTAGGGGGGTGCGTCTTATACAAGGGTGCGACTTATACACCGGAAAATACGGTACTT
Organism: Rhipicephalus appendiculatus; assembly: GCA_030522465.1. Classification (NCBI taxonomy): domain Eukaryota; kingdom Metazoa; phylum Arthropoda; class Arachnida; order Ixodida; family Ixodidae; genus Rhipicephalus; species Rhipicephalus appendiculatus. The sequence continues at coordinate 1,485,927 of JALIZH010003830.1, read as the reverse complement.
GCATTGGATAGATTTATGCACTCGTGGTGTCTCAAGAAGTCATCAGCTGTTAATGCGTTTAGCTGGGCTAGTTGGTATTGATTGAATGCTTCCATACTGCTAGCGAACACGCACAAGGACAGCGAGAAAGAGACAGGACAAAACAGCTAGACTTCAACTGATTTTTAGGAGCGAAGCTCCTTAGGCCCACACTCCGCCAGCGCCACCGTCGAAGCTCCCTGCCGCATCAGCGCTTGCACCCCTCTCCCACCTGTCCCCCCTCTTTCTTCGTCTCTGCCCTCTCCCCCTCAAACCGGCGAACGCGCGTTCCCGCCACCGAGCGCAGCAGACGCTCATAGCGCGTGCGGTGCAAGCAAGGCGCGCGGCACGAAAAAACACGTAGCGTTAATAAATGACAGTAAAATTCCCACTTGAGATTAGTTAGGGCTGCTCACAGAACATGGATAGTCAATGAAACGCCATGCACAGCATTCCGTCGCCGCCAACGAAGCTCCCCGCCACATCACTGCTCACACCCCTCTCCCACCTGTCTCCCTCTCCCTGCGCTGCGTGTGCCGTACACTCACTTGCTCAGTCGTTCCCCCCCCACCGAGTGCAGCAAATGCTCTCCCCACCCACTCCCCACCCTACCGCCGTCGTGAAAGCCAGCAGAGAGATCAGGCACATAGTCATGTGCATCCCATTTCTAAGGAGCTTCGCTCATAGGTTGTATTCATACATGGAACAAGTGCTAGTTTTTAATCAACATAAAAGACAGAATATATGTGCACAATGGAATTCTATATATTCTGTCTTTCATACAGATTAAAAATCAGTTGAAGTCTAGCGGTTGTGCTGTCTCTTTCTCGGTGTCCTTGTGCGTGTTCGCCAGCAGTATGGAAGCATTCATCAGCTGTACCCCAACATTAGTGCTATGCATTGCACAGTGGCATTGGCAGAAATTTATTTCGGTGGGGGGCACGTCCTTAATCTGAAGAGGGAACAACAAAGGCAAGTGCAGTAGAGGGTTGTTTTGTGTCCTGTGGCAAAAAGAAATTTCGGGAGGGGCATGTGCCACCCCCGGCATTGCAGTCTTCCCTGTGAGCCCAATGTTCATTACTATGGCCACTAGGCCAACATGAGAGGCAGCACGCACGCCTGGGCATACGGCCAGCTGTTGGGCGCTGCTGCAGGTCCGTCAGTGTAGGCCCTGGCAGCAGGGCAAGGGCCTCCGAGATGGCACGCCAGCCAGGCAGGGCCAGGAACTGGGCCAGCCTCACGCTCAGCGGTGCATAGCCACTGTACACGTACGACAGGTCGTTGGGAACCTGCAACACAACCAGTATTCATTCATTTACCAACAAATGTGTAACGAAGTAGAGCACCGAGTCGGGCTAGTCGGTTTAAATTCATAATGAGGACTAAAACTGCGCTAAAAACACAAAGACAAAGACGAGGAAAACAGGACTCGCGCAGACTCGCAACTGAACGTTTAATGTTTGAAGGATGACATATATACAGTGAACATCTGATGAAATAGGGTCATTGGACAGAGATACGCCCACGTCACAAAGTGGCACCTAAATATTTTAGCTCACAATCAGCAAGAGATACCGACGGTTCACTTATACAACCCCGCGTATTGTTAATTTTGAATGCCTCGAACAACTCACGTGTGCACCGGTCCTTGTGATGAAACAAAATCTTGGTTTTTTTGACCAGTGGTTGGCACAAGTCGTTGCTTCTTACTTTACACTCCCTACAGTGCTTGGACATGTGCGAGTAGCCATCTGTAGAAGAATTCTTAAGATGCTCTTTTAGCCGAATATTTATACACCTCCCCGTTTGTCCCATGTACACCTGCCCACAAGAAAAAGGAATTTCGTAAACCACTGCGCAGGCGCACGGGACAAACCTAGACCTATGTTCAACGTTGCAAACAAAAGGGCTGGAATTAGGTGTTTTGTCAATCACATTCATTACCCTAGCACACAATCTCGACATTTTCTGAGGCGCCGAAAACACAACATTCACACCGTATCGCTGAGCTACGTTCTTCAAATTATGAGCTACCTTATGCTGATACGGGATAACCGCAAAGCCCCCCACCCTCGTTGGCGCGATTTCGGGGTGACTTTGTGTCGTTCCTTTTTAACTTCTTAATTAGTTTTTCACAGGTTGCTGCAATCATAGGTAACGGATAACCAGATTTAGTTAACCTGCTCAACTGCATTTGCACACTTTCCGTCACTGCATGCGCGCAAGACTTCCGCACCGCAGCATTGATGCAGGATAGAGCAATTCCGTTCTTAACTAATTTCAAATGCCTAGATGAGAAATTTAGGGGGCTTTTCTGGGACCTAGGCTGATAGAGCCAGCAGGTATGGGATGAATGAAAACGGAGCCAAATGTCTAAGAACTGCAACTCATTGTTGCTAGGAAGCTCAGCCGTAAAACTAAGGCCTAGGCCCGATTCGCTAAAGACTTGCTTAGCTTGAAAAACTCGTTCTTCAAGCCTGCCTTGAGCTGCAAAGATCAGATAGTCGTCCACAAAGCGGAAAATACGAGAAGCAGCACTATCTATACCGTTAGAAACGGTTCTATCCACTTTAGATAAAAATATATCGCTAAGCACAAGAGCCACCCGAGACCCTATGCAGACCCCCGACTTCTGGAGGTACTGCTGGCCTCGCCAGCACACGTATGTCTTTGTGTTTTTAGCGCAGTTTTAGTCCTCAAAATGTGTAACGGTACAGCAGGGTACTCAGTACAGCCAGAAATTCATAATAAATAATTGTTCATGTCCCAAAACCCCGATATGATTATGAGAGACACCGCAGCGGAGGGCTCAGGAAGTTTTGACCACCGAGGGTTTTTTAATGGGCACCTAAATGGCCAGAAATTTCTAGCCCTCCCGCTCGAAAGCTTCGATACATTGCACTTATACTCTGTTTCACCACTACCGTTCAGCACTGCCAAAGCTACAGGGATTAAACAAGCCACACGCTTGCGCAGGAAAACATAGATCCAGATATAATTGCCTTGCAATTGGCAAGGTTGAGACATTTGCGCTTGTTTAGCATCTTCTTCTACACATCAATAAGTAATTTGTTTATTCTTCATCGCATTTACGTCGTATTTCTTTAATTGTTGTATCAGTAACCATCGGTAACTGTGGTTAAAAATCAACATGGCAGCGCCCATGCAGACGCGACCACCCTCTTCGATCCGAACTTGCCCTTGACGCTCGCACAAAGCACTCACAGCAACAAATGAATGGTGTAATGACCTATCTCTTTGCGCCATCTCACAATCAGGACAAAGAATCAGGTACACTCTGTCGTTATTGGCGAGATAAGCTATTGCTTTAACCACGCCTGCTAAGCCTAACGCGCCGAGAATTTGATAGCAATTCATGGAAATAGCGCAATGTAGTCACGAATACATTGCTGCCAGAGCTCCAAGACATAAATCTAAAGCAAATACAAGCGTCTCTTTGGAACTTACGGGCCACAGAGCGCTCGACGACGACGTGATAAACTCGAGGCGGAGAGCAGCAGCCTCGATGAGGGCAGCCATGTTCTATTTTTTTGGCGCTGCCGTCTGCTCGCTGAACGTGTGCGCACAGACGCCAGGGGGATATGAGCAGACGACGCGGCACGGATGAATACATGTGGAGGGGCTAATCACCCTTCCTATTGGCTAAGGGGCCCTGTAGCCTCCACAATGCTGAAGGGAACACTTCTGAAACAGAGTATAGCTACTGAAATGGCATTACAGTGACTTTCTGATTTTTTGGACAACTTGGTGGCTTTATAATGTACAGTCATGGACGACTTAAACAGGAACAAGTTAGGGTTAACTAAAACACGTTTTTGTAGTTCTTGCTGCTGCCATTGCACGTAATGCCGACATTCTTTCGGCTTGCACATTGAGACCTAAACCATCTTCGCATAATTAGAAGTTCTGAATACTGCTCTCGTGAAAGCTATTCTACTTGGTAATTTCTTGTTCATGTTGCATTTGCACCCCCTACAGCCAATGTGTAAGTATGTACTTTCTCGCATAATCTGCACAAAAGGTACAGAAAGTTTGGAGCTACACCCTAGACAAAATACACAAATTTCAGTGAGCAAGGTGGCTTCACAGCAGTGCTTCACAACTATGCAAAGTAGCCAGCTTCGCGACAATATGCGGATTTTTTTTTATATATATATAATTTTTCCGCGGTTCATTGTTGGGGATGCGGGTTACACTTGGAAGCTAAAACGCTTTGCCATCTTATTTTCTGGACTCCCTAATTTCATTGAAAGCTCGAAATGGCATTATCTGAAGCCATCACCACTGCCATGTTGATCATATCAGAACCAGTGGTCATCTTGGGTATTGATACATTTTCAGAAATAGTGGTTCTCAAGTCTAACTAACCCACTGCAGCACAAATTACTGCAACATGAAATAGGCGCTGGTCGTCGTCTGCTTGTGTTTCCTTCTCGTGGGTGTGTTATAATTTTTCCCGCTAGAGTTAGGTAGAGGTGCAACAGCTGAAAGAGGAATCGGAGCAATTTTTGGAGCAGCAAAAACCCAAATTTGGAGCAGGTTACAGGAAGAAAAAAAAAACCTCCATTTCTTAGCCCAAAATCCTGATTTTGGAGCAGTATATCAAAGAAGGCTTACTTTAGGAAAGAAAAAGAAATGTACAAACCATTCAACATCAGCCAACTCGTGCAGAGTGCACGTGAGAACAGCTATTTAAATAAGAGCAGTGTGATGAACCACCCCACAGTGCAAGCAGTGATGAAGCCCACATTAGCATTTGCAGTGCCTCCCAAATCATTTGACAGGCACTGCAAATGATAATGTGGACCCTGTACGGAGATTCGCAAAGCAGGAGCAAGTGGGGGGTGGTGAAAATACGTTTCTGTTCATTCTTTCTAAGGGCTGTCATACGCAGCTCTGAATGACTGCCAGTAATTTTTTAGATGTCAGCGATCATATTTGTACTCGTAATGACACAGCGCATGCACGCATGAGTAATTAAAGGGGCCTTGCAACACTTCTTCAGCATGGTCAGAAAACGCGGCCGATCGGCATTTGAGGCTCCCAAGAACACATGAGCCTAATATTATAGCATGGCATGCAGCCTAGAATTTACAATTAATACTCGAAGTCAGCTAGAAATAGGTCCCTCTTCTCTCTAATTTGGGTATATGGCAATTTCTGCACCATATACCCATGTCCACGGCGGTTGGCTGATTTGAGCATCTTGAGCTGTGTAGTTACCGTGGCCGCCGCAAAATGCCGCCACGTGCCCACCCGTGTGCTCGCGATCACACTGAAAGTAAGCCGTGTGTTTGAGGAAAAACAAGAAAAGAAAGTGGTCATGACGCGCGCTCACAAAGGGGCGTATCTTCTTGGCCCCCTTGTCATGCCCCTCCCTGCATAGCTTTCAGCGCGCTCGCTGCCACGAGAGGAGAGAGAAAGTGAGGGCCAGTAAAAAACCTCGTGGTCCAAAATTTCTAATAGAGAAATAACTGCGCACTTGTACAATGTGAACATGCTGCCACAAGAATTTTGCGAATAAGAGCTGTATTAAGGAATTTACAGGGTTTAGAACGACCCACGTAAACTGGTTTCGGTTTCTCACTCGTCCTTCTCACCCTTCTCTCGTGGCAAAGAAGGGTAGGCATACACCTTTGTCGCGACTACGCTCACTTGGCCACCGTAACACGACGTCAGCGATTACGTCATCGGCACACAACCAATGACCGAGCAAGGCTTCCCCCCCCCCCCCCCCCCCCATGCGCACGTGTCATAGTGGCGCGTGGAGGAAGCGCAGTGCAAGGAGCATAGGTCGGCAAAATAAAGTGCAACTCACTCAGGCTCACTCAAGAAATATATCTTGCGGTTTGGACTCACTCGGACTCAGACTCACCAAAATTTTCCTGAGCCGGACTCACTCGGACTAACACTAACGAAACTTTTCTTCAATCGTACTCACTCGGACTCAAACTCACCAAAATATTACCCACCCGGACTCACTCAGACTCAGACTCACGGCTCGATCTGAGTCTGAGTGAGTCTGAATCAGTGGACTCATGAGTGAGTTCGCCGACCTATGGCAAGGAGTATGGGGCACCAGTGAATTATGCACCCTTCCCCTAATGGTAAAGTAGTGAGACGCGTCTTCATCTCGGAGGCTTTCGTTCTGGCAATACAACTTGACCAGGTAGTCTCGGGCTCTACAAAATGGCACAGGGCAGCAAAAGAAAATTAAAATGCAGACTGCACAGCCAACACTACATCACTGCAAGGCCAAAGTGCCATTTCGTAGTGCAAAGGACCAATCGACAAGCTCAGTGGTACGTAATGTTGCCCATGGGCATGATTTCATTACTGCGCGTACAAGGACGATTGGTCAGACGTAGGAAAGAGGCGTGGGAATTGTTTTTTGAAATGTACGATCTGCGCGGCGCGCAGCGCCATAATATTGCCACGTGGTCGTGACGTCGACGAAGGCAGCAGTCGGCGTGTCCAAGTTGAAACTCTTTATTTGGCGGAACTTGTGGCCGGGAAACTGAAAGTCAAACTACAGCAAGCAATGCACGCTGTGCACTGATACACTGATAGTGGCGAACAGAGCGTCGACCGTCGATAAACTGAACATCGCTGGAGCGCTCCGGCTTTTATACATCACGCGTCGAACATTCTAGCCTTATCACTGGTCGTCGCGCAAGCTCTGGAATAATCTTGAGTGTTCGCATGCTGTGCGCAATGTTAAGAAAATGATCTACTACAAACGTGAAGCTTCTCGAACACTGAGGCACGATCTGCGCCGAGCATTGCACACAGTCTTCATGGGTTTAAACAGATCACATCAAAATAACACGCGTGGCAATGCCCCCTCTGAAAAAGCATCGTCCCGATGCTTTAAAACAGAACATGGAACAAAAATGCATGTAACAATAAATAACAGCAATAAATCAAGTAAAAACTTGATTCCGCAGGTCCCTTAACGCGCACGGAACAGTTTAAGGCGCACCACATGCACGACCTCGGGACGTGCCCGGCGTCGCTGAGAGTTCGAGATGCCATCCGGGACAACCTCGTAGTCGAGTGCGCCGAGCAGCGAAGCACCCTATACGGTCCGAAGTATCGTCACAGAAGTTTTTCACTCAGTCCACGTGGTCGTATCGTTGTCCAGACCCAGACATGGTGGTCACCGGGCTGGTATTCTGCATGGCGTCGTCGAAGGTTGTAGCAATGACTGTCAGTCTTTTGTTGGCACTGGATGCGCAGATGGGCCAGTTGTCGGGCTTCTTCAGCGCGCTGGAGGTACACGGCGACGTCGATGTTTTCCTGATCGGTGACGTTCGGTAACATGGCATCGAGCGTCGTTGCCCGGCTCCTTCCGTAGACCAACTTGTAAGGTGCCATCTGCGTCGTTTCTTGTACGGCCGTGTTGTATGCAAAGGTCACATACGGGAGGATGGAATCCCACGTCTTGTGCTCGACATCAACGTACATGGCCAGCATATCGGTGATGGTCTTATTAAGACGCTCGGTGAGGCCATTTGCCTGTGGGTGGTAGGCGGTGGTGCGGCGGTGGCTTGTCTGGCTATATCCCAAGATTGCCTGAGTTAAATCAGCCATAAAGGCCGTACCTCTGTCGGTGATGAGAACCTCTGGGGCGCCATGACGAAGGACGATGTTCTCAATGAAGAACTTGGTTACTTCGGTGGCACTGCCTTTGGGCAGGGCCTTTGTCTCGGCGTAGCGGGTGAGGTAGTCGGTAGCTACGATGATCCATTTGTTTCCAACAGCCGAAGTCGAGAACGGCCCCAGTAAGTCCATGCCAATTTGCTGGAACGGTCGGCGAGGTGGTTTGATGGGTTGCAAAAGTCCCGCTGGCCTTGTCGGCAGTGTCTTGCGCCGCTGACAGTCCCGGCATGTCTTCACGTAACGAGTGACGTCGGTGGCAAGGCGTCGCCAGAAACACTTTTCTTGTATCCTTGCGAGCGTGCGAGAAAAACCGAGGTGGCCAGCCGTTGGGTCGTCGTGCAGGGCATGCAGAATTTCTGGTCGCAGTGCCTCGGGTACAACGATAAGGTAGCTGGCTCGGGCTGGAGAGAAGTTCCTTACGAGGATGTTGTTTTTCAAGAAAATGGATGCCAATCCTCGCCTGAATCAGAACTTTTGGGACAGCGATGAACTTTTGGGACAGCGATGGTCCTGCCCTCCCATTATTCCATTAGACTCCTCAGTTCCGGGTCGGTTCGCTGTCGTTCGGCGAAGTCGTCGGCACTTATGGCTCCCAAGAAGCTGTCATCATCCTGGTCGTCAGGCGGTGGTGGGTCGACGGGGGCATGAGACAGGCAGTCAGCATCGGAGTGTTAACTTCTGGACTTGTTCACGACGGTAATGTCGAATTCTTGAAGTCTTAGGATCCACCGTGCGAGGTGACCTGAAGGGTCCTTCAAGTTAGCTAGCCAACACAAGGCGTGGTGGTCGCTTACAACTTTGAAAGGCCTGCCGTAGAGGTAGGGGCGAAACTTGGATGTTGCCCAGATGATGGCAAGGCACTCCTTTTCTGTTGTAGAATAGTTGGCTTCCGCCTTGGATAGCGACCGGCTAGCATAACTGATGACCCTTTCCAGTCCGTCAGACCTCTGCACAAGCACGGCGCCGAGTCCAACACTGCTCGCGTCAATGTGTACTTCTGTTTCGGCGTATTCGTCGAAATGCGTAAGTATCGGAGGCGTCTGTAGGCGTCGTTTAAGTTCTTCAAATGATTCGACTTGCGCCGTTTCCCACTTGAATTCCACGTCATTTTTCGTGAGCTGAGTTAGTGGCTCGGCGATGCGTGAAAATTCCTTGACGAAGCGTCTATAAAGGCGCACAAGCCGAGAAATCGGCGTACGGCCTTCTTGTCGGTGGGCGGCGGGAAGGCAGCGATGGCAGCTGTTTTTCGTGGGTCGGGGCGAACTCCAGACTTGCTGATGACGTGACCCAAGAAAAGAAGTTGCTCATATGCGAAGCGGCACTTTTCTGGCTTCAGGGTGAGTCCGGAGGCCTTGATTGCTTGAAGTACAGCTTCAAGGCGCCGGAGATGTTCGTCGAAGTTCGAAGAAAACACAACGACGTCGTCCAAGTACACAAGGCAGGTCTGCCACTTCAAGCCGGCGAGTACTGTATCCATGACACGTTGGAAAGTTGCAGGTGCCGAGCAAAGGCCAAAGGGCATGACCTTGAACTCGAAGGGGCCGTCGGGTGTTATAAAGGCAGTCTTCTCTCGGTCTGTCTCATCGACTTCGATTTGCCAATAGCTGGTATTCAGGTCCATCGCCGAAAAATACTTTGCGTTGTGGAGTCGGTCCAGGGCGTCGTTTATGTGTGGGCGAGCATACACGTCCTTATTCGTGATTTTGTTCAGGCGGCGATAATCGACGCAGAAGCGTAGGGTTCCGTCCTTCTTCTTCACTAAAACCACAGGTGACGCCCACGGACTCTTGGACGGCTGAATGATCTCGTCGCGTAGCATTTCGTCGACTTGTATCTTCACAGCCTCGCGTTCACGCGTTGCAGCTCGGTACAAGCTCTGTCGAACTGGTCGGGCACTTTCTTCTGTTATGATGCGATGTTTCGCGACTGGGGTCGTCGAATTCTTGACGACACCGAGAAGCAGTCTTTGAACTGCAGGAGCAGGGCTTTGAGCTGGTCGTGCTTGACCTTCGGAAGGCTCGGGTTAACGTCGAAATCTGGTTCGGGACCTCGATTTGATGAAGCAGGTTCGGCAGCATCGTAGAGGGCGTAAGCATTGCTGGCGGCGACGCATTCGTGTGCCTATATTCGTGGCTGAAGTTTGTCAACGCTACCTTTGCTTTACCGTCACGCAGCTCAGCTATACCTCTTGCCATGCAAATTTGACGGTCCCGGAGTAGGTGCTGATCGCCCTCGATGACGCCTTCAAGGTCCGCGGGTTTTTCGGTGCCGACGGAAATAATGACGCTGGAGAGCGGCGGAACGGTCACCTGCTCTTCTATCACATTCAATGCATGGTTCCCCGGCGTCGCGTGGGGCGGGAGCGCTTTTTCTGAGGTTAGTGTTATCGACTCAGACCTCAGGTCGATGATGGCGCCGTGGTCCCTCAGGAAGTCCATTCCAAGTATCACATACCTGGAGAAGTGTTGTAGGATGACAAAGCTCGCAGGATAAGTCCGGTTATTGATGGTGACTCTCGCCGTGCAAACTCCTATCGGCGTTATCAGGTGGCCTCCAGCTGTCCGGATTTCGGGTCCACTCCAAGCAGTCTTTACTTTCTTCAGCTTGGCGGCGAATGGCCCACTGACGACGGAATAGTTGGCCCCAGTGTCGATGAGAGCGGCGACGTTGTGGCCGTCGATGAGAACGTCGAGGTCGCTAGTCCGTTGCCTTGCGTTGCGGTTAGGTCGTGGCGTCGGATCACGGCTGTGTCGATTTGTTGCGCTGCTTTCATGCTGTGTCGTCAGGTCTTCCTCGGTCCGCGAGGTTTCGTCGACCGGGCTGTGTCTGCTTCGCATCGTGTTCAGCAGGTTTCGTCGCGGCGTTGTCGTCGGCGGAGGGTCTTCGTTAGTTCGTCGTACAGCAACCGCACCTCCATCGGTTACTGCCCTTAGTTTCCTGCATACGGGCTAGGCGACCGGCCTAGGGTTGGGCCAGTGTACTGCCGGCGGTGCGGCGACATGTAGCGGCCAGGTGACGGTGAACGGGATGATAGTCGTTGTTGCCACTGTGTTCCGGTGATGTCGCCGATGTCGCGAGGTCGTTCACCTGGCTGTAGACGCGGCGCATTGACAGTGAAACCACGCAGCCCCATCTGTCGGTACTTGCAGCGGCGGTAAGTGTGGCCGGCCTTTCCCCAGTGGTAGCAGAGCGGCCAGTTGTCAGGAGCGCGCCAAACGTCGGTTTTCCTTGGCACGTAGCGCTGGCCGGTTGGCGGGCGGTATGACGTCGATGTTGGTGGCGGTGGTGCCTGGCGACGGAAATGCGGTGGAGTGGCGTCTTGACGAGGGCGGGGAGGGGTAGCGGGACGGCGAACAGCAGCAGCGTAGCTCATAGCCTGTGGCTGCGGCTCTGCTTGGTGGGGAACGCCCAGGTATCTCTTGGCGCACAATGTCAGCAATGGAATCCACTTGAGGCTGCGATGGAGGCAAGAATTTTCGCAGCTCTTCCTGCACGATCGCTCTGATCATTTCACGCAGGTCGGCGAAGCAGAGGCCTTGGATATCGGTGAACTGTGGCGTCGAACGGCGATTGTACTGACGGTTGCGCATGTCCAGGGTCTTTCTCGATGGTCGTCGCTTCCATGACAAATTCTTGAACACTGTTCGGAGGGTTCCGCATCAGTCCAGCAAAAAGCTCCTGTTTAACTCCTCGCATCAGGAGGCGAACTTTCTTTTCTTCAGGAATTTCGGGGTCTGCGTGGCGGAAGAGTCTAGTCATTTCTTCCGTGAAGAGCATGACGCTTTCGTTGGGGAGCTGGACGCGGGTTTCAAGCAGAGTTTCGGCCCTCTCTTTGTGGACGACGCTAGCGAAGATAGCCAGGAACCTGGTTCGGAAAACGTCCCATGATGTTAGGGTCAACTCTTGGTTCTCGAACCACGTTCTAGCGGCGTCTTCTAAGGCAAAATACGCGTGCCTCAGCTTGTCTTTATTGTTCCAATGGTTGAAAACGGCAACCCGGTCATATTCTTCCAGCCAGCTTTCCGGGTCCTCGCACGATGACCCCCCAGAATTTCGGCGGCTCCCTGGGCTGCTGAAGCAGGAAGGGTGTAAGCTTCGCAGGTGTTGTCATCGTGCCTGCGGTTGAAGTCAATGTTTTGGTTGGCCTGGTGTTTTCCGGCAGGAGCCCGTGCTCTGGCTGTAGTCCCTGCTGCCTGCGGATGGTGCGACGAACAGGGTTATCCTTTACGTCTTCTTCGCGGCTTGGGCTTGGGTCAGCGCCTCGCGGGGGCATCCGGAGCATGGACGAAGCAGCACCTCCACCAGATGTCACGTGGTCGTGACGTCGACGAAGGCAGCAGTCGGCGTGTCCAAGTTGAAACTCTTTATTTGGCCGAACTTGTGGCCGGGAAACCGAAGTCAAACTACAGCAGCAATGCACACTGTGCACTGATACACTGATAACAGCGAACAGAGCGTCGACCGTCAATAAACTGATCATCGTTGGAGCACGCCGGCTTTTATACATCACGCGTCGAACATTCTAGCCTTATCACTGGTCGTCGCGCAAGCTCTGGAATAATCTTGAGTGTTCGCGTGCTGTGCGCAATGTTAAGAAAACAATCTACTACAAACGTGAAGCTTCTCGAACACTGAGGCGTGATCTGCGCCGAGCACTGCTCACAGTCTTTGTGGGTTTAAACAGATCACATCAAAATAACACGCGTGGCAATATTCGCAAAATGTGGTCGCCGTGGTCTACTTTACGAATTAGCAAACTTGTTTAGGGGGTGTAAAAAACAAGTCGAAGCCTGTTTACTGGCCCTTTGAAGCGTGCAACAAATACCTGTAACTCCGCTCGTACTTGACGGATTCTAAAAACTTTTGTGGCATGTGATTCGTGAAGCATCATGCACTAATAGTGAGACTATTTCATTACAACTCAGAAAAGCTAGTCCTTTCTAAATTTTAGAATGCTTTTCTGCAAGACAATGATGTACTTAAAAAGTAGGCTTGTGTGAATAGCAAATTTTAGGTTCGAAGCAAATTCAAAGCAAATAATGATTTGGTCAGAAAATTTCGAATCGAATTCAAAGAGTATATGTTGCATATTATAAAGAAAAATGAGCATATTTGTCATGACCCAACTAACCTGCACAATATTTTTTTTTAAAATTGAAACAAGGCATGTGCAAATATCATTACCTTTTACTGAAAGAGAAGTGGAAGCAACACTGAATACTAGCAGAATTTGACTTCAGGTAAAATGCAAGTGATAATCTGTAAAATATGCTAAGTTTTCAAAATTTAGTATACTTGAGCCATATAAGCCAGTATAACAGGCTTCCAAACTTAAAAAATGACGAATCGATGTCAGGGTAATATGTTCATTTAACCTTGAAATGGGGCTTCGCGGCAATGCGAATTTACCTGGATAGGTGTATTCATGGCATAGCAACCCTCCACTGCAGTAAAACCACCTTGACAGGGGGTTATATGCAGTTTATATATGTATATTTGTTCATTTCGAATACTTCGAAATTTAGTATAAGTTAAATTCATTTCGAAGCAAATTCGAATACTGTAATATTCGTTCGAATATTTAAAGTACTCGAATATTCGCACAAGATTATTAAAAAGTGTTCTGCATGCGATAGAAAAAGACTAGGAAGTCTTGGAACTGCTGTTCTTTTTTTTTTTTTTCTTTTGCGGTGGGGTTAGGGTTTGGTGTGAACAGCACCTGCAGTGGAGATTGCAGAAAACGGAAGTGTTGACCCTGCAAAATTCTCCGCCACACGCCGGTAGACAATCTCGGAGGCTGGCATTTGTGCCTCTCTTTGGGGGGAAACATTGCAAACTTGTAACACAAGATGTCACTTGGTCCACACCTGTTGTTGCATTTTGGCCACCAAAAATCATGGGCTCATCGACGCTGGCGCACATGTGCAGACTATCTACCTGAAAAGGTCTTGGATGATGATGACCAAACTACAGGTTGTCAAGGTGGCTGGGCATTTTGGCGCATCATGGCGCAAAAATAAGGAACTGCATTGTATTGGCGCACCCCTGAGCTAGGTAGATTAACAGACTGATTAGCGTACTTTGCGCAACACTCCATATTTTGATGGTAAGCTGCAGTGGGGCAGCAAGGGGGGGGGGGGGGGATACACATGACGTACAGCTGCAGTGGAGAGCACTTTGCTAGCGCAGCATCAAGTTGTGGTCACCCAATATCGAAGTGTTCTTTTCCAATGATGAAGTTCAATCAAAAGCGTAGAAAGATGTATACACACAGTACAAAAATAACAAGACGAATCAAGCCACCGCAGAATGAGCATTCAAATGAGAAAAAAAAAACTTCCCCATCCCCCGCTAAAGGGAACCATGTGTGGATGCGAAGCAGCGGGGAGATAATTAGCTTGAGCGGGAGGAACGTCGCCGCTCTTGTTTCACGGCAGCGGTCCGGGCGCTCATCACGGCGCTGCACAGGAGAGAGAATGAGGCGCACATGCTCCGTCATTTTCATACCGCGGAACTACTGTCGCACCACCTGTCGTGCGCGCCGCTCCGTAAAGGATTCCTAGAAGAGAGGAGACGTGCATGTGCTGTGGGACGCGGGAGCCGCTCCGTAGAGTAGAGGATTCCTAGAGGAGAGAGGGGGGAGAGGATGCGCATGCGCTGTGGGGATGTTGACGCGGGCGCCGCTCCGTAGAGTAGATGATTCCTAGAGTAAAGAAAGGGGGTGAGCGTAGTACAGGATAGGGGGGAGGGGACGCGCATGCGCTGTGGGAAGCGGGGGCCGCTCCGTAGAGTAGAGGATTCCTAGAGTAGATAAAGGGGGGTGAGCGTAGGAGAGAAGGGGACGCGCATGCGCTGTGGTGGTGTGGGACTAAGCCCCCTCCAAACACATGCAAGCAAGATTTAGGAATGGGGTCAACCTGGGCGACAGACACCACCTGCCTAGCCATTGCTAGGCAGCCTCTCTGTGCTCTCGGCCATGACTCTGATGACTGTGTTAGGGTTGACGGCCTTCATATTACTACACTGTTCTGCTTCGCATAATGGGTGCTTCCCTACTTCATGAAAGTGGCCGGAAACGGGACGCCGGACGCGGGAGGGACGGACATAGCCCAGCCTACTCCAAACACATGCAAGCAAGATCAAGGGATGGGGTCAACCTGGGCGACAGACACCACCTGCCTAGCCATTGCTAAGCAGCCGCTCTGTGCTCTCGGCCATGACTCTGATGACTGTAGTAGTGGTTGACGGCCTTCATATTACTACAGTGTTCTGGTTCGCATAATGGGTGCTTCCCTACTTCATGAAAGTGGCCGGACGCAAGACGGGGGGACAGGGGACGCGGGAGGGACGGACAGAGCCCCGAGCATAAGATGCTTCGCATCTAAAAAAAATTCCCCATCTCCCGCTAAAGGGAACCATGTGTGGATGCGAAGCAGCGGGGAGATAATTAGCTTGAGCAAGAGGAATGACGCCGCTTTCATTTCACGGCAGTGGTCCGGGCGCTCATCGCGGCGCTGCACAGGAGAGAGAATGAGGTGCACGCGCTCCGTCATTTTCATAACGCGGAACCACCGTGGCGCCCCCCAGCGGAGTATGCAGCTGTCGCACCACCTGTCGTGCGCGCCGCTTCGTAAAGTAGAGGATTCCTAGAGGAGATAAGGGGGGGGAGCGTAGGAAAGGAGAGAGAGGGGAAGGGGACGCACATGCACTGTGGGATGCGGGACGCTGGAAGGAGGGATGGACAAAGCCCCCCGCAAGCACATGCAAGCAAGATCAAGGAATGGAGTCAACCTGGGCAACAGACACAGCCAGTAGTGTGTGTTTAATTTGCTTGCGCTCACCACCTGCCTAGCCATTGCTAAGCAGCCACTCTGTGCTCTCGGCCATGACTCTGGTGCTC
This sequence comes from Rhipicephalus appendiculatus, assembly GCA_030522465.1. NCBI lineage: Eukaryota > Metazoa > Arthropoda > Arachnida > Ixodida > Ixodidae > Rhipicephalus > Rhipicephalus appendiculatus. The sequence goes on along the minus strand of JALIZH010003830.1, from coordinate 1,470,326 downwards.
TGGTGACTGTGGTGGTGGTTGACGGCTTTATTGTACTACAGTGTTCTGGTTCGCATAGTGGGTGCTTCCCTACTTCAGGAAAGTGACCGGATGCGGGACGCAGGAGGGAGGGATGGACAAAGCCCCCCACCATAAGATGCTTTGCATCTAAAACACCAAGCACATTTAGGCCGTCAGATTAAGTGACATCAAGGTATTCCACCTCACGGCTAGATAGCACCACTGAAGGACAGCTGATGCATGAAAGACCCACTTTTGCAATATAGGTGGCTTCAACAATTTGTCGAGTCCGCTGATGTCGGTATGAAAACAAAATGCACATTTCCTTAAACAAAGGCTGACACCCACAGGCCTCACTATGAGCAGATAGGTTTGCCTGCACTATAGATGTGCGTGCTGATTTCCCTGCTTAAGTGAGTCTAGCGGCAATTTTTCCGAATTGCCGCTCAACTGCCAAATCAGGATCTGATTCAGTAAATGTCGGCCCGTTATACGAGGAGTTACTTGAGAGTTAAGACTCAGATGAGTGAGTGACATCTCAGAAGTGTGCGCAGCGAGACAATGCCGAACAGATTAAAAGCGACTTGTCTCCCTCTGCGTTTCCACATGACGCTACTTCGTGCACTTATCTTTGCATATCTGCGAATTACACAGACGTTTGTTGCAACACAATTTTTAACAGTCAATTTTTTAACAGTCATATAAGTTTTTTTTTAGAATTTATCTTGCTGTTACTCACGAATAAACCATGTGTATGTAATATCACAAATGATTTTTTTGTTGCTTTATGGTCACCCTGACAAAAGTTGCAATTTTTTTCTGAAATAGATTCACCTAAAGAATTTAAATCGGCAATAAGAAAAATTGACCCTGGCGGTCGCATTTCACAAAAAAAATTCGACCCACATAGGGCCTCAGAATGGATGATGTAGTGAAAGAATTTACACACTAAAACCTCAGCACTCTTGTGTTGTAATGGTTTTGTTCGAAAGTAACTGCAATGCTATACAGCCATTCTGCAAACATTTGCACAGTTGCAGGATCCCGCAACTACCGAGGATCTGAAGGCAGCGCACGCACCACTTCACCAGGGAGGCCGAAAGCAAATGCTGCACGTACCTGCTCACTGACATCTTCAACATTGAGCTTGAGCGTCTTGCGCAGTGTGGAGAAGTAGTTCTTGTGCTCCTGCACACGTAGCAGACCAGCTTTCTCCAGCCGTAGTAGCCACAACAATTGCCGGTAGCCATACGTCTGCATCATACCAACCATGCACACTCGTATGAGGCCATGCCACAACGTTCCACAACACACCTCACTGCGATGACCGAAATCTCGGCCCTCTGCTTGACTTGTGCGAATGCTACTCCACAAGCGGCCATCTTCCCTGATGTCTCTCCTCCCTCTCGCTTACAGTGCACAATTTCTTTCTCCCCCATCAACGTGCATGCTGAGAAAGTCCAAATTCTTTAAATGTTAGAGAGCGCAACCTATGTCATGCGAGCCTGTCGTAATCTGTCAGATGAGGGTCCATCATGCACACAAAGACCGGTTAGCAGCTCCAATGAGAATGTGCTGGCACCTGTTTTGATGCCATCACAGTCATCCATGTAGCTGCCAACCAACCTAGTGTGGAAAGTTACACACAATGATGTTTCACAGTACACACAACATGCTCAATGCCTTTCGACTTCAGTGACATAATGGGTTTTTCCTTGGTTTAGTACTGCTGGTCGACCCCAAAAAATATTTGTTTATCACTTGCTAAAGAAAGACAATATATTTGCAGAAACGCATATTGCAGCTTAGGTAATCACGCCTTTTATCATAAAGGGACGGACTGAATACACCACAAACACAGAACGCAGACTAACTACTATTTAATTTATAGACGTTTTCCTCACATATATACACAAAGGAAGGCATCGCAAAAAAAATCCGTCCCTGTACGATAACGCAATTACCCAAGATGCAACACCAACTAGCCCCTGTAGCTGCTCTTATTGAATATTGCAGGGCTGCGTCGAAAAGCACGGATGAAAAGGAGTACACAGGACGGGCGCAAACTTCAACTGTAAAACGGAAGGACAAAGCAGTTCAATTTGAATAAACATCAGCCTGACACGTGCTCATAAAAAAAAATAAAAAATAAAAAAAAAAAGATACCGTATCAAAAGACTACAGTGCATATGCCAAACAGCAAGCAGTTGACGATAGTGATATGCAGTATAGCAACGATCAGCAAGGCATGCACAGAGACTGGAAAATACACACTCTGCAACAGGACCACTAGGTGTGATTACACAAACTCACCTAAAAATTGCAGCTCCTTAGGAAGCAAAGTCAGCGAAGGCATGCTTACGCATTTGTCGCTTCTAGCAATGAAGAAGGCATCTATCAGGATCTCCCTTCAGTTCGGTGTACACCCGCATAGCCTACAGCGTAAATCCAGGTGGCCACCCGTGTGGGAACGAACGGCTAGTCTGTGCTCCCGCGCCCTCTCATTAAAGCAGCGTCCCGTCTGTCCTATGTAGCAACAGCCACAGGATAGGGGTACAGTCGACGTCCGATTTCCCGGACCCTCAAGGGACCGCGAAAACGTCCGGAAAATCGGGCAGTCCGGAAAAACGAATGCACGCGAAAACGCACTTTTTTTATAGGTATTTTTCTCTCACGGCGAAGGTCACGGCCGGAGTACTGGATTCCCATTGCAATTCAGCGAAGGCATCGTTTAGGTGGCTCTAAAAAGAGCAGTTTATAAAAAAGAATCCGACGTAGCCGGCGCTACCTCATTGGTCAGCACTTTGGCTCAATGAAGTCGCTTATTTTCTTTTGCATGGCGTTCCGCTAGCCCGCAATGATGTCTGCCTCAATTTCAGCTAACGTCACGTTGTCGGATCGATCACAGTGTCATCAGTGCTCGCGTCAACTCCGAGCTCGTCGGCTGTGTAGGCGCTGCCTCGTCGTTCTCGGTGTCCGAGTCTTCGGACTCCTCCGTAACTTGAACGATTTTGTGATCGGTCAATTCCGCACAGAGCTCGTGGTCTTCGTCAGCGTCGGCGAAGCCCTCAAAGGTTACCCCGGCTGGAATCGAAACGCCGGCAGCGCGTCGTCGAAGGCAACGTCCGCGAAAACAGTTCCGGAGAGTCTCTTGCGTTACCGCCTCTTTCGTTACGAGGGGGGATTTGTGCGCTTCGAAGGCGCGGACGAAGACGAAGGAGCAGTCGGTGCCATCGCTGTCAACGGCGAATGTTGAAGATCGGGACACGCGAACGCTGAAGATAGCGCCGATAGCGCGCAGCAGCACACAATCAACCGCAGAGCTTACAAAACAATACGTGAATGAACATCTGATGAACACAGCGAGGTTTGGCTAAGCTACGGCTGACAACGGATTGGCGTGTGCTAGATTGTGGCGAGGGTACGGTAGCCGCGGCGCGGTGCGGCTGGCCACACCTGTTCCGGCGGTGCGAGCGTAGCCTCCGAGATAGGGCGCCGGCGCGCTGTTTCGGAGGCCATCGTGCGAGTAGGGGGGGTTCGAGGATACGAGAAAAACAAAATGGCGGCATTAATGGCGACTTCGAGTCGGCGGTTAGCGGTAAAAAGTCCGGAAAATCGGACAGCGAAGGCTATAAGCGTCCGAAATTTCGGACTTTTTAATACATTGACTCTATGGGGAACTTGACGGTGCCGCAGATGAGTCCGGGAAATCGGGCATGTCCGGAATTTCGGGCGTCCGAGAAATCGGACGTCGACTGTACTACTTTGTAAACCACCTTGAACGAAAAAAGCGCGACAGAAAATGGGAACGACAAACTACAGCGCTGACTCGCAACTAATATTTTATTCTGAAACAAAGCAGAATAAATAGCATGTGGAAAAAACAATGAAAACAAACAACCATCGCGCATGCAGAAGGTGACAAAAAGTAGCAACAAAACCTTATGTGGCTGATGAGACATCAACGTGACGCAAGCTATCGATGAGGTATGATACTTCTGCATCTGATAATGCCAACGAAGGCTGACTATCTGATACACTTTTGGCCTTCCAATGACATGTAAAACGCCTCCATGATTTCCCATTGCACTGGTCTCTGTGGCAATGCAAGATTTCAGTCCTATCAAAACATGGCTTACATGCACTTTTGCGACAATGAATGGCCAAATGGGATCCTGTGCCATTTTAACTTTTTGCACATGCTCCTGGATTCTAATATTTATGCACCAACTTGAGTGTAAACCACACCTGTTATACACTCAACAGAGGGATCAACGTGCCGCTTACTACAGGGCATGCGCCTACTTTTGTGCATCATTGCACAAACCCACACCAACTTGCACAGAGCAGAAAAAAACGTTCTAACCCTGTAATGGTTGGCAACTTTTTTCACACCGTGTGACATGCGATGGATGTAGGGCATTACATGCACTGGTCTTCTTTCCATCACATTCTGGCTACGTTTACCATTACCTTTCATACTCTGAAGTAGTCGTTCACAGGAGCTAGGGGTGTGCGAATAGCGAAATTTAGAACCAAATTAAATACGAATTGAACACTACTAGAATAGTTTGCGAATAGTAAAGCAACCGTTTTCGAGAGAGCTGCAATCCTACAACTTTTTTTTTATTTCAAATAAATGTTCACAAACTTTAACGAAGTAACATTGCCATTATATTTAACCGACAATAGATACCAAAATTATGTAAACTGAGGTAATCTGGTATACTACAGTAGCGACTAGAGCCTTCGAGGTATTTTTTAACTGTGAGATGAATACAGATGCAGTTACTTCAGTATTCGAGGTGTCACTTTGTCGCCAGCTTTTAAATAATACAAAGGCCTAAAAGTTAGATAATGCTTCATGAATGAACAACATGAATCTCAAGATAATGACAGCGGATTGAGGTCACATTCGCTTCGGCGACACTGGAGTGTAATGCAAAAATTCCTTCATCGCGTGATGAGTGATGCTTCGAAAGACCCTTACAAGTTTGAACTACATGACCCTTGGCAATCCACTAATTAAAAATAAAGAAAAAAGTACACTTCGCTCTTCCAATCTGTTGTTCCTTTGGGGTTTTCCCGTCCTTGCTAATTAATCGAAAAGTATTTGAAAAATCTTTGGTAATTCGAATATGTACTGTTTGAGTACCAAATCGAATACAATGCTATTCGATTCATTATTCGAAGTTTTCGAATATTCGCACACCCCCCATTAAAATCACATTTGACGGGTAGCCGGCATTGATCAGGCGACCCTCCTGGAGTGCAAGACTTTCTTCGACCTTACGGTGGCACGATTTTTCCAGTGCTGAATGACAACATAAGGACACGATTACTCCTTTCGTGAGCTTAGAATGTGCATTGTACGTATATGGTGAAGTAGCGCAATTTAGACCTTATAATAAGAATGTGCACTTTCATGTGGCAGCAACGCCTTGGTAGTTCTTGGTGTGTACATCCAACACACGTGGGACACAAATCAAGGAATTGGAGACTGTTGTTAGCCGGCTGCTCGTGTGTGAATGTAAGACCATTGAAAGCCAGAAAGAACTTATCAACAATAGCTGAAACCTTTCTACTAAAAAACATTACTATTGTGGGCGGTAATGAACACTAAATGACTGTCGACATATCTAATTACTCGCACCACTTCTAGTGAAGAAATAGACGCATCGAGTCTACGATCAACAGAGGCTAGAAAAGTGTCATTGAGCACCGGGCGACCAAAGCCCCTACACAAATCCCTTTTTTCTGAACACAGTACTTCCCATGATGGCATATAGCGGTGGAGTTCAAGTAGAAGTCCAAAAGCTAAAAAAATGTTCAGTACTCACACCTGCCTCATTCCGAAAAGCAAACTCGCTGTTGTGCTCAACACACTCCTTCTCCGCATGGTGTAAAGTTCTTTATGTGGTATCGAGTAGAATAGTTCCTCCACATCCACGGAAAAGGCTTTTGTCAGTGGGCAGACCTTCCTGTAGAAGTCGTACAACCTCTTTGGAGCTTCGAACGAAAAATGGATCGTTGAGAACAAGAGTTGTTCAAAGTTTCTGCAGATAGCTCCCCACATGACGCTGCTATGTAGCCTTTTCCGAGACGTTCAATCGAAACGGGCTGTCAGGCTAGTGTGTCTTGCATGCAAAAAACGCCTCCCGGCTCTTATCTTCAGCCTTTTGAACGACGTTACGAAGCCTTTCAGGAGAAGTTCCATCATTTTTAATGAGAGGGCGCGGGAGCACAGACTAGCCATTCGTTCCCACACGGGCGGCCACCTGGATTTGTGCTGTAGGCGATGTGGGTGTACACCGAACTTAAGGGAGATCCTGTACAAGTCTTATGACAAAATGGAACGCAAAGTGATAGAGGCCTTCTTCATTGCTAGAAGTGACAAATGCGTAAGCGTGCTTTCGCTGACTTTGCTTCCTAAGGAGCTGCAAATTTTTAGATGGTTTTGTGTAATCACACCTAGTGGTCCTGTTGCACAGTGCGTATTTTCCAGTCTCTGTGCATGCCTTTGCCAATCATTGCTGTACTGCATATCACTATCGTCAACTGCTTGTTGTTTGGCGTATGCACGGTAGTCTTTTGATACGGTATCTTTTTTTTTTTTGTTGTTTCTTATGAGCACGTGTCAGGCTGATGTTCATTCATATTGAGCTGCCTTCTCCTTTCGTTTTACAGTTGAAGTTTGTGCCCGTCCTGTGTACTCCCCTTTGTCTGTGTTTTTTGACGCAGCCCTGCAGTCCATTCAAGAATGCACCAGCTAGCCCAAACGAGAGCTTTACTGAATGTTGTGTCGTGCGACCCCTGGTGTCGCGTAAACACACCAGCGGGGCAAAGCTATTCAAACATGTCACTAGATGGCGCTGGGCTTTGGCCACAACTGTGTAATTACCCAACCAACCTGGAGCTGACTTGGCGGTCATGTGACACGTGCCTTGTCAACCAGCTAAGCAAAGCACTGCTGATTAAATGAGCATGTATGTGCCACGCCTCTGCTAACCTCAAGCTCCACTTGCCTACAAGAGCCACCCTGTTTGGTACAGCCACACCCTTCTGGTTCCCAGCGGTATTTTTTCCAGAGGTAAAATCATTCCCAGATGCCCGTTTTTACAGGCTTGTCCACTGTTAGGGTGAACAAGACTCAACATGGCCGTGCTCTGCAGAGCTCTAGTCCATACAGCACGGATGCGCATCAAGGCGAAGCGGTGCAGGACCCATGGGAGCCACATCGCATCGTCTGCTACAGTACTGGGGCGTGCCGCTCTTGCTTTGCTTGGCTTTGCTGTAGCAGAGCAAAAGCCGCGTGCTCCTGTTCGGCTGAGCCGCTTCGTTTTGATGCACGGCGGTGCCGGATGTACGGGCACTCTGCGGAGCACTGCCACGCTGAGCCGTGTTTACCCTAAAAGTGGACGAGCCTGTACTTTTGGACGCATCGGTAAGGGGCCCGACCTAAACCAGGGCTGGGCAAAGATACTTTGAAATTGTATCGCGATACGATACAAGATACTCAGGCAAGAAGTATTGGAGATACAGATACAAGATACTACCGCAACAATTGTATCCGATACGATACATGCCAATTGCATCTTAAGATACTTCGATACATTCGCAAAGTTGTTGTTAGAGACCCCTGATAATGTAGCGGCGAGTGCCTATACACAAAAAAAGTTTGTTTAAATTCGTTTAGGTTTGACCAATTTAATTTAATTTTAATGAAATGTCTGTTATTATCTTAAGTGTTTTGTCATTTTTAGTCAAAGTACATTAGTTTACTTCCGAAGATCTTATTAGGGTTTCTTTTAGCTTATCGTCGAAGCTTGGACGTGTTGGTTAAACATTGCAGGAAACACAGCGCAAGAGAAGACGGGGACAATGAAGGGCGACGCACACGCAGAGCTGACTTACAACACTTTGTCGCGCATGTCAGAGGCATATGTACAATGTTCATCCGTCCCATCCATTGAATAAAATGTTGTAAGTCAGCGTTGTGTGTGCGTCGCCCTTCCTTGTCCTCGTCTTCTTTTGCGCTGTGTTCCCTCCTATTCTTTTAGCTGCTTAGCAGGACAGCTCTTTAGACACTTCGCTGACCGCGGTTTTTGCTTGTCATTTCTGTAATTCGTGGGAGTCGCTGCTCAGCTTGCCGACCAGCTAGCGGGTTGCCATCTAACCACACGAGCTTCAATAAGAAGCCTTCGCTTGATGGCGCAAATACCGGCGTTCAATTATACCTTACTCATATGAGACCGTTTATGCAATCACCGGGGTATACAGCAGTGACAACGCTGGTAGCGACATTTTTTGCGACGCATTATGTATACGTAGAGCACATAAAACTGCAATTACTTATCATATTCTTCTCATCTACTGGCGTAAAGTGTTCCTGCATCTATGTACTCACTAACGTACAATCAATTTTTCTTCAACGAGATGACATGTGCACTCCAGAGACGCCTCAGGCCTATTGTATTGTCACGTGATGGTGACTATGAAGGAAGTGGCAGTCACTCTGGTATAGACGAAACTCTTTATTGGGCTAACTTGTGCTCAGAAAACCAAGTAAGTCAACGCACAAGCAAAGCGCACTGTACTCTGATTTCGGCAATAAATGTCGTCGGCCTTCAGTAATTTGATCATCGGCAGAACGCGTCTTGTTTTATACATCAGTGATCGCACCTTCCAGTGTTATCGCTGGTGACCGCGTAAGCTCACAAATGAACTACAGTACGCACGTACCACGCGTAATCTTAATAATTTTGGGGGTTTAGCGTCCCAAAACCATGATAACGTGGGACGCAGTAGTGGAGGGCTCCAGAAATTCCGGCCATCTGCTGTTCTTTAACGTGTAATTAAATCTAAGTACATGCCCCTCTAGCATTTCGCCTTCATCGAAATGCGGCTGCCACGGCAGGATTTTCGCGGAATCTTAACAGAACAATCTCAGACAACCACGAAGATTCCGAAACATTGCTGTGCAGCTTGCGCTGAGGAGCGATGACAGTTTTTGGTGGTTTAAACCCCATCACAAGAAAATAAAAAAAAGTGAGAGTGCGTGGCATTATAGCTGCACAAATCGTCACCGGAAAACGCCGCTATCCACACTTTTGCCGCCTATAGCTCCGATTAGCTGGCAATTAATAATAATAAAAAAAATAAGGAGGCCTAAAAAGAGGAAAACAGTTACAATTAAAATAGAAAAGCCGTTCCGTATCAAACATTCATAGTGAATACGTATAGACACACGACACAGGCGGCACTCCTAATAGCTATGACAATTAAGCATGGAGTATTGTCAGCTTACCTGTTCAGGTCTGACAATAAAAAAGTCAATGCGATACAGAAAATTGCCTTGAATAGCTCGTTGGGACGCTTACAAGACAACCGGACCATTTGGTATAAAAATGTTACTCGAATACCATTCCTAAGATGTTTAAGACAGCTTCTAATTATTTCCATTATTATAATGCAAACTCAATTTCGCCATTTTACCAAGCAGTAAGCAAAATGTTTGGTACTGTATATTTAATGCATGCCCACATAATGACATACTTGTTTTCCAAATCGCCTTGGCAGACGAGTAAACTCAAGTGAATGTAAATGTGTAAACAGTAGCAGAAATAAAACAGACACTTAAAAGTAAGGATACAACCGAGAGCTTATTTCGGCTGCTTAGAAAAGACATACCGCCGTCACCAGACCAAAAAAAAAAAAAAGTTCAGGGCCCTAGGTAATGTATGGGATGCAAGAGAGGGACAACTGAGAAATCACATGTGCTGACATTCATATGATTTCAAGAGCTATTGGAATAGAAATAGCAAGAAGAAACCGATATGGTGCGCAAAGATATCGACTGGTAGGTAAACGCCTGTTCTATTAGAACTAGCATCGGTACCGGTGGTGCTATAGTTAGAATCTTATTTCCACATAAGTCAATCGCGTGTAAATTCAACTTACATCCACAAGATCCTTCAAATCGCTGATGTGCGAAAGCCGCGAGATGCAATGCGACCTCGTGCTTCAGATTTCGTAACGAAGTACCACGCACGAGGGCGGCATCAGACTTTGTGTGCTCATCGCCGCGCGCATTGTGGTACGCGGCGCTGGTAAGCGGCTAAGAGTGTCATGGCATTGACGCAAATAAAAAGGGAAAAAATCGACAAAAACGCGCGTGGGCAAGCTCGGAAACGTCTACGTTTGCGCGCTTGTTTTTGTCGAGACTGCGCAAGCGCTGTCATATTGCTCTGCCTCACCAAAAGGGACGCGCACAGCTCATCGCCTGCCCTCACTGGTAGACTATGGCGGAAAGATAAAAAATATGTCACTGCCCTTAGTTTTATTCAGGTGGCTTAGTTGCCCCGGTAGCTTGAGAAGCGGAGTTCAGTCAGCGAATATTCTTTCTTACGGTAGTGTTGCGATAGCAGTATCTTGTATCTTAAAATACACGATACATAATTGAATGTATCGGAAATACAGATACAGATACTCGTCTTGTGAGACGTATCGCGATACAGATACAAGATACCCAAAGAGTATCTAAGATAGTATCGAAAATACATGTATCTTCGATACTGCCCAGCCCTGACCTAAACGCATGCTGTAAGCTTTCACAGTGCAGCAGACAGGAATAAAGACTGTGTGTGCAGCATCTGCAGATGTTTTCCTCTGCCCCAGTCCTCGTCTACTGCACTGCAGAAGCTTAAATGTCAGCGGTGAACCAGACCAAGCCTGACCTGGAGGATCTCTCGCCTGTAGTAGTCCAGCACCTTGGGCTTGAGACCATTGTTGGCCACACTTTGCATGCACACCAACCGCAGAACCTGAAAAGCACACAGGCAATCTAAGCACCACATAATGTTCTGTTCAGCAAATGCATAAATACAAGTTTCAATCTAATATTTCACAGAAGTATACCAAATGGCCATGGAAGATGACAAAGTAGATGGCTCTGAATTTATTTTGACTGCCTGGCCGCCGCATGCCCAACATTTATCATATTTACACGATTGTAAGTAGACTCGAATGTAAGCGCCTCATTTAGCACATAAAAAAGAAAAAAACAAAACAGACACTCCATGAGAGAAATTTATTAACACTACCACTGGACTGTCCTCCTTGGTTTTCCTGTTTCTGTGCAGGCTTACTGGATAAACATTTCACATGTCACCAGTAAAGAGCATAGTTTGGTCACGCATGGCGCAAGCTCCGAAAGCGTCCCAACTTTGGCTCGCAAAAAACCTTAGTGCTTGGCGTTGCATGCGGTCACACTGGAGTTGCCACAGCTTCACCACCTGTTCAAAAGCTCCTCACCTGTGTCCCGCCAAGTGAAAAAGAAAGGCTGGCACAGGCGCTAGCACTCTGTGCTGTCCCAACCTGCTAGCATGTCGGTTATGGAGCCCTCTTGAATGCTGCTGTGCCAAAAGTATTTTGGGCCGATGAAGCAAAATAGCAGAACGTGGGCATTTAAAAAGTGCATCAAGGAGTCAAAATGAGAAGCTTTTCTATTCACTATCGGTACCCCCCCAAACAAATCACCACTCAACGACTGTTCCGCAGGCTGTTCACGAACATCAGGGGTGCCGCTGCTGAATAGAACAAAAAGCTCTTCCAACAACAGTTGACACTCCACAGGTTGCACGCATGACTCCAATGGGAGTTTTCATCGTTGATGGAACGACTACTGATGGCACCCCCCAATGGCAAACAGCTGCTCAGTAAAAGCTGTAAAGCAAAGACAAGCTCTCTTTTGTTTTTCTTCAACACAAATGCACAGAATACGTATTTACAAGTCTGTTGTGGGCAGAGCTGGAAAGCAAGCACAAAGTTGCAATCACACCGTAGCGTCCTCTATTTCTCGTTTATTTTGGGATTGCAGGTGGTACATGTTTGACATTCAACTGTCCCCCCCCAATTTCAAAGTGTAAATAAAATAGCTTGACCTTGTAAACATAGTAATACACAAGCGTTTTTGCATTTTGTTCCCAATCGAACGTGGCTGCTTAGTCATGTCCATAAACTCAGCAGTGAACCACCATAGCCACAGAAGTAGGTAAACAAAAGTTCCACTACCAAAGCTACCTTAAAGGTTGCTAGGCTTACATTTACAGTGGAATGAAATTCGCACGTGAGCAGCATCTGCACCGCAAGACGTTAAAACAAGAACAACAGTCACAATCACTCCAAACCCAGTCATGTAAGGTCGTCATGAAGACAACCAGTAGATATACTTATTAACAAATGCAGATTCGATTATACATACAGTGGCAATGACTGCAGCCAGCTCAAGCGATGACTGAAGATCCACTCAAGATGGACATTCATGTGACTGTCTACCTCATCGTTATCAGCATGGCCGATGGCGATGCCACTATGATGCCTAAACATTATTTGCATTAATGCAAAAGTTCAAAAATGCAATCACAGTAACCATTAAGGTACTATCGCGCTCAGTATGAGCTACATCGTGGGAGCGCGTGGCCAAGAGCACTGTAAGGTTGTACAGTGCCGCCGATCGTGAAATAACTTGGAGTTATCAGGGGAGCGTTTAGCTGTTTCTTTGAGTGTGCATCGCCTCGCCTTGCTTTCACGCTCGCCCTCGTTTTGCCCTGTCGTGATGTCAGCTTCGAAAATGATAACGGCCGCCGTGGCTTGACACACAGACTTCGATTTTTTCTTCAGTAAAGCTAAATAAATGGCCAAACCTTCCTACAAATAAAAGAGGGCCAGAGTGAAAGCGAGCAATAGGGAGTGATTCGCACTTACAGGAATAGCCACGCTCTCTCCCAATAACTCGAAAATATGGCACAATCGGCGCCACTTTACAGCCTTGCAGAGCGCTGGGCCACGCGCTCGCGTGATGTAGCTCATACTGAGCGCGATAGTACTACTACGGAGCTAGAAAAATGATATTATGAATAGTATTTTCATTATAGGCATTCAAACAAACCTGCACAAGAAGTGTAGTCTCAAAGAAGCAGCAAGGCAAACAGTAGGCCTTATGCAAAATCTGCTAACACCGTGTGCATTTCTGCCATAGTGAAGGCTAAGCGTGCTCCGAATGTGCACATACAAAATGTACACATCAAGTCGGCTGGTGTTTATGATGGTGTTCATGTTGATGGTGTTCATGATGCTGTTCATCATGTTCATGATGGTGCTCTTCCATCTGTAGTCCTACTGGTGAGCGCTGCACGAAATTCATCATGTACATATCAATGTGTGACTGATGAGAGGAACTACAATGCCAGTGCACTGCTGTGCGCCATGGTGCAGACGTAGAGGAAATCAGGATGCTGAAAAAAAAAACAACAAATGTTTACAGGAAACTAAACTGCATGTTTTTCACTGCTGTCGAGGAGCAGCACAGCATTCCCGTGCTCCAGCTCACGAATAATGCCGTGTTTATGATCTCTGTTTCGAGGAAATGCGTTCTGCGATAGCATCGGTGCTCATCTGAGAACGTTTTGTGCCACGTTGAGACGAGACAGTGTTTGCTGCTGTGTGCTTGCAGGTTCAGACAAACCGGCTGCAAACTGCATTGTGGCTGCTCGTGCATGGCTGTGTTGCTGTTCACATGTTTAATTCATTTATTACATTGCAATAACAGGTTCCTGCTAAATGGGCTACTTATGCGCACCGTCAATTCATACTGAACGGACCTATTGTACTGGAGCATGTTGTTTGCAGTTCTTTTGCAACTGTGGGTTTTCACAAGGTACTACATTTAGTGGGATGCTTGGCGTGCGTGTTGATTCACTGAGCATATTTTTTAAGCACTTCATACGCCATGGAACGTTATCAGATTCTTCAAATGTGCGACAAATTTCTTATAAAACTGAAAAATGCTGTTCCGTGAAATGCGTTGCATACATTTGTGAATGCGCTATTGTTGGTTGCACTGATGTACAGTAGAATCTCGGGGCTACGAACCTGGCCGATATAAATTTCAGTCTGACAAAACTTCGTAAAATTCTCCGGCCAAATTCTATTGTGTCCAATGGGCCTAAATTCGAATGTTCAAACACTTTTTTGGCTGTGACAGGCGACACGATTTCGGTTACAGAAACCGTCAAGCGACAGCTTACAGCAGCATGCTCCGGATGAAGTACAAGTGTGGTCAGTGTGCTTGTTTCCCAGACCACTTTGGATGAAACTGTTTGTTTGTTTGTTTATTAATACTGTTAACCCTAGAAGGGTTATTACAGGAATGGATCAACAATCAGATACAGTTCAGTGAGAAACATACACGCGACATAAATGCGGACATGATATCAAGGACACTGCTTGCTTAAAAGATATGCAAGGGAAAGTAGAAAGAGAAAAGAAAACAGAAAAGCACAAATGCACTCGTCGTGACCCCAGCATGACGTTAATGACTGGTGGTCAGAAACGCCGAGTGACCTGAATAGGCAAGAGTATGGAGCTCGTTTAAGAATGCAGTAATGGAAGGTGTAAGGACAGAGTGGTGGTTCGTCACGTTTGCGAGTGCGTGGCTCAACGGGACGGACAAGAGAATATGCACAAATGAGTTTCAATCAACATTTATGGAGACAAGAGATTCAAGGGACGATGACGAAGAACAAGCACAGACATAAACACACATAAATTAATCTGAAAGTCCTAACCGCGGAATGTCCGATCTAAGTTACAAAAAACGAAGTCTCACGACTTGTAGACTGCGTTGTCTTGAGGAGGGGTCAGTCCATGTGCGGCGACGAGGCCTCTCGTTTGATCACGGCCTTGCGCTGTCCCAGGTGGCGACGGTGTTCAGGAACTGGTCGTTCTTGCACGCCGACACAGCAGGAGGCGCGCCCGCTGCCGGTAGCCCCAAGCAGGCACCTCAGCTCCCCAGGCCTCATCAGGAACAGGCAGGAGCAGCTCCACGGACAGTGCCCTGGTCCGGCGTGTCCCAGCTGGAGCCACTGCCAACGTCCGAACCACCAGGCAAGCACCAGCCCTCGCCGAGCATGGCCAAGACAATCTCCAAGGACAGTGCCCTGGTCCGGCGTGTCCTTCGGCTAGCTTTGGCTCAGCCCTCTGCGCGTTCCACACGCGCCTCTCTTCTTTTTCTTCTTTTCCTTTTTCTCTTGTGCCGCCGCCGCGCGTGCCACCTGCCCCTGGCTCGCCTTCATGTTGCCGTCTTCATTGTCATAAGTCCGCACAAACATCTCAAAATTTCACCAAAAGTTCACAAACATACGAATTCCCATTACGAATTTCTTCCATTCACTACTGAAGGAGAGGAAACCAGTGAATCGGGCAGCATGCTCCATTCATTAATTACTCGTGGAAAATAGCTATACTTAAAGGAGTCGATTCACGTCAATGGAGGTTCGATAAACATACTATGCGTGTGTCTGAAACGTGGATTCGGTGATAATCTGAAGAAGTCGGGCCCGTTAATCTTATGCTTGTTATGAACAATAAGGAAAAGGAATTTTAATCTTTCCACTGCTGTCCTCAATTCTGAAGCAGGAAGATTTGCATTTCGGCACAGTTCAGTAGGGGGAGCGACAGTGACGATACTTGTTAAAGATGAGTCTAGCTGCTAGACGATGGACTTGATTTAATTTGTATCGACTTATTGCCGTGTGAGGGTCCCATACTATTTTGACATATTCTATACTGGGTCTTATTAAGGTTGTATATGCTAAGGTTTTAATTTGAGGAGTTCCACTACATAACCTGCGTCTTAGACTCCATAGAGCTCTACTGGCTTTCTTGCATACCACATCTATGTGGGAGTTCCACCTAAGGTCATCAGTAAATATCACTCCTAAGTACTTGTGTTGCTGTACCTTCTTTAATTCAGTGTCATTAGTTCTGTACGTGTAGGAATGAACTGTTTTTAGATGCGAAGCATCTTATGCTCGGGGCTCTGTCCGTCCCTCCCGTGTCCCGCGTCCGGCCACTGTCATGAAGTAGGGAAGCACCCATTATGCGAACCAGAACCCTGTAGTAATATGAAGGCCGTCAACCCTAACACAGTCATCAGAGTCATGGCCGAGAGCACAGAGAGGCTGCCTAGCAATGGCTAGGCAGGTGGTATGTGTCGCCCAGGTTGACTCCATTCCTTGAGTCATGGCCGAGAGCACAGACAGGCTGCTTAGCAATGGCTAGGCAGGTCGTGTCTGTCACCCAGGTTGACCCCATTCCTTAATCTTGCTTGCATTTGTTTGGAGGTGGCTTAGTCCGTCCCCCCCTTCCCGCGTCCCACAGCGCATGCGCGTCCCCTCCCCCCTCTCTCTCCTAAGCTCACACCCTTTCTCTCCTCTAGGAATCGTCTACTCTACGGAGCGGCCCCCCGCGTCCCACAGCGCATGCGCGTCCCCTCCCCTGTGCTCTCCTACGCTCACCACCTTCCTCTACTCTAGGAATCATCTACTTTACCGAGCGGCGCATGCGCGCCCTCTCTCCTCTAGGAATACTCTACTCTACAGAGCGGCTCCGGCGTCCTCTCCCCCCTCTCTCTTCTTGGAATCATCTACTCTACGGAGCGGCTCACGCGTCCCACAGCGCATGCACGTCCCCTCCTCCTCTCCTACGGACCCCCCCCCCCCCCCCCCATCCTTTCCTCTAGGAATCCTCTGCGGAGCGGCGTGAACGACAGGTCGTGTGACAGCTGCTTACTCCGCTGGGGGGCGCCACGGTAGTTCCGCGGTATGAAAATGACGGAGCGCGCGCACCTCATTCTCTCTCCTGCGCAGCGCCGCGATGAGCGCCCGGACCACTGCCGTGAAATGAGAGCGGCGACGTTCCTCCCGCTCAAGCTAATTATCTCCCCGCTGCTTCGCATCCACACATGGTTCCCTTTAGGGGGAGATGGGGAATTTTTTCCTTTGTTATAGTCATAGCCACAGATTTTTCTGGGTTCAGTGTCACTGTGGTCGACACCATGGTGTAGGATGAGTGGCGCATCCGATGCTCACCTGAGTCAAAGCCTGCCGCAACCGCTATGGGCAAAATAGATAGCAGTGACCTATAGTTTTGAAGGCACGTGCACAGACAGCGCACACGGACTGGAAATGGAACTACCTTTCGTCACCCACGAAACCACAGCCACTATAGATGCGATTATTGATAGTGGCTACAAACCTCCGAAGGCTCACACAGGGGAAGATTAGAGGCAATCAAGTCACAAAAAGGCACAAAACGTTGCCTGTCGTTCACTTATGACTATGGTGCAGCTGACTTCTGGCAAAGCTCTGACATGCACATTCGCAGCAGCCAGCAGTGCCATCCCTTATAGGTCCATTCACGTGTCCCACGAAGAGCCATGCGAGTTCGTTCAACGAAAATAAGTGCTTGGTTTGTATGTCGCGGTTTGAAGACAGATCTTGCTACTTTTTGGTGATATGAAAGCTCGGGTGATTTGAATATTTATGCCCTTCCTTGAGATGCGTATCACTGAGATTCTGCTGTAGCTTAGCAAGTGTTGAATTGGAGTCTCAAAATTGTCTTGTTGCATGGAATGACATTTCATGACGTGAAAGCGATGGTGTGAATGCGAACTTTATTGGCCTATCATGTTATCTGCCATCACATGTTGGAAGGATAATGATAAAATACCAATCAATCGACACCTCCCTCTTGGGGCAATTAATACTTTTCATGAATAAACTTACATTGGTGACCACAGAATCCAAGTTTTAAGAAAGAGACAACAATTTTATTGACCATCAGACGTAGCTTATGCAGCATGCTTTGAAATGGGCCAACAGCACATTCTTGTCGCTGCACCTGGTCGCGTCGTGCACCTCTTCCCAACCAACCACGACTGTACACGCAGGACATTCAGATGGCTGAAAAAACTTTATTCACTGAACAGAAAACAGAAAGACAAAGACCTAGCGTTCTCAACAACAGTAGGTGCACATATGACTTTGTGACTAACCTATAGCTTCGTTCTCACTGTGAGACAACTCTTTACATTTAATGATTATCAACTGAGTGACCAGGAAATGGTGGCAAAGCAGACAGGTCCTTAAACGCCTGATTGGCTTTTTTCTTTTTCACCAACTGACTACAGCTCTCCCCTCGAATATCAGCTATGGGACTGTGATAAGTGAAGTGGCCATGTGTGAAGTGAAGCTTGAAGTGAAAAGTGCAGTGGCGTAACCATGTTTGAAGTGCGCGCCACCGAGACCATCAAAGAAGACGATGCAGTGCTCCAGGTCAACGACCTCTACCGTAAGCCGCGTTCCTGACCGCGGCTGGCATGCGCACCCACCGTGCTACCCCAGCGTCGACCGTTTCATCCCAGCGTTAAGCCTGCCTCCGGGACTTGACCTCCGCTTTGCTCTCCGGTGTACTTTATTTTCCCGAACCTGCTTTCTTTTCACTCTGTTTCTAGCATTAGCAACATACGTTCTAGTTTTTCCTGTTTACTATTAGCTCTCTTGTTTCTTTTGTAAATACATTATTTCTATGAATGTATAAACGGCCTCGTTATTCTCCCGATGACGGTTAAGTCATCGCGATTCTTTCCACACAAACACGAGCGTCTCGTTTAGAGCTCTGTCCCGTCATACAGCTCGTTACAATGGCGTCCAAGGCAACAGGACGAAGCCGTTTATTGCATTAGTAGTTGCATGAGTGCACTGGTTGCATTTCGATAGGAGTAGAAAAGACAGGTCAAAGATGAGTTCAGATTTAACGGCACTGGCGTTACGCATGGGGTTAGAGGGAGCCGAGCTGAAGGCTTGGGTAGAAGAACGGGAGGCTCGAGCTCGAGAAGATAGAGCTGCAGAACGCGAAGTAAGGAAAGAAAAGATGGAGCAGATGGAGTTAGAACGGAAACTTGAGGCGGAATGCCAGAAGACTATACAGTTGCGTCTTCAACTTGCTCAGGCGTAAGGCGTCAGAGAGTCAGTGGTGGCTGACCAAGGACGAGAAATTCGGGCATCATCTAACCTAAATCCCCACCATTTCATGCCTGGGTTTAATGAGAACTGGGATGATTTAGACGCGTACCTCAAGAGGTTTGAAAATGCGGCTCCCGGCCAAGAATGGCCAAAAGACAAGTGGGCCACGGCCCTGAGTTTCTGTTTGAGTGGAGAAGCGCTCAAGGTCTTTGGTCGTTTGTCTCCAGAAGAGGCACTCGATTATGAGAAAACCAAGTTGGCGCGACTACAACGATTTCGTTTCACCGCGGAGGGCTACCGTGAGAAATTCCGGCACAGCAAACCACAAGATGGTGAAACGGGCGTGCAGTATGCAACCAGGCTAACAAGCTTCTTCGACAGATGGGTTGAGATGTCGAAAATGGAAAAGGAGTACTCATCCGTTCGGAATCTCATAGTTGCTGAACAGTTTATAAACAACTGTCACAACAAGGTGGCGCTATTTTTTCGAGAGAAAAACTGCCGCAAGCTTGAAGAGATGGCGGAAGCGGCTGACAACTTCTTAGAAGCTCAGCGACAGTCAAACTTGCTGGTTTTCCGTGACAAAACGGAGAATACTCCAGCGGGAAAAGGCGGCAATACAACTTCAAAGGCGCCATCTCGATGTTTTGTCTGTGACAAGACCGGTCACATAGCTGCAGAATGTCGATCTCGGACGAGGCAACCATACTGTGGGTATTGTCGTAAACCTGGGCACGACACCCAAGCGTGTACTAAGAAAGCCAGCACCGCGCAGAAAGCGTCATGTATATGGTCGCAAAAGGAGAACTTTCAGGAAGTCCAGCAGGTAGATGACGAGAAGAGTAAAGAGAGTATGGCGAGCGCAGTGAATACCGAACCAAGGACGACGAAGCGCCAGATGCCAGTGTTGCAGGGCATTATATTTGCAGGGGTGCAACAGCCGAAATAGAATTTGGAGCAATTTTTGGAGCAGCAAAATGTTACTTTTGGAGCACTAAAATCCAAATTTGGAGCAGGTTACGAGAAAAAAAACAACCATTTTTTATCACGAGAGACTAAATTTGGAGCAGGATAAAAACGGCTTACATTTAAAAAAAAAAAAGGATGTACAAACCATTCAACATCACCTAAATCGTGCAG
This sequence comes from Rhipicephalus appendiculatus, assembly GCA_030522465.1. Lineage (NCBI taxonomy): Eukaryota > Metazoa > Arthropoda > Arachnida > Ixodida > Ixodidae > Rhipicephalus > Rhipicephalus appendiculatus. Next base: position 1,450,320 of record JALIZH010003830.1, on the reverse strand, counting down.
AGTGAACATGAGCACTGCTATTTCAATAAAATTAGTATTTTGAACCACTCCGCTGAACAAACAATGATAAAAGTCCACATCAACATTTGCCGCACCTGTAATTTCCTTTGACAGACCCTGCGAATTCAAATGTGGATCTGCCAAGCTGGCGACCTTGAAATCCGGGGGATTCGTAAAAGTGAGAAGTAGGGGCACAGTTTTTTTGTTTTTTTTTAGGGCTGCAGAAATGTCATATACTGCTCCAAATGATTGCCAGTAACTTTTTCAGGCATCAGCGACCATACTCACAATTATGTGGCGTATACACGCGTGAGTAACTGAAGAAATGTGCTGTGTCCCGTGACTAGTGCTAACAGCCCCTTCCAAATCTTAATACGCTTTTTCGCAGGGCACCGGTGTACTGCGGCGAAGGTGGCTTAAGCAGTGTTCTCTACGAGTTAGAACAAGGCCAGGAAATTTTCGAACACCGCTAAAGCCCCCCACCCCCCACCCCCCCCTTTTTTTCACGATGGGGTTAGGTTTAGGGCACAACTTCTCAGCTCGCTTACAAGAGGCGTTCGACCAGATAAAGTAACAACGGCGCGTGCCCGTTGGTCCGGCGACGGCACCGGATATCTTGCCGGGACGACGCAACTTCAAGACAGAAAAATGTTTTATGTGCCGTTGCTATGGCAACCAACGTGGTCGCCGGCAACGCCGCTGTCCGCAGCACGTAGAGCTTGTTCGCACGCGGAAAACGCGGCATACGCTTCCAGCTTTAGTTGCTAACATGCCATGGCCGCGTTTGCCGACTAGGAAACTGATATTTCCCGCGAAGCGTTAGTGGCTACGGCAACGCATTTTTGTCTTGAAGTTGCGTCGTCCCGCCGATAGGTATCCGCTGCGATCAGCGGACCGATGGGTGCGCGGCGTTATTACTTTATTTGGTCGACCGCGTCTCGCGAATGTCCTGTCCTAATGAGTATATATCTTACACCGCGGTTTAGGGTTAGGGTCTGCGCGCGTGGATTGATTGATGACAAACTGCAGGTAGCCAACGTGGCCTCTATTTCTCGCTGAAATTAGCGCAACTGAGAACATTTTGAGGCTGGTCGGGCATTTTGGCGCAGCGTGGCGCAATTTCCGCTAATTTCATGGTTTTGGCGCAGCTCGGCGCAAAAACGGGTAATTGTATCAATTTGGCGCAATTGGCGCAGCTGTTGCACCCCTGTATTTGGCAAGACTGTCTCAGTGTTGCGGGATACAGGAAGCACCACGATGGTTGTGCGGTGTTCCCTAGTGCCTGACGGAGCACTTACGGGAACCAAGGCGACGTTGTTCTTGGCGGACGGAAGCAGAATTACGGTTCCAGAGGCAAGGGTGGAGATTTTTTTCACCATACTTTTCAGGCGTATGCATCGTAAAATGCATGAATTCCCCGTTGTACGACATCATCGTGGGAAATGTGTCCGGATCACGTCAGGCGCATGACCCAGATACAACATGGGAAGAGAAACTTGCTTCAGCGAAGTTAGAGCCGGGCAACATAACACATAAAATCCAAGGAGAAAGGCCATCATTTTAAGCCCGTGCTGAGTGGCATCAAGAGCAAAAGGCCCCACCCGGACTCCACCACACTCAAGGTCGACACTTTGAAGATGACGAGAAAGGAGCTGAAAGCTGCGCAAGCAGAAGACAAGACCTTGGATACCTGCAGAAACAAAGTCGGACAAATATATTCTGGAAGGGGATCAGACCAGTATTCGTTTACAACAGAAAACGGAATACTCTACCGCCATTACCGGTTATGCTCTGGTAAAACGCTAAAACAGGTGGTGGTTCCCAGTAAACTACGCAGTCAAGTGCTTGATATGGCACACGAAAGTGTGATGTCAGGACATCAAGGCACGAGAAGAACAATTGATCATGTGCCGGGAATCGTTCTACTGGCCTGGAGTCCAGGAAGTAGTTAAACGCTACGTTCGATCCTGTGATACGTGCCAAAGAACGTATCCAAAAAGTAAAGTAGGCAAGGCACCATTTGGCCAAATGCCGCTAACTGATACTCCATTTGAGCGAGTGGCAGTAGACATTATCGGTCCCTTGAAACCAGTCTCTAACCGGGGTAACCGATATATTCTGACCATGGTTGACTTCACAACACGCTATCCAGACGCAGTGGCTCTGCCCGCTATTGATTCAGCGACTGTGACAGAGGGCCTCTTGGAAATGTTTTCCCACACTGGATTCCCCCGTGAAATTTTATGCGATCGGGCATCCTGCGTCACATCCGAGTTGATGAGAGAAGTCAACGACTTGCCATCCATCAAGCACCTGAGTTCGACACCTTACCACCCTATGTGCAACAGGATGGTGGAAAGATTTAATGGCACGCTGAAACAGATGCTTTGCAAGCTATGCCAAGAGGATCCGAAGTCATGGGATCGGCTGCTTGCACCGCTCCTGTTTGCATATCGAGAGGCACCCCAAACCAGCATGGGATTCTCGCCATTCGAACTTATCTATGGGAGATACGTTCGAGGCCCTCTTAGCATATTGAAGGAGATATGGACGGCAGATCACATCAGTGATGAAGTGAAAACAACGTATGGCTACGTCTTGGATCTTCGCGATCGTCTTGAGAAGATGTTGCAAGTAGCCCATATGAGAACCTGTCACGTGCAAGGAAAACTCAAAAGAAATACTATGACCGGGGGGACAAGGAACGTCGATTAGAAGTTGGAGAACTGGCTTTAATCTTACTCCCCACCACAGAGAACAAGTTATTAATGTAGTGGAAAGGGCCTTTCCGAGTCATTGGTAAAAAGGGTAACCACGACTATTTAATGGACCTGGGACATGACAACAAACTGTTCCACATAAATATGCTGAAGCGTTATGAAAATCGGCAGCCGGTAACAACCCCCCCAAACAGCATCTTTTGTTGTCATGGAAGAAGAGGAAACAGACACCCCTCTTCCAGCTTGCAAGGTTACCCGGAGCGTTGGCGTGGAAGCCATTCCTATAGCCGAAGGACTGGAGGAAGCCAAACGTATGGAACTTGACAAGATCCTTGCTGCTTATGACGATATCTTTTCCGACATCCCCGGAAAGACGAACCTTTTGGAGTGCCGCCTCCAGTTGACAACCTCTGAACCTATTAACACTCCACAGTACCCTTTGCCGATAACAATGCAAGAAATTGTCGAAAAGGAAGTTCGAGACATGATGAAGCTTGGCGTTATCGAGCGCTCGAATTCTCCTTACAATTCACCACTAGTTCTTGTCAAGACTCCAGATAACACTTATCGTACGTGTGTGGACTTTCGGCGTATCAATGAGATTCTAATATCCGATGCCGAACCTATACCACAAATGGACATCATGTTCACAGAGGTCGGCACCAAGAGATATTTTTCGAAGTTCGATCTGACAAAAGGCTATTGGCAAGTCCCACTCCATCCGGCTTCAAGACCAATAACTGCCTTCTCAACACAATCCGGACATTACCAATTCATATACATGCCTTTCGGCATCAAGACGGCGTCCGCTGTGTTCACTAGGTTAATGAGGACTCTTCTTCAGGGAGTGGCAAACGTAGTCCACTACATCGATGACGTTCTCGTCGCTGCAGTACCTGGGAAGAGCGCGTGGAGACTTTGCAGCGCTTGTTGCAGAGAGTTCGTGCAGCAGGACTAACAATCAAGCCTCAGAAATGTGAAATTGCCGTGGAATCCATCATCTTCTTGGGTCATCGGTTAGGACGCGGAACTATTCAGCCAGCAGAAAGTACAGTGGCGAAGATTGCTAACGCAACTTGACCTGAGACAAAGAAGCAGTTGCGATCATTTCTCGGATTAGCTGGATATTACCGCGCCTTAATACCCCGCTATGCCGAGAAGGCTCTGCCGTTAACAGAGTTAACCAAGAAAAGGGAGAAGAATAAAATCTGGTGGAACCAAGAAAGAGAAGCGGCTTTCGAGACACTGAAGCAAGCCCTTGCATCGGGACCAATAGTACGAGCTCCTGATCTGAAACGCATATTCGTACTGCGTTCGGATGCGTCCGACACCTGTATCGGGGCAGTTCTTATGCAGGAGCACGATGGGGTGCTACATCCAGTGTCATACGCCAGCCGACAGTTATTGCCACGAGAACGTAATTACACCACCACAGAACGACAATGTCTAGCGCTAGTGTGGGCAACAGAAAAATTTCACATCTTTTTATATGGAACGCAGTTTGTCGTGCAAACTGATCATCAACCGTTGCAAAATATCTAGCTAAAGCCAAGCATCTGAACAGCAGAGTACTAAGGTGGAGTTTGGCTTTACAGGAGTATTCTTTTGTCATCCAACATATTAGAGGCTCAGAGAATGTAGGGGCCGACTTCATGAGTAGGTTGTAATCTAAGCTTTCACGGAAGCGTGACACAACTCGTTTGTTTCTTTTGTGTGTGTGGATATTTGAACAATTATTGAGGACATCACATGTTTTCACCGGTGCAGTGCAGTGGTGTTGTGCGGACAAGTGATGACTGCGGTTCACACGTGGTTACAAAGTTTTTTTTTTTTTTGAAAAAAAAAAACTTTTCCCAGAGGAGGGGCATGTGTGATAAGTGAAGTGGCCGTGTGTGAAGTGAAGCTTGAAGTGAAAAGTGCAGTGGTGTAACCATGTTTGAAGTGCGCGCCACCGAGACCATCAAAGAAGATGACGCAGTGCTCCAGGTCAACGACCTCTACCGTAAGCTGCGTTCCTGATTGCGGCTGGCATGCGCACCCACCGTGCTACCCCAGCGTCGACCGTTTCATCCCAGCGTTGAGCCTGCCTCCGGGACTTGACCTCCGCTTTGCTCTCCAATGAACTTTATTTTTCCGAACCTGTTTTCTTTTCACTCTGTTTCTAGCATTAGCGACATACGTTCTAGTTTTTCCTGTTTACTATTAGCTCTCTGGTTTCTTTTGTAAATACATTATTTCTATGAATGCATAAATGGCCTCGTTATTGTCCCGATGACGGTTAAGTCATCGCGATTCTTTCCACACAAACACGAGCATCTCGTTTAGAGCTCTGTCCTGTCATACAGCTCGTTACAGGGACACCAAGTGCCATAGCCAATAGCACTCGCCCTGAGCACCGTGTTCTTCTCTTCTCAGTATACCTTTCTTCTCTACTTTTGCGCTAAAAATGTCGTCTGTGACACCCAGTAAGCCCACGAAGAAGCAAGACCTCGACGTGGGAGGCCCAGGCCACGCTACTCAAATGGCTGGTTCTTAATAACGTTTATTTCTCCTCCTTGAACAAACCAAAAATGTCATTTTCAAAAAGTGAATTTCTTCTGGCTTTCTTCAGTCCCTTAATCCACCCATTCGTGCGAGATCATAACACTAAAATCTTGGAGGCAACGTGCCGAGACCAACAGCAGGCATATGTATCGTCTGCATAAATGCCTCTGAAAGCCTACTGATTGAGAAAATGACTATTAAAAGCCCCGCAGCCTTACAAAGATGGCTTAAAAAGTATATAACTTAGCTAAAGTGAAAACTCACTGCAATTTGTCCTTAAGTTTAGCAGTTTTCTTACCTTGATAATGTCCTCCTGCCGAGCAATGCAGTCCTCAATGTGAGGGTGCACTTTGTCCGTGTCAACACCGTTCATGAATTCTGTGTGATGATATGAAGGGAGGGTCAGTTACAGAACATCACACCAAGACAGTGCTTTCAACAGCCAACAAAGACAGTGCGTCAAATAGTGGTATAAATAGCAGCCTAGCCATATGCAACATTTCTGGGTCCCAACATAAATACAAACCTCATTTGTAAGGCCGGCCTTCTCCTGGAAATGAGGTCAGCATTTGCCGGTTAATACTCAACAGGTGTGCATATATGGCAAATTGGTACTGTGGAAGCCCACAGGTGGCGCAAAAGTTCGCGAAAGGAAAATTTGTTATTTAACAGTGGCAAGACGCTGTAGGGATGCCCAATATGAATTCATCAAGAAAGAAAACATCCCTGCCAAAGAAAAAATGAGCCCAGGCCCTACAGCCACGTAGACTACAGTTCCATGGAAACACGCATACAAGCAATACAATAATCATTACGGGTGTGCGATTATTTGAACTTTTGAATATCTTTCAAATAGTGCTTGCTATTCAAATCAATTCAAACTGAAATTTGACTACAGTAAAAGCTCATTAATTCGGATTTCACGAGACTGCAAAAAATGTTCGTGTTGACTGAATTATTGAAAGTATCAAGCAAACAATAAACCTATTACATCAATACACTTTTACTTTCTTGATGAATACAAAAATGCTGTACTTATTTTCAGTGGTGTGGTCAACCAAAGCAACTTCAGCGCAGCTTCTGGGGCAGCTAAAACCTCGCTTTGGAGCTGCGTAACAACCTTTTGGCGCAGTTACCACATATTTAACAGAATAGATTTATGCACAAATACATGCATGTTTGCCCTAAAAGATGACATTAAGTTACTGCTCCTCTTTTTTTTCTGCAGGCGGCCCTAAGTTTCTTTAGTCCTGTGACCTCAGGCCACCCAACATTTTCCCGGAATCCACATCATATTTGTAAATGAATATGACTTAGTTTTTCCATCCGTCCATTTTCTGATGCTTTAGTTAGACTGCTGGAAGCAGAAGCTGTGTGAATTTTTTCATACGTTGTGTTTACCATCCAGATGAACTATTCTGATGGCGTTCCTGCTTTCGCTGCGTGGTAAAATGTCTGCTGTTGTGCTTTATGGAGAAAATTGTTAGGATCCTGGTTCATGGGCAGTTAAAAAAATACAGGGTTTGATTGTTGGTCCTTTGTGGCTGAAATATAATCTGTGCTCGATGGTAATGGGAGGCTTTATATTTAACTTCCGCAAGCTCTCAAACACGAACTGCTGCTGTGGTCGAGAAAGAGAACTGAGATTCTGCAGACAACATCCATTCTCAGCGAAACCCCACAGTCCATTGTAGCATGTGGAATCATTGACAAATCCTGGTGATTGTATGGTCAGACTTAACTTACAAATTACGTTAAATAGACAGGGCTTGCAAACACAGACACAAGAGAGAAGCCAAGACATGGCGTTTGTCGACTTACCTCTATTTCGCATGTTTGCACGTCTTGTATTATTAACATGAACACCTACCAACTACATCAGCTCTCTGTTATTCCAAAAATTAAGCACCCTACATAAACTTTTATGGACACCTATTACAACAAATAGCACTACATGTTTTTTTGTAAAACAATCTAGCTATAGGGAAATGAATAGTACTACAGTTTTTGTAAAACAAATTAACTATAAGGAAATGGTCTATAGAAAAATGTGCACGTACTGCTCACTGCAATTAATGGCATCAATCAAATAGAAGACTGCTGTCCAAGAAATTGTAATTTCAAGAAGTGTTAATTTTCTCTAACTTGGTCCACAACAGTTAGAACCTATTTTTACTTAACTTAATAATGTGATTTTGCAGTATGGTCCAGCAGCAGTCTAATAATCTATTTACGCAGTATGGGCCCATCAGAATTGTTTGGCGGGGTTGAGCCCAGGAAGTACTTAAGCTGCATAGCACCCGCCACTATGACTCAATTACCACTAGAAATTAAGTGGTTACCTTAAATATGGTTTGCAAGCCCGTTCAGTCTTCTTTTTCGCCAAAAGGCCACAAGAACAATGTCTTGGCGCACGTTCAGAGCAAATGATAAGATTTTTGCAAAAGTGTAGCAGGATGTAGCAGGTTTCATCTATTGGCGAAGTTCAGTGCAATTGGTGCAGCTATCACATCACTATATTTTGCATAAGACCAGCGCAAAAGCCAACATTTTCGTCATCCTGTGACTTCTTTCACACAGCGCAAGACTCCCATGTCTTAATTAGCCCAAAATGTGATCTGTACCCCTCCGTAATTACTATTACCACCACCACCACGCGCACGTGAAAATACTTTTTGTCTCGGGTAAACAAAAAAAAATTTGTTGTGGCAGCTGAAGCCTTGGTTGCAACAACACGATTGTGGATTGCGACCACGTCTTTTTGAACACCCGTGGTTAACGAGCTGTCATATGGGGTGATAAACGCATATAGGAATGAGGCATTCTAGCTTTCCTGGTGGTTACTGCGATGATGAAGATGGCGGTGCGGACTGCACCGCCTCGTTTCAGTTGTTTGCAAACATCGTTTTCACTCTCTTGCAGTGCATATTTGAGGCACTTCGCACCTGGTGCACTGCCAGGATCGTCCAAATTAACCAGGCTGCAGCAGCCAATTATGACCAAATTAACAACAGCCTGATTCCATTGAACAATCTATATGCTGGCCGGCTCCAGAAAACACTTCCGAAATGTCTAATTTTCCAAATTAATGAGGGTCAAATTAACGAGCTTTTACTGTATTCAAGGTATTCAAACTTCTGGAAAATAAATATAAGGGTTTCATTTGCTAAAAATCGAACCACAGTACTTGTAAATGATATTTTAAAACTATGGCATGCTCCTATGCTGACAATCACATGAAAAACAAAAAGGCAAGCACAATGCGCCATCTTTGTAAGAAGCGCAAAACTAAACACCGACATACACAGGAAGGATGAGACACTTCTGCATGTCGGTTTTGCACTTCCCACACAGATAGATTTTTAGCAGCTAGCCCAATCTGATCGTTAATTATCCCAAGGCACCCCCATGGAAAATGAACTTTGTTTTGCTGGCAGTTTCTGTCCATATCCACTTTTGCTGTCCTTAAGGTCACTTCTGGATATGCCTCGATATTGTGCTGCTTCAAGCGCTGTTACCTCGACAAGCTACACGGAGCTGCTTGAGAACACCTACAAGCTCGCCATAAAAATCCAGATATTTTCCCAGAATTTTTTCCTGGTCTACATGCAGCTGAAGATTTCCTTTGTTCATTTGTATCAGTCACGGACACAGGTTTTGGGCACGCACAATAGATGCAACGTAGCTGTTCGCAGCATGCGAAATAACTTTCCTTTGATATGAGCTATGGGAGTGTCACCATTTCAATTATGCTGGGCACAAATTTGAAGCAGACAGACTGCAGTTGAGCACAAAATAAGCCAGTGCATACTAGCTTTAAAGAGGGTGCCACCGCCATTCACTACATCTGCCACGGTTGTTGCTAATACCGTGAACGTGGTTTAGTTTTGCACTCATCAACTTCTTTTGCGAAACATGCTTTCCATACAATGTCTTGGTGCCGTGAAATCAGCCTACGTTAGTACCACCCTACAAACGGTGAAATATCAAGTTATCCCTACTTGTGCCAATAATGCATATTACTTCACCCGCGTCGCTACACGACGGCTAGCAGCACAGTTTCGTTTTCATGCGGACAGTGCGCGAAATGAATTGTTTTGTTTTTGGCCATATTTTGCACTACCTTTTAATCAGATAGCATTAAAACGGCCAAGATTGCAAAAGTCTGCACTTGTCCGGCGTCTAGAAAAACCATGTGAGAAAAACACGCGACCGCTCCCAGGGAAACCAACGCCAACAACTGCTACAGAAAACACTTGCAGTCGCAGTGGGGCAGGCAAAGAGGAACTCCCGACTCGAAGGGCCTTTGACCGCCACATCGTTTGGCATTCAACTTCGGAGGAGGCAGTGTTGCAGCAGCCTGCAACACAGCCTCCACAGGTATTGCAAGACGTTGCTGCAGTAAGTCTGATGCTGAAGTTGTAGGCTTAGCGTCAACCTCCACAGAAGACTCGTTGACGTTGATTTATAGTACCTCGATGACAAATGCGTAAAGACACCACTTTGGTTTCACCAAATCATGTGCGTAAACATAATTTGGTCTCTGCATTGTTTAAAACACAACTCAAGTACGCCACTCTGCAGCACCACCCAAGGAAACGCTTTCATGTTCCCAGCTCATAAGAATATGGTCAGAGATCCTGTGCAAATTCTTTGTGTAATTTTGCTTGGAAGTACTATTAGAAAAATATTTTAGAATTATTAGAAAAATACCGTATTTACACAACTGAAGGTCGACCCATTTAATCTATATTTGGAATCTTATGTAGGGGGGGGGGGGGGGTCGACTTACAATCGAAACTGAGACTAGTTTCAGCTGTAAGGTTGACTTACAACAAAAACCAAAACGAACGACAAATCAGGCACGCTCTGTCATGGTTACAACATTATTTTTACGTTCTGGCTCTACCTTTAACATATACTGTATTTTCTAGTGTACAAGCCACACCCTCAGCGGGACTTTATATATATATCCCCGCGTATTGCCGTGAAGCTAGCTTTCCTGCCCTAGTTTTCAAGTACTGCCGTGAATCCACCTCTGCACACCGAAATTGGCGTTCGTTTTTGTTTTTTTTTTTTCAGGTACATCGTAAATAAATCTGCTTTATGAAATGTGCTAGCAGTTACCCGTTCTTTTTTTTTTTTTTTTTTGCCGCGTGGTTTCAGGAGGGTCGACCTACATACGAGTCGACTTACAATCATGTAAATACGATATTGCCACGCGTGTTTCTTGTTTCAATTTTGATGCATTCGAGTTTCACCCAGAAAAAAACTTAGCAATGCTTGGCAATGCAGGCCATGTCGCAATGTTCGGGAAGCTTCACGGTTGTTCGAGATTATTTTGTTAAGATTATGTGCAGAATGCGAAAAGTCAAGTTTATTACAGAGCTCGCGCGAGCCCCAGCGATAATGCTGGAAAGTTTGATGCGTGATGCATAAAAGATGGCACGTTCCAGCGATGATCAGTTTATCGACAGCCGACGCCCTGTTCGCCGCTATCAGTGTATACAGTGTGGATTGCTACAGTTTGACTTTTGGTTTCCCAGCCACAAGTTAGGCCAAATAAAGAGTTTTGTCTTGGTCACTGCCTGCTGCCTTTGTCCACGTCACGACCACGTGACAATATTTTATTCGCACTCATACTTTAAAATTCGAATTCGCCTTGCACCCCAAATTTTGCTGTTCACACAACTTCATTATTAATTGCTGAGGTTTAAGTGCCACAATACAATTATGAGGCACACCATAATGGAGGACTCCAAAAATTTCAACCACTTGGGGTTCTTTAACATGCACCTTAATGTAAGTACGGTGGCCTCTAGCATTTTCACATCCATTGAAAATGCAACTTCCGCTGCCAGGATCGAAACCATGATGTTTGGGTCAGCAGTCGAGCCCCGTAACCACTGCATTACCACAGTGACCCATGCATCTAATCAACACGACACTTTTTCACAAAACGGAGAATAACCTTATCCACTCCTGCACCAAGTTCTCACATCCTGGCAACAATGGCAGATTTATTGCAACGACAATTAAAGAGATCTGCAGCAGGTGCTGCGAGCATGGGCCCTAAGCTTACTCTTCAACTCTGATTGGTCAGCATGCACGGTGATGGAACAAGAAAGGTTCAATCAGTGCAACTCCAAAGAACCTGTAAACATCCCCAGAACCAAGCCGAGGAACAAGGCATTGACAAACCATGCTGCTTTGAGCTGCGGAGATGTTTCGACAAACTTGAACCTGACTGTCACAAACTGCTTGCGCAGTATGGGACTCAATGGAAAGGTGAAGGGGGCAGTTCACAGCAGGGTACCTAAGAAAGCGGTACTTGTTGCAAAGCTCATCATGAGTAAAGGTTGAACCACGCATGAAGTACACACACCTGAAATGTACCGACAGGCAATACGCACAGAAAACGTGGTTGAGTGTTATGAAGCTGCATCATGGTGCCAGCCTGGAAGCGTTGCTAAGGAATAGCCGAAGCCAAGTCCAAAATGTGAAAATAGAAAACTGCAGTGTGACAACAATGATGAGGCTCGCTGTATTGATGCATTATGCACATTCAAATTTTTATTTACCAGACAAAACTGGAAGGTTGCCAAGGCTAAAAGCCGTGAGAACGGCTTGACAAAGGCCCTGGTGACCTGTACATACACATGGCAGTAGTGCGGAAATGATTCAACGTACACAACACACAAGTACCAAAAAAAAAAAGACATGAACAATACAAACTAATTCAAAAACGATTTCACAACTGATTATTTTAAAATACATATTATAAATGTGTAATAAAAAAGGGTTTCCAGAAATCAATGTACACCGTGCATAGACCATCTCATACATTCACACCTATACACTTAAAAGCACACATATATACGTTTACGTGAATACACATACATACGTATCGCTAATATAACGCAAGATAACAATATGTAACATGATACAATGTATTTACACTAGACATGCTTACTTCCCAATGTTTACAGGCTCACTAAAGCAAGCTGCCTTTCAACCATCTGTGGAATTCAACTGTCTGCTATAAACACTTAATGACTCTTTCTGAATTTTACAATTTCCTGTATTGCCTGCACAAAAGTTGGATAACACGAGACTTGCAGAAGAAGAGCCTTTCCAAGGTTTACCACACTGGCCACGTAAGTTAGAAAGCTTACTTTTAGGTTTGTGCGAATATTCGAGCACTTCGAATTGTTTGAATGAATATTACAGTATTCAAACTTGCTTTGATTCGAATTCAAATTGTAGGAAATTTTGAAGTATTCGAAATGAACAAATAGGTGTATATTAGTCTGTATGTAACACCCTGTAAAGGTGGTTTCACAGCAGTGGAAGGAATGCTGTGTCGTGAATACACCTATCCAGGGGAAATCCGCACTGCCGCGAAGCCCCACTTCGCCGTTAAATAAACCTTACCCTCATATCGATACATCATTGTTTAAGTTTAAATGCATGTTATACTGGCTTATATGCTCTAAGAATAGTAAATTCTAAAACATAACATATTTTACAGGATATCACTTGCATTCTACCGAAAGTCAAATCCTGCTATTATTCAAAGTAGCTTCCCTTTGAACCGGAAAGAATGATGCTTGCACATGCCTTGTTTCAAGGTTTTAAAAAAATTGTGCAAGTTGGTTGAATCACGACAAATATGCTCACTTTTTATTCAGATTCAATTCAAAGTTATTGGACCAAATCACTATTCGCTTCCAATTCACTTCAAACCTAAAATTTACTATTCGCACAAGCCCACTTACTTTGCGACACAACACTCACCTTGTTCGACGGCAAGGTTTTCAAAAAAGGACTCCTGGTCCGTGACCTTCTTGATCTCTTCTGCCAGGGAAGTGTCTGCAGGCAGAGTTCCCATTAACTGGGCACATTCATGTCATCTGTTAAACCTTCAGTGCCCTAAATGTTTTTTGGTTGTTGTATGCTGATGAGGTGACCATTGTGTATTTGATTTGCGCGCCTTGGATTTCTCCCGTTTCCAGAAAGAAAAGAAAACATTCCCACTCGTATTCAATATTGCTAGTGCCAAAATCACTTCAAGTATTGACACACTTAAATTCATTATTTTTAGTCACACTACAATTTTAACAACTACATTGTGCAGCAGTTCTTTGAAAAAAAGTGCATGCCTCAACCGTGCCATAAGGATACGAACGACTGCGCGGGTAACATTGGGTGTTTCAAACTATCCTAGAATGCCTACTGCAAGCACAGTTGTTACCGGAACTGTACGCCGACAGCGGAATTTCTGTAAAATGAGCTCTTTAACGCTATCCCATTAAAACGTTACAGGCCAACTCCGGCGATTTTTCTACGTCAATGGATCTCAATGAAATTCACTGGTACGTTCATTTGCACGTTTCTGCCATTTATGCCAAATTACAGGCTTCAGAGGTTCCTAGACTTGTTTTCAAATGAATTTTATAGATTGCCTCCAAACGCCCACCTGGCTTGCTAGAATTTAATAATAATAATAATAATAATAATAATAATAATAATAATAATAATAATAATAATAATCTTTATTTTTCCCGTACAAAGGGGGAAAGGGACTCCAGACCAAAAGCTACAAAACTGTCGCTTGAGTGCGCCTGAGGCCCCAAAAAAAAATACATGCATGTAACATACATGGCAGAAGAAACGAAAACGCTGTCAACGAGCAAAAAATTTAAAAACATTGCACATACAGGTGTAACATCACATACAGTAAATAAATAAAGGGATAGAACTATACAAATGGTAACAAAAAAAAAGAAGTACTCTACTAGTAAACATACACACAAAACAAAAGACCTATACCCTGTACCTTACAAAATATTCTTTATGTTCTTTGGGTGTTAGTGTGAGTAGGCAACAATTGTCTTTTTCATATTTGTTTAAAGTCGTTGGGAGGAAAAATTGGAGGGTTTGATTTCCGTAGCCAGTTCTCGTACTTCATAATTCTTGGCAACATTGTGTGCGTGACGTCGATTTCTGCAAGGCGACGGAAGTGACGGAACTGAGGTGCCACTGCAGCGTCTGCTTGTCTGCTGTGTATCATGTGTGTTTGGCCGGCACTTCCTTGGTTGAGCGTGCGATTTCCTTTTACATGGGGGGTGGACGTGCGATGAGTGGCAAGTAGTATTGCGTTGTGGGCAGCACACGATTCACCGTATACTCACCGTAACAGTTCACTCGCAGCTGATGATTACAATTCGTCTCGATGGTAGAGTGTTTTACCTAGCACTGCCGGCTTAGCGCACGGAAAGTACGGCAACACCGTGCCTGTTGAAGGGTGCACATGCGTGAACTTTAACGCACTGAAAACACTTTTCGAAGTGAATACCAGGTCCACTGTGACCGCATCTATCTGTGTACGATAGGCTGCGCATCGTGAGAAAGGTACGTACTCTTGGCTGATATTAACCCTTTGATGGTTTTCGCCGTACATGTACGGCAGCACCTAACAGTACCCAAATGGTTTTCATCGTACATGTACGGCATGGCCTTTATCTTTAAAACATGCGCTTGTTTCGATCATTTCTCTCTCTTGGCATGTGCTGCCACACTTCAGGAACCCGTGTAATTTTTTTCATGCGCTGATGTTTCTCCGATGTTTTTTTGTTTTGCTTCGCAAAGCGGCGCTCCGGCAACCGATTGCGCACCCGAGCGCGTTCGCGGTCCGGCTGGTTTAAAACGCGCACCCTTTTCTATAATTTTTCTTGCTTTGAATGTGCTGCCATGCTTCGAAAAACTGTGAAATTTTTTTCATGCGCCGGTGTCTCTGTTGTTGCTTTTTTGATGCTTCGCAAAACGGCACCGGCTATCGCTTGCGCGTCTGAGCGCGCCCGCGGTGTGGCTGGTTTAAAACGCGCGCCTTTTTCGATCACTTCTCTTGCTTGACATGTGCTGCCACGCTTCGGAAGATGTGGAATTTTTTTCACGCGCCGATGTCTCTCTGTTGCTTTTTTGCTTTCCAAGGCGGCGCGGCGGCTTTCGCTTACAAACCCGAACGCGCGCATGTGGTGCAGCTGGTTTCGGTTTCGTCCTTCGTTGGTTATCTCTTCTCGCGCCCGCAAAGCTGATGGCTGTTTGGTTTCTAATCTCTCAAGGGGTGAGCGCTTGTGGCTCTCTTGTTTATGGCTCCTCGGGGCGCGATTACATCTGTTTCGGGAGGCGCTAAATTACACAAACGACGCCGCCATGGTTGAGTTTCCTGTTTCGGGAACTCGGAAAAACTAACTCCGTCTCGTTGGCGATAAGACGAAGGATTATTATAGCTTTTTCACTCGTTTTGTTTTCCGGACGGGCGCACAACCCCACAGTTTTCTTCCGTGCGCTCAGTCACGCTGTTCGCCTAGGCTACGGAAGCTCGCGCCTGTTGCTATGGTGCTAGGGAGTCGAGCGGCGATTCTTCCGATGTGGACTATTCCCTAAGTGCCGAATCTGATTCATTGGATGTCATTTTGTCAGGCGAAGATTTATTTACGAGTTCAGGCTCGGACGATGATGAAGGAGCGACATCTTGAAAGCGTGCGCGGTGAGACGATCCGGATCGGATCAAAGGTGACTTTTCCCCTAGTGTTTAGTGTTAGAGGAAAAACATTTTTTACCGGAAAAGTACTCTGGTGCGCTTATTTTTGTATGTCTGTGAGCTATGTTTATTATAATGCATAATTTTTATTTATGAGAAATCGTAAAAGCGTTCTTATTTAGGATTTTGCTTCATCTTACTATGAATAAACCATGTGTATGTAACACCACAAAATGACTTTTTCGTCACTTCATGGTCACGGAAAAAAAATTTTGGACAATTTTTTTCTTAAATAGAATGGTCTGAAGAATTTATTTCAGCAATAAAAAAAATTACACATTTTTGGCACGCATTTTGCGAAAAAATTCGACCCTGAAAGGGTTAATGGTCGATCTTATCGATGTCATACAGCAGTCCACAAACCATAATTATGCCCTCTTTCCATGACAATATTAAGTGACAATATTCAGTTGCAAGTTGAGCGTCTTTTTTCTAAGTGGTTTTTCTTTCATTCCAAGCCTCTCATATGCCAAATGTCGAACCAACTAGCCCAACAATTCACTGTTTTGAATATTAAAAGGTCTTAGTCTGACGACAAACTTCTCAGCGTAAGCGTTTTAGCCAATCACCGCAGCCACAAACTTGGACGGCCTGGACGAGCAGTGCCATCTGGCGGAGTTATGCAGAACCAGGAAAGCACACACGAAAATCTGTTCTGCTTCACTGAAGAGGAACAGCGATGCTTATTGACCTCCAAATGCGTCCGAATCATAGCTGTCATTGTCCGACAGCTCTGAGGAGCTTGTGCATGATGCACGATCAGTCACAGACATGGTGTGGCGTGGTCGGCGTGGTCACCTATCCGCTGAGCGTCTGCTCTTGGCGCTTTCGCAGTTTTCATACTCCGCGCCGACGGGACCGACATGCCTTGCAGGATTTCCGGTTCTTACAAAGTAGTACCTCATACATAGTACACTCGGTTGGGTTCTGGTTTCGGTATTGTGCCTTTTCGCTTATTAAAAATTATTTTCGAATTTGCTGAGCGTCTGAGCTATCGGGTGCATGACAAGAGTGTCTCAGGAACATAAAAGCATCATTACCCTGACATGGTAAAAAAATCGCCAGAGTTGGCCTTTAATTAAGGCCCTGTATCTCAGTTACTCTCACAAAAAACACAGAAAAAATTTCACCAAAATTAAGTAACTGGAGTTTTTGACGTCAACTAAGATGTGGAAATGCTGGTTTATTTGGTATGAAATGATCCAGCGAGAAAAGAATGTAAATCCACTTCTAAGCAACTTCACAACAGTTTTGTTGGCCCGAGCCCTGCTATTTCTATGAAGCTGCTTTCTGAATTTTCCCCAGAAAAGGTGCTCAATGGTTAGCTGATTGGTTGGACTGGTTGATCACATCGATTGATTGGTTACTTGATTTCTTGCACAGTATCTGAACATGCATTTTCCCACAACAGTGAAAACAATTATGTCTAAAAAATAACACGCTTAGTATCATCAGCAGACATTCTTTGGTGATGAATGAAGGCAGCTTTCGGTAATGACTAACACCAACCAAGTCTTTTTTTTTTTTTTCAGGTAATGAAAGCGTTCAGGAGAATGTGTTGAACACACACAAAAAAACAAACAAACAAGTTGATAAGTAAAGTGACAGAACAAGCTTTTGTTAGTGATTTGAAACTTAAGCAGAGAGAAAAAGAAAAGCCCAGTGAAAGTAAAAAATTACCCCAGCATGACTGCAAATTACTGCTCCCACATCACCTTGAAGCTCTGCATACATTAAGAAAGCACTCTGCAGCGCTTTTCTTCCATTTTGCAATGGTTATCCATTTTTCCTACTCCACATGCACTATCTGTTTGACCTGCAGTGACACTTGTACAAGAACCCAAGCACTCCGTACAGATGGTTAACCAGCGAAGCTGAAACTTGTGGCCACAATCGGTTGCAGACGTCACAGCTGAAGCCGCTCGAGAAACTCCCGCCGAAAGTGGCCGTCGGCCCCGGCGAACGCGTTTCCGTCATTGCCTCGTAGACGCTGCTCTGCCTACAACGCCGCCTCCTCGGCCCGCCGTTGTCGCTTGCATTTGGCTCTGAAGGCTGCCGGATCCACGGTGCACAGTTGCTGTTTGCGCTTCACCACCCGGGCCTGTTCTTTTGGACATACTGCTACATCGGCCCGGTGAACATGAATTCTCTCCCGCATCAGCTGTTGGCGCTATTCTTGGAAAGTTGTCTGCTGTTCTGGCGTTCATACGATCCGTGCCCTCCCCATGTGGAAGTTGTAAGTTGAAACTGCTGAGCATGGGCTCGGTGGCACGGCTTCAAAGGGGTGAACCACGTCACTGACGGCTCAGCCAATGGCACGTGTGCTTGGGTACGATGCAGAGAACGGCGTCACTAATGGCGCTGCCAAAGGCGCGCACGCTTGCGTGCGACGTAGAGAACGACATAACTGACGGTGCGGCCAATGGAGACCGTTATCGATGCTTGTGGCGAACGGTTTTTCGTTTCGCCTAGCCATATCCAGCTTTCGCTGTAAACACACCAAGTCCCATTAAAAGGATGGACCTGTGCATTTCCAAGTGTCATTTCAGCACCAGGATATGACAGTCAACGAGATAACGATAACTGAAAGCGTGAAGCCTCAGCTCTATCCCACAAGCTGGTTGCAGCAGGGTTGAAGCTATGTGGTGTAAGCAAGACATAGCTCTGTCTGTAACTGCGTTATAATCGGAGAAGGTTAAGATTGTTTGGCACGTCCTACGTCACGATATGTGACACATTAATCACGATCAGCATGCACGTCACATGCCTTTGTTGAATCGGTAGCTACTGGTGATTGTGGTGGCAAACCAACTTGACAGTGCCTGTGCAGATGTGACTGCCCGCTTCGATCCAAGCTGGTGCTTGCTACCTGTCCACTGCCCGAATAGCAATAAATAAATGGTAAAGTTGGCTGTCGCTTTTTGTCAACTCATGCTGAGGACAAAGTATCCAATATGTTTTGTCCTTATAATTGAGATCAGATGTTCATTCAGCCACACATGCTAAGCCTTGTCCTCGGGAATTTCAGAATGAATCTTGGAAACGGAATATATTGCTGCCGAAGCGTCAGGCCACAAATAAAGTGCAAACACAAGCATTGGCTTAGAACTTACAGGCCACACCGCACATGATGATGTTGAGAAGAGCTATAAGGTGGGCTAGTTGGTGTTTATTCATCTTCAAAAGTGGTACAGTACAGGACGCTCGTTGCATCCTGTACTGTTTTTTTTGAAGATTAACATGATGACTTCGCAAATTCGAGGTGAAAGAAACCAGCTTTGACAGGTATCATCTATATATCTATAATCTATCTTATCTTTCTGATGGAAGCACACCTACTTGCCCAGTTAACCGTTCTGATTTGACAGGTATTAGGGCAGTGATGGTAGCAAATTTTCACCTCCCATAACACTTATTACAAAAGCTGTGCGACACTGTAACCTTCAAGGGACAATTTTCCACTTCACTTTTACTATCAAATAAATAAATAAAAGACAAAGAATAGTGTGGACTGACGGTTGGCAAGGGACTTGCGCTTGAGCTGCATGCTGGGTAGCCGGTCCACAAACTGCTTGATCTCCCCAATGGTTTTGGCATCGTGACGCACCTGCAATACAGCAATGCTAGGCTAGATGTACAGTGCTATAGATAAAGGACGACAGCAGCGCACCTTGAAATAGACTGACAGAGGGGCACACAAAGTGTGCAATGTACGGTGAAATTATACGAGCTTACATGCATCATTTCCTGGCTTTCCACGAGATTTTCAAAAAAGAAGCAACATTACAAAATTTCAAAATAATAATTTCAAGTTTGAAAAAAAAAAGCACAAGAAGTGACATAAGCAATGCAAATGTCCGGTGTGAAAGTAAACATATTCAACAGAGATCTGTATGGCTGGGTAAAATTATAATATGAATAAACAGACTCTCCAGCCCCGTTTAGTGTTTAGTATTTCATTTCAACCAAAACGGAAGGTAGCTGCACCAAAAGGCAATTCCTAGAATCTTGGCATATTCAAACGACACCTGGAAGTGTTAACCGGACAACTGGGACCCTGCCGAGTGTGTACGTACACGGTCTGCGGAACCAATGGAGAAAACAACGCAGTAACAAGAACGACGGTGGAGAGGGAGACAACCACTAAGAAACAAAGCACTAGCTTCGAAGCCGGCCGGACAGTCAACCCCTGAAGAAGAGACAAAACGGCTCTCGAAACGTAGGGCCAGTTTTCAATATTGAAAACTATAAAATCTAAACGTGGCTGGAGAGCCTGTTTATTTGTATAAATGCCTGGGGTACATAACTTTGCTAGTACATAGTTATGTGAGGTTTACTGGAGCTGCAAAGGCTATGATGCATCAGCCACAAGGTAGTGCTCACTACAAAGGAAACATGAAAAGGATAAAAGGAACAAAACCTTTGCTTAAAAAGATATATGGTCTCTATGGGGGGCATGCTCCGGTAGAGTTAAACATGGTGGCAGTGTATTGTACAGCCCGTGAAAATATTTCTGCCTTTCCTTCTTGAAAGCTGGACATGTTATTAGGACACGTTTGACGTTAAGAGGTTATCTGCATTGTTCACACTCTAGCTGTTGCTTCCCTCTCAACAGGACATTGTCAGTCAGGAGGTGCAAGTTCTACATAGACAGCCCTTCGATGAACTGTGCCTGGTAAGTTTGGGATATCCATTCTTGCAGGAATAGGTTGAACAAAATAGACTAAATGAAGATCGACTGATTGATGTGGAATTGGTTGTGTATCCTAGAGAACCGACTTTTGTGTTGAAAATGGATAGAGTCTTTCAAAGGTGCCTTCACAATTGATAATTTTTATGCACTGTTATCAGTGCTCTGCCTTATCTTCATTTCTTGGGGCAGCAACACAGCTTGGCATCCAAGCCAAATTAATTATCCTGCAATGTTCATCAGCCCATTCAGAATGTCTCAGGTGTGCATTCTGAATGGCCTGTCATGCTATTAAGAAACTGCTTTCTTGTGCTTTTTGCTGAGACTGTTTATGTGACAAGGCATACACTTCAGACACAGAGACAAAATGTGTCAGTCTAATACAAGGGTCAATGTGTTGAGATACATTTGTTATCTTTGTGCATATGTTAACCATCAGTGCACAACTCGGCATAGTCATATTTTTATTGCAGTGCTAAAAAAGCTATTCTAATAAGCTCAAAAGGTGTTTCGTTCGGTGATGTGTCGTGAAGGAACAACAGAATTGTGCTAGATTGCACCAAATAGTTATTTTATTTGGTCTTTTGGCAACATTGAGAACCTTCACTTGGTACACTGTATTCTTGACATATACACCTGAAGCGAGGAATGAGTGGTATTACAGTGTTAGCTTTGTTTGCATAATGCAGAGGTTGGCAACCTTTTGAGGCGAAGAGCCAAGTTTCATGAAGCCGATCCAGCAGGGGGGCCCAGAGGAAATGCAAATCGGGGGCGGGCAAAGCGTATAAAATTCGGAGAATTGACAATAATTTGCAAAACTGTATTAGCAATCACGTTCATTTACAGCATGCATGTCACAAAGTTGCGATTAAACATAGACTACATTTCATTTTCGGTCAAAACTGCAATTTGGGCCTTCATGACCAGGGAAAGGCGAGAGGGGGGCTGATAATTGCTGCCACGAGGGTTGACAGGCCCCTGGCACAATGTGCTCTATGCATCATCTGAGTGACCGGGGCGTGACACATGTGACGTGTAAATGATTTTTTAGAACATGGGAATTCACGAGAAAAGCTCTTGAATGTTCTAAGCAAAGTGTTTCAGTGTATGGGCTCTCTAAAGTCCTGCATGCACTAGCGGTTGATTAACTTGATGACTGATTTGATTTGGTAATTTCACTGACGGGATCAAGACCAAGGACTAACCACGGTACTAAAACTATAGATTATCAAATAATTTCGTGGTTTAATGCATACCCATTCTTAATCAAATTGGCCAATGAAAACTCATGAATGTCTCATTTCAAAAAACAAGTAAAACGACTACTTATGTATCCTTCAAACCTAAAATAGCTTTTCAATGATGCCTCGTAAAATACTGATTATTACCTTGTGCTTTATATTGAACGTGCTTCCTGTGCAAAGACTGTCACTTGCACTATTACAGTTTGTACAAACTTTTCCCTTAATGTTCATGTTAAAGTGTTTCTTTTTATTTTCATTCTTGTTTGCATACTGCGTAATGAGCAGTGCAATTATTTTTTATAATTCAGACGATTTCACTGGTTTCACTCCTGCTGTCAGACATGGAAGTCCGGGGGTGAAGGCCTCGTCAGGAAAAGTCTCCTTTTGCCTTACCTCGTGGACATATTCCACATTGTGAATTGTGTATGTATGTCCGAAATAAACAAAAATTGAAATTGAAAGTGGTAATCACAACGCATGTGATGGGAGGGAAAGCCATTCAAGGTTGGCTTCCCCCGTATTGGCAAATACAGCAGCAAAGGCACACGCATTTTGCTGGTGCCTTTGCTGAAATTCACCATTCTAAGTGGGATCCAGTTATTTCAGTTACGAGTGCCTCACTGAACCATCATTTACGAAGCCCTGATCAAGGGTGCTTCGAATAATGGTTTTCAAAAGACAGCCTAGACAGGCACACCAAAGCTTCTAGGATAGTCTCTGCAGTCCGATCATTTACCTCAGTTTCTACAGTCCTTTGGTAGCTAAACTGATATTCAGTAATTTTTTTTCTTTGTCTACACACAGTGATGTTACCGAGGACATCTGATTCGGAGCAATTTTTGGAGCATCAAAATTTTCATTTTGGAGCACTTTGGAGAAGCAAAAAGTTCCATTTTGGAGCACTTTGGAGCAGCCAGTTTTGCATCTTGGAGCACTCTGGAGCAGCTGATTTCACATTCTGGAGTACACTGGAGAAGCAAGTTGAATTTTCATTCAAGAAGCACCCGAATGATTATGGGGCTCTTATGAAGAGCTAGAAATGTTCCGATTCATTGCACATTTGATGGAGGACATCATCTCAGGAGCACTCTGTATTTAACTCGATAATGCAAAAATAAGGGCTTCATGCACTTGAATGTTCTCGAATAACCTAATAAACTAGCAAATAAACAAAATACTGGACACTGAAAATTGTGCTTTATGAAATGACACTCTAAAATACAACCTATGTGGTTATCAGCAGAAGTGGAAGACAAGCACCATGACATATAATAGAGCCTCAATGCTAAAGTTTTACTCTGGCGCCAATGCATTCGCCTGAGACGACAACGGCAAAAGCCAGGTTCATTTTTTCCTCAACTGAGTGTATGGCTGGGCGCAACATGACATCACTTAGCCAGCTGGGCTCAGAAAGCCAACTTCTTCCGACACTTTTTTCCCTCTCTCCGAAGCCTCTCTGTGCAGCAGCAAGAGCATTCTCGCAGTGCTTCCAGACTTTTGCTAGTGCATGCACCGGCTTGCCTGGAAGATGGAGATCTGCTTTGTGCCGAGCACCCACAAAAGTGTCCGAAAATGCATTCAACGGGGGACTGCATGAGATAACAAAGTTCGTTTTCTCTTTACAGCGAAGCTGTATATGGCTAGCACATTCTCTAGTGCCCTCTAGAGAGCAGTGCAAGAAATAATGCTTGTTGAACGTTAACAGTCCAGCCATTAACAACCTGGCCTTGCATACCAAACTGAGCCTCCACCATGTCATACCGTGCACTAAACAGCTTTGCTGGTCCTCCAGCCTACAGAGTGGTATGGCTCCTTATTTTTCAGCAGTGAAGCTGTCGGTAACTTGTGCTCTGTCGTGCAACACTCCACAGGTGGGTATGAGCCACAGCAATTGGGCAAGCCCCACAGTTCCTTCCTTGTGTTGTCCTTTTCTATTTTAGCGCAAATTTTCCTGCATAGAATGAACCAATTAGCCCCTCAAGACGTCCTGACCCACTACCGAGTACAGCAAGTGCGAGTCTTAAACGAAAACTTTTCTCGGCGAAGTAGAGCATGTAGAACACGTGAGAGAGAGAAAGCAATAAAAAGGAAGAAACAAGAGAGAAATAAACAGAGAGCAAGACTGGGAGAAAGAGAGAAGGGAAAAATAAACAAAAACAAGGAAGGCCACCCAGCTCCACTCTTCCTTCAGGCTTGGCCCCACTAGTGCGAACTGCCATGATTACTTTTTCTTTCAACAGCAATTATATGAACACTCTCGACGGGTTTTTGGCATCGCCGTTAGCATCATTTACAATATAAAGTCTGAATTGATGACATCCCCCCCGTGCATGAGAACATCTCCCCGCGTACCGTATGTTCTACCCACAAGTAAAGGCTTGCGAGCGCTGACGACGACTGCAGCTAAAGCGGAGGTGAAACGAGCCGGCCATCTCCGTCGCACGGAGGGAGCATGTAATAACATCGCACTGTGTGCGAGGCCTACCGTCGATTGCTCATCAAGCAGAGAGCAAACGCCCGGCCCGTCTTTTGTAAAGAGCATGACTGGAAGGGGGAGGACGGGGGGGGGAGGGGTGCTGCGTCGCTCGAAGGCCGCGGTTGGCGGCGCTATCTCGACAGGCATCAGGAGACAGGTCGTAAACTTGCTCTGCTCGCAACTCTTACTTTGCGTATACACCAGAACACAGCGAGTTCAGTGTGTGCCGCCATAATAGGCAGCACGTCGCGCCACCTGTTGCATGCGCGGCGAAGCAACACCTGGAACTGCCAGGCTAGCAGACGCTCCGCAGTTCAAACGCGAAACCTCCCAGCCCGAGTATGGCTGTAAGCATGTCTCGCGCTTTTCCTCGCCTGGAAATTTGTGCTGTTTTCTTGTGAAACGTTGAGAAGACCTTCCTCGACGGTCCGGAATGTCTACAGCACGTGCATTGCTGACTGCGGAAGCAACTTTATCAGGTACGTACTATCGCGATGCAAAGAAACGTGAACGGCAGAAAGCGTGGCTTTCGACTCGGTCGAACTGCGACATGCCTTGACTGCCGCTAAGCAAAACTTGTGCGTTCAGCCGGTGCCACCGTAGCGCTAGAATCCCGCTCCGGCTTGCGCTCATGCAGTGCATATGTATATCATTTGCCAGTCATGTCTGGCACTCGGAACCCACACACGTGGTGCACGCCGTGCGAAAGTGCCAGCCAGCGCAAGATGTAGTGCTACGCCGGCTGAAAGCACAGCTTCGCCTAGCGACAGTCAAGGCATGTCGCAGTTCGACCGAGTCGAAAGCCACGCTTTCCGCTGTTCACATTTCTTTGCATCGCGACAGTACGCCGTTACATTTGTACTAAACGCGCGCAGTGTGCGTGCACGCGTGAGTCCTAATACCTCCTATTATTGGCATGCGGCCTGCGAAAGAGTACGACAATGATTTGGTGCCGCATACTACAGGCATACTGCACGCAAATTACTGCTGTAAAGCGAAATAGCTGGCGTCACGTTTGAATACACGCAGTAAGTGTACTTACTCGTACACTTTTACTGGGCTTGTAGTTTTTCCTGTTGATTGCAATTATCCACTGGCGGCGGAGCTCGTCGTTTTTCGTTGCGGATGGAAATCTGTGCAATCTGAAAACACCGCACCGGCACGACTCCCATGTTGTGTTGTCATTTTCACGGACAGTGCTGAGTGATATCTTCCTCTTGCGCTGATTGTTTTCGCATCCAAAGACAGCGCAGTGGTGCCCAGACGACTTCTTGTAAGCGGGAGCGGCATGAATAGGCGCTTTCTCGTATTTTAAGGTCCCGGACACGCCGCTTACCATGTAACAGATACACGCCTTGGCAGTTCTATACAAACATGGCGTCTGGGTGTGAGGGTATGCCGCCGGGAGCCTAGGTGCCTGGGTGCGAGATAGGCGTGCTCTGGTCTATAGGGAACTGAAAGCATGAAAACCCCTTTGGGCCCTGAAGCGGCCGTATTCCCTTTAAATCAGCGTTTTGTTTAGTTACGCGAGATCGGATCCAAAGAAGTTAGCTGCTAGCCACACTTCGTATAACAATGCAATGTGTTGCTACTGCATTCAATACTTCGCCTTTAAAAGGAATTTTTTTTTTTTTTGAACCGTCGGCTATCGACCCTAGAAAGCGAGGGGTGGACGTGTAACATAGCAGAGCCGCTTCACAGTTGCCGACAGCCCTTTCGACACCAGGGCCGTCAGCAACGGACCTGCTACTTACAGCTGCTTATATTAAAACAGAATTGTGGCTGCTCCGACCAGGAGGCTTACTTTCATTAATGAGGTGACATTAAAAAAAACAAGAAATATATTCTAATTGTGGTCGGAACACGAGTTCAAAGGGGCAAGGGTTCTTTGGGGGGTATTACAGCAAGAGCAATTACGAACCCAGATGTGCTGCTGGAAGAAAATTACGAAGAAGCTATTCTGAATGAAAATCCATATGAATAAAGTATATTTCAGAAAAAGTTTCAACGCGTTCCCACCGTTCACGTGCTCTTCCAAGGACGGAAAATTCCATATGGCTCTATATATACAGTGAAACCCTGGTTTTACGACGTTCTCCGAACCGCGAAAAATCGTCAAAAAATGCGGACATCGTAAAATCCAAACACGAAAATTGATGCCTACAAAAACATTTAGCACAACAGATTAGCGAGAGACTTCAATGCAAACTACCAACAATCTCTACAGGGCTCAAAAACCCAGAAAAGGCATGTTCTCCGGCGATTGAGAAAAAAAAGCGAGGACGGGGGGGGGGGCATCTTCGCTAAGTTTGGCCATTGCGGCTGCCGTGGCTGTGGCCAACACATCTGCAAAGCGATATAGCAGCTGCGCCAAACACCTGCAGTGGAAAAGGTCTGCTCCAAGAAACCGTGTGCACACCCCTCTAATACGGCGCGACCATGCGCATGGGCAGGGGAATGCAAAAGGGGCACTTGCCCCCCCTCAAGCGATACTAGCCCATTCCCCTACCCCCCCCCCCCCCCAACTAAGATGCTACGCAGGTTAGCATCCCCCCCTCGACAAAATCCTTCCGACGCCCATGCGCGATGAAAGCGGGAAAGAATGGGGAAACCACAACCGTGCCCTTTTACGCTGCTTTTGAGGCCGCTCGGAGCAACGTTACTAGAACCAGGTCAGTTTCGCAGCTCCCCGTAGGCGCACGCTCTCCGAAGTGGCCGCGGTGGCCGACGCGAGAACTAGTGGCGCTGCTGTGCCATTTTGCTTCAAGCCGCGCAACGTCGTCTGCTGCAGCGCGAATGATCCGCGTTGTCGTCGCAGCTCTCGCCGGTCGTGAAAGCCGAGATTCGCCATTCACACTGGCGCAGTAAACTCAACGGCTTCAAAAACAAAAATTTGTAAAACATTTGCTCCATAATCACCACTAAAATTCAGGAGCCTTTACGAATCGGGGAACTTGTTTTTATTTATTTACTTATTTATTTAGCGGCCGTCCCCGGAATGCTGTTTTCAGGTGGAATCGGCTGGGCCCGAGAAGCGTGTCTTGGGCGGTAGTTGGTAAAACATGATTAGAAAAATAAACTGCGCTAAAGACGAGACACCAGAATAGAAGTACACAGGACGAGTTGTTAGTCTGCGATCGTCCTGTGTAGTTTTATTCTGGTGATCGACTCGTCTTTAGCGCAGTTTATTTTTCTAATCGGCTGGGCATCTTTCAAGTTATTGCCAGTGTTCGTCGGCCTGTAAAACGGCCCAACTAAAGGGCCACTTGGCTGTCATGGAAACACTGTTCAGAAATCCAGTTTTCTCGAAGTCGCAATTTTCCTGGAATGCGTAGTTATTAGCCATCTTTCTCGCGAGAGAGTTCTCTCGTGAGAGTAATTAGAGAGCGCAGTTATCAGCCATCTCTCTCGCATACATTCGCTGGGTTATTGCCGCGTACTCGCTACTTCCTGGCTACTTCCTAGTCACGAAGGGCGTGTGGTTAGCACGCAGCATTAGGCAATTAAGAATCCAGTCGGCCTTATAGCGCATGCCACAGGCTGCTTTCACTTTCAGCTGCTTCAGCGATGTCACGAATGACAGCCTTTGCAAAGGAGGAAGCTCAGAAAGGGCATCTTCGATTCCCTCATTCGAAACTGTGGAAAGCTTTCGCTTAAGAGCCAGGATCTCCTCATTTTTCTTCCTTTTTGCGGCAGCCGCACGGGCTAACCTCTTTGAGAGGTTGCGAACATTTTGTGTTCTGGTTTTCACCACCTTTGCAGGCTTTCTGGCTCGCAATTGTCTCCGTAGGCACAGGCAGCGAAAGCAAGTGGGCCGCTTTGTAAACACTGTGCAGTGTTTATGGTGAATAGTAACGGTTGTGGGAACATTCTCGGCTGGTGGTAGGCCTCCACAGATGTTCAGGCTGTCTATCTCCTTTAATACACTTTCCAAATGGGCGACAGTGGTCAGAGTGCGCAACAGCTGCTTGTGCACTTTGTTGTAGCCGTTAATAGTGCAGCTGCCATCTCGTTCAACAATAACAGTTTTTTGTACTAGCAGTTCTCCCGCCACAAGAGTTCTGCAGTAAAAAACACCGCACGTCATCCCTGACACGGCGTCATCGATTAATTCTTTGCGCCAATGCGCGGAAGGCAATGAGACGTTCATCGCTTCATTGAGCGCGAACGGTGCAGCTGACGTGACGTCTGAGATACTCGGAGATGCGTCGTCGCAAGAATCACTCGACCGACTCGATGACGGCCCTCTTTCATCTTCTGGCTTGAGGCAAGTCATCCCTGCCCGTTTTTTTGGTGACCTCCTTGTCCTTGTCGTCACTTTTGGCTTCGAGATGCGCTCTGGTAGACCGGGAAAAAGGCGAGGTAATGCCCCTGGCGCTAGCGCCCATTTTCCACGAGGTTGAGGTACTTCATTTCCATTTATAACGTGCTTATAATATTTGACAATATCGTCAACCTCAAAATGTCGCTCACATACCTTGGAATTGTGAGTGAGCCGTCTATCCTTGCGGCGCAGCATCTGTTCCCACTTTTTAAACTCATCGGGATCCCGGGGTGGTTCAAAGAAATGGTGATCGGTGTCATTTCTGTAGCCGCTTTTGCAGCCCGGCGCAAAACAAGAAGGCATTGTTCATTGGCGTCACTTGTCACATGTTAGAACTCTTTCGTAAGAGACGACAGTTCACTAAACAATGGCGCGAAGAAGCAAGCGAGTGCCGAAAACGTGCTGTCGTGTCTGAGCGGAAACACGTGCGTCGCGACGCGCGGCGCGGCATGTGAAGCAAAACGGAACAGCAGTGCCATTAGTTCACGCGTCAGCCGCTTGTGCCGGCGCGCGCGCGGAGCTGCGAAACTGACCTGGTTCTAGTAACGTTGGCTCGGAGGGTGAGGGGGGAGACAAACGAACGGCAGCGGAAAGCCGAAATGAACCGGTTTCCCGAGCGTTTCGCATGCAAAGGGGTGCCCCTCTTGCTGGTGCGACGAAAGACACTCGCGGGCTTCCCTTTTGTTCGCCATTTGGTCCCCTTGCTTCACAGCTGGATCGTCGTGCAGCGTGGGTTCGGCGTAAAACGGCGTCGGAAAATTGAGGTTTGCAACGTGGATTCTCGGTTCTCGAACCACGTCCTCGCGGCGTCTTCTAGGTAGAAGTAGGCGCAGCGCAGTTTTTCGTCGGAGTCCCAATTGTTGAAGGTTGCGACTCGTTCGTACATCTCTAGCCAGGTTTTGAGGTAATCACTTGGCGATCCATGAAAAGTCGTTGGCTTTCTCGGTTCTCGGTGGCTGGACCACGATCGGTGCAGGGGACACAGCGGCCATCATCGTGCCTGTCGTCTTCGTCGCCGTGGCTTCTGGCTTGTCCGGTAGGAGTCCGTGCTGTGGGGGGAGTCCTTTCAGTCTGCGGCTGGCTCGACCGTCCGTGATGGGGTAGGTGTCTTCGTCACGATTTGGGCTAGGTTCACGCTTGACGGGGGCGTCCGGTACATGAAAGAAGCAGCACCTCCACCAGATGTCACGTGGTCGTGACGTTGACGAAGGCAGCAGGCAGTATGTCCCAGATTAAACTGTTTATTTGGCCAAACTTGTGGCCGGTAAACGGAAGGTCAGATTACAGCAATACACACTGGCGCTGATAGCGGTGAACAGAGCGTCGGCCGGGGATCAACTGACAAGCGGTGAAGCGCATTGGCATTTATATGTGTGTCATTGAATATTCCAGCCTTATCACTGGTTGTCGCGCAAGCTCTAGAATAAGCTTGAGTGTTCGTGTCTTGCGAGCAATCTTAACAAATTGATCTACAATAATCTCAAAGCTTCTCGAACAATGAGGCGCGGTTTGCGCTGAGCCTTGCTGACAGTCTTTGTGGGCAAAAACCGAATACAGCAAAAGTGAAAATAAGAAAGGCGTGTGGCAATACCATGCTTTGTAACTTAATTAGTAGGCAAGTGTTTGCTGAAATACGTAGGGTTGATAAAACTACAAGCCTTCTTTACTTTGCACAGCTGTTTAATGCATTGCTATCACTACGAATGCTTGAATAAAACTGTGGCGTTTAGCCAGCATCAATTTCTTCAAGACACGTGCAACCAAGCTGGAATAAACACTGCAAGATGCTCAAAGCATGCACGAGGATAGTCTTGCACTTGTCTTGTCTCGTCTTACTCTTACTTACCATCACTTGCAATTAAGATGCCGAGGGAAATACTTAGTCCATGTGCAAAACATTTTTGCAGCTATCCTTTGTTCGAGCAAACGATGCTAGTGCAGTGTACAAGGCAGTCTCAGCTTGGCACATTAAATTACTTTTGTCACAGCCTGCCTCCTTGAACAGCTGTGCTAAGGGCAGAGAAGCATCCTTCTGCATTTTGTTATGCCCAGTCAGCAACATGAGGTATTGGGCTAGTTCGCTTTGCATGAAAGTTATGCACAGCACTGCATAGGCACAGTCAGTCCTGAGCAAAAAGCATTCGCTCGACGATTTTCATAACTCAGGCCTTATTAACCCCAGAAGCACTGTTTTGAGGGTTGATAACTCTGCTTTGCAGGTCAATATAGGGGAAACACGGGGAGTGATTGCTTTGTGGTAGGAAAAAGCTCGTTGAGCTAATGATTTCACCATCGAAAGAACGTCTCGCTTGCGAATGAGGACGGGTGCACACAGAAGTGGCTAAGCAAGCAGATTCTGGCAGAGTGGTGCCCATATAGGGGTGCCTCAGTGAATGTGAATGCTGTGAACATGGTGGCAGCAGACATGCCTTCTGTTGTGTCGTGCGACCCCTGGTGGCATGCGAACACACCAGCGGGGTAGAGTTTCTGGTACATGTCACTAGGTGGAACTAGTCTTCCACCATGCCTGTTTCCTGTAGCCAACCCGGCACGGACTTGCCGGTCATGTGACCTGTATCTCACTGGCCAATGGCCTTCCTTCCCCTCTCTTTAAAACCGCCTGTAATAAACGGGGAGAACACACTCTCCCTTCAGTCTCGCCTCAAGTCGTCTCCGTGTCGTCCTCCCCTCCGTCGGCCCGCCGAGGAGCACGCCGGCTCTTGCCCTACACAACACCTTCAATGCCAGTCTTCCCCTCCCCCGTGAGAACAGCTAAACAAAGACACTCCCGCACACTGTTGCTTTTGTTCTCTGTTTGATTTCCCTTAAGCCCAGTAAAACCATTACCGGCATGTATGACGCACTATTTTGCATTTGTATTTCAGTGCAGTGCAGCTGCAATGTAGTTGGCGCACGTAACGTTATGTCGTAAGTTGTGTTGTCTTTCTTCATCTATTACCTTCCGCTTCTCTGCTTTAGTTTCCAGTGCAAGCAACCTGCCTTTGAAGGCCGAAGCTCTAGTGTGAAGTAGGAACCGCACCTCGTACTGGGATGTCAGGCTCTTGGCCTCCCGACTGAGCAGGGGGCCGACGGCGTTGAAGTTGCGATCGCGCAAGTCGGCGAAGAGCTCCTCGGCCGAGTTGAGGCACAGCTGCTGGCGGCTGCCCTCGGGGGGTGAGGAGGCCTCGGGCAGGCGCACCAGGTTGTGCTGCACCCCAAACAGCTCGTCCAGCAGGCCCTGGTAGGTGAGCTGGGTGGCCAGGGGGGTGAGCAGGTCCACCTGCCGGTCCAGCAGCAGCAGGGTGTCCACCTGGGGCACCAGGGGCGCCTCCCGGCCCACCTGCTCCCGGCGCAGGCGCACCAGCAGGTCCCCCCACCAGCTGCACGGGGTAGGCGTCGAGAAGTCAGCAGTGCAATCCATTATGAGAACACAGACAACATAAATACCTAGGCTTAATTCAAAGCAAATAGTGATTTAGTCGAATAATTTCAAATTGAATTCAAATAGTATATATATCATATATTATAAAGCAAAACGAGCGTATTTGGCATGACCCAACTAACCTGCACAATATTCTTTTTTAAACTGAAACAAGGAGCGTGCAAATGTCATTCTTTTTGGTTCAAAGGAAGTGTAAGCAACTATGAATAGTAGGAGAACTTGAATTTTGGTAACCTGTAAAGTATGTTGTGTTTTTAAATTTACTATACTTAGAGCATATAAGCCGGAATAATAAGCTTTGCAACTTAAGAAAAGGATGAAGCGATGTGAGGGTAGTATGTTCATTTAACTTTGAAGTTGGGCTACGTGGCAGTGCAGATTTCTCCTGGATAGGTGTATCCATGCTACAGCACTCCTGCACTGCAGTGAAACCACATTTACAGGGGGTTACATGCAGACTAATATACATCTAGTCATTCATGTCGAATACTTCGAAAATCCCAATAATGTAAATTCGAATCAAAGTGAATTCGAATACTGCAGTATTCATTCGTGCAATATTCGAAGTGCTTGACTATTTGTACAAGCCTACAAATTGCGAATGCGCTGAGGTGGAAGAGAAAGCTTTCCTGCGGATGCACAGGCTTACCACCTTTCTATAAGGCATATGTGAGAGATAACTTTTCGTTTCCTCTTCATGTCAAAGGCTGGCACGTGCTTCCACTAATATCGATATGCCAGGCCTCAACAATTGGATGCGTTTCTTCATTCGTGTGCCGCTATAACAATGCACATCCATCAAATTTTGGCTCTCCATTACGCACAGACAGAGTAGACGATGAGCCTCTGGGCAACGACTGCTGCCAGAAGCACCAGTACACAGATTGGATGAGGACAACAAACCAACACCAAAGTGGAGGGTGAAAGCTTGTAGCAAGTAAGAGAAAAGGTTTGTATACTCATTCACTGCCATCCACATGACTTACCTCCCACAAGATGCAAGTGAGGACAAGATCTTGTGAAATTGCAAGAAAATGAGTCAGCACTCGGTGATGATGACTGCATGCTCAATAATGACACTGAATATGCATGGCATCTCTGTCAATAATTTTTTTGTGAGTGGGTATGGTCCTCACTCACACATGAAGAAGGTGGCTTTAGGTCTTGCATTTCGCGATTCAACAGCAGCTGTGAAGTGATATAAGCGGGCAAGGAGGCAGCAATGTTTATAGGACAGCGCTGGCTTTGCAAGATTCTTTGTTCACGATTACCCCACTCAGCCCGAAGGCAGAGGGGTTACAATGTCGGGGAAAACAAATGTTCATTGGTACAGTGCCTGTGTTGCGTCCTTTCATCGGTCCTCGTTCATTCTGCACTGTGCAAATATGTCGATTCAAAATCACCAATTAGCCAAAGCTACCGTTCTATCACGGTACAGCACACTTGCCGAATTTGATATGCGATTCCATTTGCTGATGGAATGAACAAAGAATGAATTAGCATACAAATTAGATGTGGTGCGGCATTCCAACATATTAAAACAATGATCACTGCGTGAAGAGACATAATGAGGACTGTGCAGGTACATTTCCTTTTGAATGCCGGTTTTGCCATGAAATATTTGATGCAGTTAAAACCTGCCTATAACGAACCTCCATACAACGAATTTCTCGATATTACGAAGTATTTCCATTCCCCGCCGTTACTCCATAGAAGCACATGTATTTGTGACTTCTATGTAACAAAGCGGCAGCGGGAGACACCGTTGATATAACGAATTTTCGCCGCCGACAACCAAGGGATTTCGCCCCCAATTTCGTCATGTTGGCTTGACCATGCATCTTCCGTGGCTGCCGCCGCCGACGAAGCGTGAAGCAGTGGCGTTGCGCACGGTGCGCTTGAAGCCCCGGCGACTGCGAGGCGAGAGCGAGTGCTCGCTAGTGCATGCGGTTGTGCGCGAGCCAGGCCGACGCCACTCGAGCCAGCGTTGCCGCCGCAGGCGCATGCGCGGATGTGAACTCCCCCTTTCCCCCCCCCCCTGCCCCATTTCTTTTAAACCGAAAACATATAAACTACTTTTGCATTGGCAGCGTCACTCTTCGTTTGCTGCAGAAGTCTCTAACTGCACTTCGTTAAAGTGACACCAGGTGATGCCACTTAAAAAAAAAAAGATTTTGCTTCGTGTTGTTACGCCGGGTTACGCTTTTCCGTATATTATTGCGCGGTATCCGTGTCGTTCGCTCTTCATTTTCGACGCCGTATTCGCGTGCATAGTGTCACTGTGCGCGCATGGAGTGGCGCCCGACGACTTTCAGCTTTGCAATTTTTTTTTTTATTATTCGGGCAATTGCGTCGCCACTACCGAGTAAATTTCATATTAGTAGGCTTGTGCGAATAGTGAATTTTAGGTTCGAAGCAAATAGTGATATTGGTCGAATAATTTCGAATCGAATTCGAATAGTTTATATCACATATTATAAAAGAAAATGGGCACATTTGTCATCACCTAACTACCTGCACAATATTTAAAAAGAAATGAAACAAGGCCTGTGCAAATGCCATTTTTTTGCTTCAAAGGAAGTGGAAACAACTTTGAATAGTAGCAGGATATGACTTCCTGTAAAATGCAAGCAACAAGCTGTAGGGTGTGTTCAGATAAGAACGTCGGTGCATGTCCGCCGACCCCCTTTAATTTCGCCGAAAAAAATATATTTTGTTTTCCGAGTCCCCCGGACCACAAAACCACTTTTGGTTTCGCGAGAAAAAATTTCACCTTCTTTAAAAAAAATTCACAAGTGCCCACTGAGCCGCCACCACCTCTTTCGAATTTCGCGAAAATGGGATTTCGATGAGACGCTACAAAAACACTATTGTAGCTGTAGGCCGGAAAAATTTTCTCCACATACTAAGGATAGTTTGCGTTGAGAAAAAATTATTACTTTGCAGTTGTGATGTTGTTCTGTTAAGAAAAAAAATCGCGAAATCAAAACAAAGCTCAATAATGCTCACATTCAAGATTTTTTTCCTCCGCAAGTATAAACGCCAGACTTTCCAAAGTTTCTAAAAACATTGCCCTATGTTCGGTGAACAAGTGTGCTTAACGAAATACCTGAGAGTGGCTTCAAACGTTAACCAGAAATGTTCAACTAAGGACATGTCCCTGAAAATGCAATATTTTGAAGATCATTTAAAAAAAAACACCACCTTCGATTTTCTTTAAACTCTCCAGAATTAAAGCCAAGCACGTGTTCTAACTTAATCTGTAAAAACATGTTGCATTATTTTTGTGAGGTCGGAACTACGAAGCACGAAATGTGGCCAAATTGACGTATAGTGCGTAACCACAACATTCAGCGAGCATGAAGCAATAGTTGCCATTATCGTTATTTTTAGGTCTCTAATGTCTTCTGTGGATTGACGGAT
Source organism: Rhipicephalus appendiculatus (assembly GCA_030522465.1). NCBI lineage: Eukaryota > Metazoa > Arthropoda > Arachnida > Ixodida > Ixodidae > Rhipicephalus > Rhipicephalus appendiculatus. Next base: position 1,414,851 of record JALIZH010003830.1, on the reverse strand, counting down.
TGTCAGGAATAAAACAGGAACAGTTGATTTTGAAGAGGAAATTATTACTACATTTTTTACGCAAATCACAAAAACTTCTACACGGGTCCCAGCCACTGAGCATGCCGCGATAATGAGTCGCACTCTTCGCAGGAATCGCTTTCAAAATTTTTTGCGCATGTGAGCCTGCGTACGCCTCATAAAGGAGGTGGCTGGAGAGGTATTTCTCGCTTCCCGTGGCACGTCGGTAATGTGATAACGCAGACGGTGCGTGTCGGCACAAGCGGTCCTTCTGCAGCCCGACCGCGCAATAGTTGGAGCAATAGTTGCCATTATCGTTATTTTTAGGTCCTGAATGTCATCTGTTGAGCTCGAGGGACAACAGCTTGACAGATAAAACCAAAGAGTTGCCTTAAAGGGCAAATTTGATCATTTGCGTGCGTGCACGCGTCGTAGTTTTGGTTCTGGCGTAAGGACTAACCGCAAGATTTTTAGAAAGGTAGTCAATCGACCTCTCGGAAGGAACTGTTTACTTATTCCTATTGTATACACAGGGAGTAATAGTCACAAGTCATAGTCAGACAAGTTAGACAGTCACAAACGTCACTGAAGCACTTGTGCGTATCTTGCTCCTGGTGAAGCAACCTTGTGCACACAACTCATTTCGGCCTCAAGGAGGAGAACTTCGTGAGCTCGATCCCTGTGTCAGGGTGAGCCGCTGTCGACGAAATGTTTCCCGAATGGACCTGGTCATCAGCCGTTTTGAAACGTACTCTTTTTTTTCCTTTACAACTAATTGCAATGAAATCTTTCTTGTTTGGGCTTTGTTGGGTGGAGTTGAGCTCATCGTCAGTATAGTATTTCATTGCTGCCTGTATGTTTTCTGGCTTCAGCTTCGATCTGGTGTAGATGTTCGGATTTGACCACATCCGGGTGTCTGTATTTTCTGGATTTCCGAATGAGGTGCCGAGTTGCGGATGGAATCAGTTCTTGAATCTCTTGATGAGAAAGGTTCACAGGGAGCAATGTCAGGAGGCGGTATAGCGTTCATAGTATTTTTTTTTTTATTTATATATGAAAAATATGGGAAGGTAGGCTACGTAAGAGCCGGCTATCCCAACATCATGGCAGCAATATAGAAGGTACATACAAAGATAATAAAATAAAAACACTAAAAGAAGAAAAATAATTAGAAGCACGATGTACATATGTACAATATAGGGCGTGTAACGCATGGCAGTCCATGGGGATTATTCAGTTCATATAGCATGTTAAGATCGTGGACAGAGTCCGTACAGATACTTTTATGCACTTGACTATGAGTTATGCACTTGCATCTTGACTATGGTAGGCTATAGATAGTTCACTAAATTGGTGTCCATTAAAAAATCACGAAGAGCGCTCACTGCGCGCCTTTGTTTGTCAGGATGTGGCCACGGTCCAAGCACTTTGCCAATTGTAAGTGGTCGTCTGTCGAGGCGGTTCAATCGATCACTCAGTTGAGCGCGTTGTTCATCATATTGCGGACATTCTAAAATAATATGCTCCACTGACGCATCGGGATGTTCGCAGTGGTCGCAGTGCGGGGACATTCTTCTTTTGATGCGGCATAAGAAGTGAGGTGTGTATGCAACACCTAATCGTAGACGGTGCAGGAGCGAGTCAATTGGTCTGTCGATCTTTTGATTGGGTGCAAATCGGAGAAACGGATCTATTTGATATAATAGTGAAGTCTTTGTATGCTCATCAAACCAAGCGTCCTTGCACAGTTTGTGGCGCAGTTCGGAAAGGACATTCTTGCTTTCTGAGGAAGAAACGGGCACTGATGTCAGGTGAATTTTTTTGTGCGCTGAAGTGGCTAATTTGTCCGCGATTTCATTTCCCGCCACTCCCACGTGACTCGGAAGCCACTGAAAACAGATCTCATGACCGGCCAGAGAAGCGACGGTAATTGTTTTTAGGATTTCATATATTATACTATCATCTATATGAAAATGAAATTCCTTAATCATTTGTAGTGCTGCTTTGGAGTCAGAATATATTACCCAGTTGTGCCTTTGCTTACTTTCAACAATGAATTTTGAAGCTTGTAATATAGCAACAAGCTCCGCTACTGTAGATGATGTCTTTCGAGAAAGTCGGAAATCTCGTTCTATTTTACATGCCGGGATGTGAAAAGCCGCAGTCGAGCCGCAGCCACTCGCGACACGTGTTGCAGGTTTCCGCTGAAGGACCAGGTTCCTCTGTAGTGCCGTACACTACTGTAAGGACAGCAGAAATTGTCCTGGAGATAGCGCCCTCGATCTCCGCTTTCTCACGCTTGGCGTAAGACACTCGGCATTGTGCTTTCACTTTCGCCGGAATTTTCAGGGTTGTCACGTCGGTTGTCTTAACGAGTACGTTTAGCTTTTCGACATCAATTTGTTCGGGAACAAAATTTGCGTCAGACTGAGATGCATCTGGAGACTCTACGGCGATCTGTTTCAAGCGGTTGAAACAGCTCTGGCACAAAATGTCGGTTTCTCTGATGGATGAGGCTTTTTCTGGCATGCGCTTCCTTAGTAAGGCGACATTCAAATCTTTCACACATCAAAAGTTCCGCTTTTAGGCAATCTTCTTCGTATGCCTCTTTGGTTAGTCAGCGCAAAACGCTCGCTCTGAGCTCCACAACGTGGCCATCAATATCAGGGGAGAGTAATACGCGCACGCGTACTCCACGTTCGTTCACCAGCAGAGGACTGCCGGGTTGTCGACGACGAACGGAAGTGAAAGCCGACGTTCTCTTATTACTTCGACCTTTCTTAAGCGAGTTGAGCTGTTTCTTGTTTATGTTCTTTCTTTCTTTTTTTTTCGGGAGCGGGCGAGCGCGGTCAGGCTGCAGAAGGACCGCTTGTGCCGACACGCACCGTCTGCGTTATCACATTACCGACGTGCCACGGGAAGCGAGAAATATCCAGCGGTGGATCCTCTCCAGCCACCTCCTTTATGAGGCGTACGCAGGCTCACATGCGCAAAAAATTTTGAAAGCGATTCCTGCGAAGAGTGCGACTCATTATCGCGGCATGCTCAGTGGCTGGGACCCGTGTAGAAGTTTTTGTGATTTGCGTAAAAAATGTAGTAATAATTTCCTCTTCAAAAGCAACTGTTCCTGTTTTATTCCTGACAATCCGTCAATCCACAGAAGACATTAGAGACCTAAAAATAACGATAATGGCAACTATTGCTTCATGCTCGCTGAATGTTGTGGTTACTCACTATACGTCAATTTGGCCACATTTCGTGCTTCGTAGTTCCGACCTCACAAAAATAATGCAACATGTTTTTACAGATTAAGTTAGAACACGTGCTTGGCTTTAAATCTGGAGAGTTTAAAGAAAATTGAAGATGGTGTTTTTTTTTTAAATGATCTTCAAAATATTGCATTTTCAGGGACATGTCCTTAGTTGAACATTTCTGGTTAACGTTTGAAGCCACTCTCAGGTATTTTGTTAAGCACACTTGTTCACCAAACATAGGGCACTGTTTTTAGAAACTTTGGGAAGTCTGGCGTTTATACTTGCGGAGGAAAAAAATCTTGAATGTGAGCATTATTGAGCTTTGTGTCGATTTCGCGATTTTTTTTTCCTAACAGAAGAACATCAGAACTGCAAAGTAATAATTTTTTCTCAACGAAAGCTACCCGTAGTATGTGGAGTAAACTTTTCGGACCTACAGCTACAATAGTGTATTTGTAGCGTCTCATCGAAATCCCATTTTCGCGAAATTCGAAAGAGGCGGTGGCGGCTCAGTGGACACTTGTGAATTTTTGTAAAGAAGGTGAAATTTTTTCTCGCGAAACCAAAAGTGGTTTTGTGGTCATGGGGACTCGGAAAACAAAATATATTTTTTTCGGCGAAATTAAAGGGGGTCGGCGGACATGCACCGACGTTCTTATCTGAACACACCCTGTAAAATATGTTAAGTTTTAAAATTTACTACACTAAAGGCTCATTTACACTAGCGCAACACGAGAGCGATTTTGGTCTGCCGACTGTCTTTGGGAGCGTCTTTTGTCGTGTCGTCGTTCCAGTTACACTGCAACGATGCCAAGAGTCCGCCGATGGTCTGTGGAAGACTCCCTCTGTGCCTTGTCGTGCTCACAGCCTTTCGTCGGCCGATTCTCTAGTCACGCTGGAGGCGCACGCGGCGACACCAATTGAACTTGCACAAAGAAATTGAAACAGGCACCACCTGCACCTCATTTTCAGCCGTCCTCCCTCCTCTGCCATTGTCCCTCTCGGGCAACGCGGCGCAGCTCCGGCCATCGCCCCTCGGCGTTGAGGGACGCATTGAGGGACGGGGTGGGAACAGACAAAGGGGCAGCGAAGAAAAGACATCAGTGGGGTGCGCTGAGGGGGTATTGTGCGGGGCCTTCGCACAATACCCCCCCAAGATCTCCCCAACCAACGACATGCGCAAATTTTCGCTCGGCCCCCGATTTCGCGACGACCTGCCATGGACAAGTCCGCCGATGCATTTTGCTGGTGTTTCCCGTCTGTCATCCTGTTACACTACGACGACATGCTGTTTTTCGAGGCGTCGTCGTCGTCGGCGGCCTAGTGTGACTAGACGGTCCGGTGACATCGTCGGCGGGCGACTCGACGGCTGACCGTCTGTGTCGGCCTCATGTCTACGTCGATGTCGTATCACTCTAGTGTAAAAGAGCCTTAACCTGCACTACAATTTACTACAACTAACCTGCACAGTACTTAAATTGAAACAAGGCCTGTGCAAATGCCATTCTTTTTGGTTCAAAGGAAGTGGAAACAACTTTGAATAGTAGCAGGATTTGACTTTCGGAAGAATGCAAGTGATAACTTGTAAAATATGTTGCATTTTAAATTTTACTATACTTGAGCATTTAAGACGGTATAAGAAGCTTATAAAAAATGGATCGATGTGAGGGTAATCTCTTCATTTAACCGTGAAGTGGGGCTTCGCGGCAGTGCAGATTTCCCCTGGATACGTGCTTTCACGGCCTAGCACTACTTCACTGCAGTGAAACCACCTTTACAGGGGGTTACATGCGAACTAATATGCACCTGGATAGGTGCTTTCACGGCTTAGCACCCCTCTACAGCAGTGAAACCACCTTTACAGGGGGTTACATGACTAATATGCACCTGGATAGGTGCTTTCACAGCTTAGCACCCCTCTACAGCAGTGAAACCACCTTTACAGGGGGTTACATGCGAACTAATATGCACCTGGATAGGTGCTTTCACAGCTTAGCACCCCTCTACAGCAGTGAAACCACCTTTACAGGGGGTTACATGCGAACTAATATGCACCTAGATAGGTGCTTTCACAGCTTAGCACCCCTCTACAGCAGTGAAACCACCTTTACAGGGGGTTACATGCGGACTAATAGCATCTATTCGTTTCTTTCGAATACTTCGAAATTTTCAATTATTTAAATTCGAGTCAAAGCGAATTCGAATACTGTAATATTCGTTCGAATATTCGAAGCATTCGAATATTCGCACCAGCCTACATATTAGGCGCTGGTGAAAACTGTCTGAAACCACAGTGACAACGACAGATCTTCGGAGGTCGACTCGTCATGCGCTTTGCCGTCGTGGGCCCCGCCGCGGGTTCGCTAGACCGTGAACTTCACGATTAGCTCGCGTTGCCAGAGCCACCCTCGGAGTCGAAGCAGCGTCGTATTGATGTCCTACAAACGTTCAATAGATAAAAAAAAACATTTCACCGCACGAGCGAAGCAATGATTGCGATAGCAACAAATTGTAATGTTATAATGAAGTAAGGCTGGCAGCTAACCCTTTTGGATCCAGTATCGCGTAACTCCACAAAACGCTGGTGGAAGAGAATACGGCCGCTCCAGGGAGAAATGCTCACTTCGCACAGTCTCTTTGCGTTGAACGCGCAGCACGTAGAAGGGTATGCGAGCCACCTGCTGATGGCTTCCGAGATAGCGCGTGCACCAGCGATGGCGATCGCGCCCGTAAAATCTAAAGTTCACATTTGCTGCTTGAGCGACTCCCCCCCCCGCTACCCGCGTCGTTTCGTGCTCGTTAAAGACAGGGGGGGGCGTTTCTTTTCTGCTAGAGCATTCGACAGCAGGTCTAACAATGGGGGGGGGGGGGGGGGGGGTGGTGTTATCGCGTGCGCCCTCCGAGCGACGGAGATAGTTTGCTCTTGGCTCCAGCAGCGCTCATCGCCCCCGCTCGCGTGCTTTTACCCGCGGGTAAAACGTACGATGCGCGGGAGGGATCTTATCAACTTAATCTTTAGATGGAACATGACGGCGAAAACTCGTCGAGTGTCCCTGTCTTTTGTTATAGCAGTAATCATGCAGTATTTTACCGCAAAATAAATGTTTCGAGTGAGCTCTGCCTTCACTTACCCTTTTGTTTAATTTGTGTGTTTCTTTCTCGACTTTTCGAGCTGAAGCTGTTTATAACGAAATTTTTCGGGAATTTGTCAATTTTATTATAGCCAGGTTTAACTGTATAAGAGTTTTAACCATAGTTTTTCTTTCGATGAGATGGATGTAATTCCCATCCCAGTTGATTTTTCATTTTGTTGCAGATGCGCTCCAGTTGAAATTAGAGCGCCTGTCCTGTGTGCCTCTTGTTTACGTCCCCGTTTCTTCGCACTCGTTTGTTTCGCACCATGGAGGAAGAAAAGCTTAGGAGAGGCCCTCGCTATCCGAGCTCCACAGCAAAAAGTGTGGCGAAGTCATGAGCTCTCGCAAGGGCTACTGGAATTCCTTGGACTCGCCGACATCTCACGGCGCCACCCATAGGACTGCGTTGCTGACCAAGCCGGCTCTAGTTGCGAATCTATATTTTTATGCAGTCGTATTTCACATGCGATTTGTGATGCAACGTGCTGGAGGCCTACAGTAAGCGTTAGTGTTCCCGGATGCATGTTTAGTTCATTTCACTTGCTGCCAAAAGCAGTTGTTTTCGAAGCGGCGACAGCTTCTCCAAAAATGGTTGGTGCCACAGCTTCGCTGTTTTCATTCGGCACTGTGCCATTGCATCTCTCAGCGCCGGAAGCACCGGAAGGTGAGAATGCCAAGATGAAAACGACAGTGCTCTTAATTCTAAAGGCAGTGGCAACCCTTTCCCATGTACAACGGTCACAATTAACAATTGGAAAGCAGTGGCTCGGTGCCCTCGTCAAAGCTTCCAACGTCAAGAATTTAAGACGCATGCGCCTGACCCAATAGTGAGGCACAGTGAGCCAATTGGCGAAGCTGTTTGAATTGTTCACATCCTGTTTACGTTTTGTGCTCCATACCTTTATCCAAGGCCAAGGCAGCCAAGTTTTCTTCAATATGATCGCAGTCGACCGATCCATGCTGCTGTAGCTTGGCTCAAGTGCCATGTATGACATTTGTGCAAACGTATAATGACACACATGGTCAAAACATAATTCGGAGGTGCATTGTCTTCCTCAGTAGCAAGACCAATTCACATGTCATATGTCCATTTTGTTGCCTACCGTGAACTCACCCTTTCTGCAGAAAAAAAATGGGCCATCCGTGGTGATTATCCTGCCGAGTTGCACAATTGCTTTCTTGCATTCAGTTGATTAAACACAAAGTGCAATGCTGAAATTTTATTGGACGGCTGTAATGAGGCTGCGAGTGGTGCCCAGGCATGCTACAAGCGAGCATCGCAGAACGTTCCTACTTTACCGGCACTAAAGTTTTGCTTTTCAGACTCGTCTGTCAGCTGGCGGTGGACTGGCGTGTCCGAGGTTGCCTGCTCAACGCCCGCCTCGCTTTCCACGGCGCCAGTTGCGCATGCGCAAGCAAGCTGAAGCGTGACCAACATGGCAAGGGGAAGCCCTCCACCTCCAGCTTGCCTCTCCTAAGTATTCCATCTTTTGCACCAAGTATGAAACAACTTGCCCAAACACGTCTTGCTAAGCGATAATAGGCCTGTTTTTCATTGAATTACAGCGACCTATACGATGTCCACCGACTGCCATTCTAAACCCAAGTTTCCTTTACAGATGGTTTTGAACAGTAGTTCAGGCTGTTCCCACGTGTCTGATGCAGATTCACTGACCCCAAAAAGATCAAGTTGTTTCTCCGGCTTCTAGTTTCTGAGTCAACACTCTTGTCATGCAGCTGTCTAACTTTCTTTGTTATCGTCCTAATGTTGCTTCCTTGCTAATTTAAAGTTTTTTTTGAGCATTGTAATCTGACCTTCTGTTGCACGGACTTTGCCGTTAATTTCTGCCATCATTTCTTCATGCTTCATGAATTTGGTGTCAATTGCCTCCAACTTGCTCAAAATCGTAGCCTGACCGTCTTGTAAGGTTTTGAGCAGTTCTAGCCCGTGGGTACTCAGCGGACCAAGATTCAACGCAATATTGCCGGAAAGCATTAGCAACAATGCGAGGTACAAAACCTTATGCGCAAAAAAAACAAAAGCGTTTGCTACAATACATCATCAGCTTATGCCTTTGGCAAACAGGTACAGTAAAACCTCGTTACAACGAACACCACATTAACGAACATTTCAGATTAACGAACTTTTAAGAAATCCCGCGCCGACTGCCTATAGTTTCAATGTAAAAATATTTCACTACTACGAACTTCAGAATAACGAACATTTCAGAATAACGATCGTTATTTAATTTCCGTGTCATCTTAACAACACCTCAGTACTACGAACTTTTATCCCGAAATGCGAGGATTCTCAGATTGCAGTGCATCGGTCGTGGCAGTCGGAGCTGCAAGGCAGCAGACGACGCAGCGCAAAGAGCGGACGCCCTCCCGCAAAAACCTGAGATGGCGCGGGAGGAGAAAGACGCGGGCGGAGGGTTGCGGAGACGACGACGAATCGGGTTTTGTAAGCGGAGTGCCGGGAAATATGGGCTGGGAAAACCTGAGACGGTGTGGGAGAAGAGCCAACGCTGAAGTCTAGCTGAAGCAACGCGCTGAAGTGGGCATTTCTTTTCTTTTTTCCTGCTTTTGCGGAGGCGACGACAACGCATCGCATTTTTCTTGCTTGCTTTATCAGTTGTTCGCGTGCTGTCACCCGTATCAGGCCTCTCCATCTTGTTTTTCTTCTGCGTATTTTATTGTGTTGGAAGTGCGTGCCGGCCTACGTGTTGTCATGAGCTCAACTACTACTCCTACGGCGAAGAAGCGGAAGCAGTTTTCTTTGAGTGAGAAAGTAGACATTCTTTGTGAGATAGAAGACGGGAAGAAACAAGCCGTCGTGGCTAAAGAACGTGGAGTGGCGCGGTCGACGCCACGATTCTCAGAGATAAAGAGAAGATCTTCAAGCACCAGCACGAATCTCAGCTTGCCCCATCAAGGAAGCGACTGCGGCTCGGCGATTTTCAGAATATTGACGCAGCAGTGCTCACTTGGTTTACAGACGTGAGAGCACAGAATGTGCCCGTGTCATGGAACTGAAAAGCTGAAGCCTCTTGTGATCGGGAGGTTCTCGATGCCGTGCCAGTATCGGGCAAATCAGCGTGCCTGGATGACGCGCGAGCTGTTTTCCGAGTGGCTGCTGACGGTAGACGAAAAGATGAGGAAGGCGGGGCGGCACATTTTGATGATCGTTGACAACTGCTCGGCGCACATTGTGAACATTCGGCTTACTAATGTGCGTCTTGAGTTCCTGCCGCCGAACTGCACATCAATACTTCAGCCACTGGACCAAGGAATAAAAAGGAGCGTGAAGTCGCACTTCCGGAAGCGTTTTGTTCAGCGGCTGCTCATAAACCTGCGCCTACAGCGCTCGACAGCCATCAACGTCCGAGAGGCTGCGGAAATGCTCACAGGTGCATGGTGGAGCGTCACATCCACCACCATTCAAAACTGCTGGAAGAAGGCCGGCCTGATAACAGATGGCCAACCACAAAGTGATGAACCGGCAGCGGAGGGAAGTTCCAGCGAGCTCTGAAGCGAGGTGGCCGAGCAGCTAGCCGTCGATCCCTCAACCACATTTGACGACTATGTCGAGTGTGACGAGGCGACGTGGACATCAGCGGAGCTTACGACTGATGACATCCTGCAGAGCGTCCAGGGCACAGAGACTCAGGATGAGGATTGCAGCGATGACATGGACGACGATGTCACGGTACCGCCCGAAGATCGCGACGAGTCCGTGTCGGCCACAGATGCGTTAGACTACTTGAGGAAACTCCGCATATTCATAGAAAAAAGCGGCACAGCGACCGAAGCAGTGCATAAAAATGCGGACGGTCTAGAATCGTTCGTGATGCAGAGTTTGTGCTGCACCCGTCAAAAAAAGATCGCGGACTATTTCAAATAAACGTGCCTTATCTGACGTTTACGTGTGCATTGTTGTGAGAAACGAGTTCCAGGACGTACCGTTGCAAAGGTAGGACGTTTGCGTTACTGAAATGCTATTGTTATGGTAAATTTTCGGGGTTTCACTATAACGACCTTTCAGAATAAAGAACATTTTTCCGCGGTCCCCTGAAGTTCGTTATACCGAGATTTCACTGTACACCACTTGTGGGACATGGAGCCGGCAATACACACAATATTCAACAAGTCATAATTGGGTAATCATCAATGACCCGCAGCAACAGAAAAATTGCTAGCTGCATGTCGACGAGTGTGCTGGCGCCAATGCCATAGCCTTAGGCCCATCCTATACCCCTGTCACACGGGCCAACTTAAGCACGCTTTGAGGGAGTGCACTTCACCACTAGTGTCATTCACACGCTGTCACACGGGAACACTTAGTGACGCTCGCTGCAAAGAGCACTTGCCGGCTTCACCAACCTTGCTTCGCTGCGACGGAGTGTCTAGCCTCGGTAGCAGTGGCTCAACAATAAATACGTAACTGTGCGAAGCCGAGGTCACGGCACTTTTTAACCTATCGTTTTCGTTATTTCATATTTAATGCATAATCTTATGAATTAAAACATGCTATGCCACAAAAAGCTACTCTTCTATTCTCGTTCTCCGGCAGTTTACAGTTACGACCACCAGGGCATGTCTAGCACACGTCGTGCAATGGCCGCAGCCGTCGCGTTTGTACGAAAAGATTATTTTAACGGTTGCCTATAGCTGTGACACATGGTTATACTTAGGAAACATTGCCTGAAATAGCAGATATCTGTTGTGCTGCTTAAGTACCCATGGCCATTACCATAATTTTCAAAGTACACTTCCTTTTCTCATGTAGCAGCGCGCCTCTAAAAGCGACATTCTGAAGGCGTAAATGCGCTCACTCAAAATGACTAAATTTGCCAGTGTGACCGAGGTATTAGACTGCAGAAAAAGTATTCGCCTTCCTAAAATTCTCACCTTTGCCATCTTTCCCTTGGCGTAGACATTGGGGATGACTCCGTAGAGAGACTGCAGGGTCATCAGTGCACGAGCCACATAGTGCATTGAGGTGGTGTCTTCCTCCACGTGGCACTCCTGCATAGACAGCGGTGCTCTGAATGACAGGCCAGTCATTTGTTCAATAAAAATATCCTGCAATATGGACATGGGCAACTGTGGAAAAGGTGAGGCAAGAACATCATAAGAACGAAGGTTTAAAGATGGCACTGAAAAACTGACCATCTTTACAGTTAATTTGTGCAAACAGGACATGGTGAAAAAAACACTGTATTTGTCTGCTTTCCTGACCTTTTCCTTTGTCCCTTTTGTGCTAATTACTTATGCCTGAAGCAGACCTGCCGCCGCATCTCTTGCTCGCGCTGCTGCCGAAGTCCCGAGAGTGATCACGCCGCTGCCACGCAATAATTGCGGTGTGCCGCTGTTTGTCTCTTCTTTTAAAGCGAACGCAGAATCTGGACATAAAATACATCACTTCGCCGGGGGAGCTCGTCTCTCAATGTGTACATGTAAGGAACTGTCCACTTCAGCTGACTCAGAATGGCTGGAGCTCGGCGAGCCGCGCGTCCTCTGTTCCCGGTTCTTCTGCAACGTCATTTTGACGTTACGAAGCTTTCACAACTCTTGACACAAATCACATGGATGGAATGCACTTCAACCAGTCTCTTTTTTTTCCCCTTCATGGCTTCAACGCAACAAACGCAGTCTCCAGAGATCCGCTTTTGGGCGCACGTCTCGAAGGCCGTGCATGAACTCTGACTGCTCATTCTTCACTGACTCGCGCAAGCACACAGGGACAAGAAGCGACTTACGAGTCTCTTCTTGTCCCTGTGTGCTTGCACCAGTCAGTGAAGGATGAATTTTTTTCAACTAGGCCGAATTGCAGTTTTCCTTAAGGTACTAACTGTGAAGCACCAGACAGTGCCAAAGCTGTGAGTGAAAACAAATGACATTCAAAGCACAACCATATGGGAAAGCGAGGATATCGATAGTACCGCATGTAAGGACACTCTACCAATTGAGCTAACCAGGAGGCTAGCAATTGGCAGCGTGAGGGCGAATTCGTCGACAACCCGAAGCACATGGACACAAGTAATGGTAATGAGTTCTGCGGAATCCCTTCAGGAAAGCCCCTCCCGGATGACCGAATCACCCTTCCGCCACCTTGTGGCGGAAGGGTGTGGCGGAAGGATTTCGTACAGGCTTCTCAACAACAGACCATATTCATACTATCAATCAGGTGATAGAGAAATGCGCGGAATACAACCAACCCCTATACATAGCCTTCATAGATTACGAGAAGGCATTTGATTCGGTGGAGACATCAGCAGTCATGCAGGCACTGCGGAATCAGGGCATCGACGAAGCCTATATAAACATAATGGAAGAAATCTACAGCGGATCCACAGCCACTATAGTCCTCCATAAAGAAAGCGACAGAATCCCAATAAAGAAGGGCGTACGGCAGGGAGACACGATCTCTCCAATGCTATTCACCGCGTGTTTACAGGAGGTTTTCAGGGCCCTAGATTGGGAAGAGTTAGGGATAAGAGTTAATGGAGAGTATCTCAGTAACCTGCGATTCGCTGATGACATTGCATTGATGAGTAACGCGGGAGACGAATTACAGCTTATGATTACTGAACTGGATACGGAAAGTAGAAGAGTAGGTGTGAAAATTAATATGCATAAAACTAAAGTAATGTGGAACAATCTTGGCAGAGAACAGCGCTTTGCGATAGGTGGCAAGACACTGGAAGTTGTAAAGGAGTACATCGGCGCTTATGGTTCTCAAAAGCAGTCATCACCCTGGTCGTCCTGTTGCGGCGGGTCGATGGGGGGCACGAGACAAGCAGTCCGCGTCAGAGTGCTTTCGTCTGGACTAGTAAACGATGGTAACGTCGAATTCTTGAAGTCTCAGATTTCCTCTTGCGAGACGACCTGAAGGGTCCTTCAAGTTAAGTAGCCAACACAGGGCGTTGTGGTCGCTCACAACTTTGAAGGGCCTGCTGTAGAGGTAGGGCTTTGCTGTAGAGGTAGAGCTTTGACGTAGCCCAGAAGATGGTAAGGCACTCCTTTTCTGTGGTGGAATAGTTGGCTTCTGCCTTGGATAGCGACCGGCTAGCATAACTGATAACCCCTTCTACTCCGTCAGTCCTCTGCACAAGGACGGCGCAGAGTCCTCCGCTGCTTGCATCGGTGTGAATTTCCGTATCGGCGTATTCGTCAAAATGTGCAAGTATTGGAGGCGTCTGCAGGCGTCGTTTCAATTCCTGATATGCTTCGACTTGCGCCGCTCCCCACTTGAATTCCAAGTCAGTCTTCATGAGTGGGGTTAGTGGCACGGTGATCCGGGAAAATTCCTTGACGAAGCGTCTGTAATAGGCGCACAAGCCGAGGAAACGGTTTACGGCCTTCTTGTCGGTGGGCGGCGGCAAGGCAGTGATGGCAACTGTTTTCCGTGGGTCGGGGCGAACTCCAGACTTGCTAATGACGTGGCCCAAGAACAGAGGCTCCTGGTACGCGAAGCGGCACTTTTCTGGCTTCAGGGTGAGTTTGGAGGTCTTGATTGCTCAAAGTAGAGCTTCAAGGCGCCGGAGGTGTTCGTCAAAGTTTGAAGAAAACACAATGACGTCATCCAAGTACATAAGGCAAGTCTGCCACTTGAAATCGGCCAGCACAGTACCCATCAAACGTTGTAAAGTCACAGGTGCTGAGCGAAGACCGAAGGGCATGACCTTGAACTTGAACAGGCCGCCTGGTGTTATGAAGGCAGTCTTTTCTTGGTCTCTTTCGTCGACTTCGCTTTTGCCAGTAGCTGGTCTTGAGGTCCATTGATGAAAAGTACTTCGCGTTCAGGAGTCCATGCAGGGCGTCGTCTATCCGTGGGAGAGGATACACATCCTTCTTTGTGATCTTATTCAGGCGACTCGACGCAAAAACGTAGGGTTCCATCCTTCATCACCAACACCACGGGAGACGCCCACGGGCACTTGCACGGCTGCATTATGACTTCGTGTATCATTTCGTCGACTTGTATCCTTACAGCTTCCCGTTCTCGTGTCACAACTCAATATGGGCTCTGACGAATTGGTCGGGCACTTTTTTCCGTTACGATGCGATGTTCTGCGACTGGGGTTTGTCGGATTCTTGACGACGAGAAGCAATCCTTGAATTGCAGGAGCAGGGCTTCGAGCTAGTCTTACTTGTGCTTTAAAAGGCTCGAATTGACATCGAATACTGGTTGGGCACCTCGATTTATTGAAGCAGGTTCCGTAGTGTCGATGAAGGCGAAACTATTGCTGGCATCCACAAATTCATCCATGTAGGCGACTGTTGAACCATTGTTGAGGTGCCTGTATTCGTGGCTGTAGTTTGTGAGCGTTACTTTAGCTTTGCCATCATGCAGCTCGGCGATGCCTCTTGCAACGCAAATCTGACGGTTCAGAAGCAGGTGCTGGTCACCCTCGATGACATCTTTTAAGTCTGTGGGTTCTTCGGTGCCAACGAAAATGATGACGCTGGAGAAAGGCGGAACGGTGACCTGCTTTTCTATCAGATTCAAAGCATGGGTCGCTAGCGTCATGTGTGGTGGCAGTGCTTCTTCTGAGGTTAGTGTTATTGACTCAGACCTCAGGTCGATGACGGCACCATGATGACTTAGAAAGTCCATCCCAAGTATCACATCCCTGGAGCAATGCTGTAGGATTACAAAGCTCACAGGATAAGTCCGGTTATTGATGGCGACTCTTGCTGTGCAGACTCTGGTGGGCGTTATCAGATGGCCTACAGCGGTCCGAATTTCGGGGCTTTCCCAAGCAGTCTTAACTTTCTTCAACTTCGCGGCGAACAGCCCACTGACGATGGAATAGTCGGCCCCAGTATCGACGAGAGCGGTGACGTGGCCGTCGATGAGGACGTCGAGGTTGCTTGTTCGTCGTCTTGCGTTGCGGTTTGGTCGTGGCATCGGATCATGGCTACGTCGGCATGTTTCGCTGCATCGATGTGGGGTAATCAGGTCTCCTTCCAGTCGTGAAGTTGAGTCGCCCGGGTTCCGTTCGGCTTGCAGCGTGTTCTTAAGACTTCGTGGATGCGTCGGCAGCAACGGCGGAGGATCTTCGGTATTTGGTCGTACAGCAACCACACCTCCATCGGTTGCTGCCCTTAATTTTCTGGATAAGGGCTCAGAGAGTGGTCCCGAGCAGGGCCAGCATACTGCCTGCGGTATGGTGAGATGTAGCGGCCTGGCGAAGGCAATCGGGAAGGTCCTCGGGGTGTCCACTGGTAATCCCATGCATTTCAATTTATATCGATAGAAGGCAACAAACTTGTTGCCTTCTATCGCTATAGTGTTGATTATGGCGATAGATTCTGTTGATCATGTGGCAAAGTTTACGTTGGTCAGACTGGGCGCCGCATCAACCAGCACGACAAGGAACATGAACGGTTGTTAGATGATGTGTCGGCGTTGTTGCAGAACCTACCCACCCATTGCAGCACTCGCATAAACTGTGAACCATGGCTTGAGGAAATCAAGATCCGAAGCAAAAGTAAGAATAGATTAAAAGGGTATATACTTCAGCTTGTTGGCTTGGCTTCATAACAGGGAACAGCGCAGACACACGGGACAAGAAAGACTGACACGACTTGGCGCTGGACAGGCAAAGTCCTGTCAGTCTTTCTTGTCCCGTGTGTCTGCGCTGTTCCCTGTTATGAAGAATAGATTAGCTCGCGCGCTATCAGAAGCATTTTTGATCACACAGAAAGGCGACAAGTGCATCAGCACCCTAGGCTACTGTTCCCTTATGATTGTACATGCGTTCGTTGCCCCCCTAGTTAGTCAGGGCCCATCCTGTCATGCACTTATTTCTCTGTTTTGGCCTCATCAAATGTAGCGCTATAATATATTAAGTAAGAGTGCTGTGCTCTTTCATGTTCCTTGTGCTACGTGCTAGTTTAATCATAAAACCACACCATCTTAATGCGCCCCCCATGATAAAAATGTTAGCAAATGCCACCAAACATGGAAATGGCTTGAATTGACATTAAACTAAATACAACCACGTGAGTTGCGTGTGGCAATGAAAATGCGATGCAGCAACATAAAATAAATGATTGCACATTTGAGAAACAGACGCTTTTTTTACCACTAACTTAAAAGTGCTTCTACACAATAAATAGCAGATGGTGCTCAATCACTGTGGAACTAGAAATGTCACCTAACACATAAGCGTGCGCACGAGGGGGGGCAGAGGGGGCGGCCGCCCCCCTAGTCACCTAAGAGAGGGAGGCGCAAATTCTGCCCCATACATTGACTTAATAGGGAGGGGGGGGGGGGCGCCGAGATGAACCTTCGCCCCCCTCCTGCCCCCCCCCTGAAGGGGAACCCTGCACACGCCTATGACCTAACACATACAAAAAATGCAACTGGCCTGCTATGTTTGCAGTCAGTTTTAAACCAAGTCAGTTCAAGCCCATGAGTAAGAAATTCGGGTTGATTTAAGCACAAAAGAAAAACAGCTTATAAGAGAATGCTCACATGTTAAGAAGTACAAACTTAATAAGCCAATGTTTGACATTCAGCCTGCTGTGCACCTTCATTCTGCTAAAGCTTCTGATAATCCAAACAAAAATGCCTATGCGGTTATAATTGTTTATCTAATGCTAGTGAATTACATCATGAGCACATGATTTTGAGCAAATGGCAATTTATTGGCATGTAAGAGGATATTAATTCTGATTTCTAGGGACCGAAAAAAAAAAAGTCTCGAAATCATTAAATGAACATAAAAAAGAACCTGCATTAACGTAGTGTTATTTCACAAAGTAAGGAGGGATGCTGGTCTGCTTTCCTGCAGAAATTTGTGCATTTACTATCTTCTCAGCAGCTCACAAGCTGTCTGCAGTGTCTAAATGAAAATTTTCTAGCCTTATGAAGGCCTCTGTGAATTTCTCCACAACCCACCCAGCCAGAAATCAAGCCAAGTGGATAATCAATATCAATGGCGATGCTGCGTTCCAGTTTATAAATTTTGCTGCATTCGCTTTATTTACATTTTTGAGCCTCGGCAGCTGCCCATAACCATTTCAAATAGTGAGTGCCAAGCCCCACTGAATGACACAAATATTCCTGTGGATATCTGTGTCATTCAGTGGGGCTTGGCACTCACTATTTGAAATTGTTTTGGGCAGCTGCCATATTGATGCAGCCAATAATGCAGCCATATTGATAAATTTTTTGAAATAACGATAATAGAATTATTGAACTTTTTTAGAGCAACATTTTTCGCCTATAAGTACTTCACCTTGTTTCTCTCCAATCTTGAAGGGTTTCAGCTGCGCTAATACAAACAAGGACACAGAGAAAGGAAAAGACGGCACCTGCACAGACTCACAACTAAAACTTTATTGAGTGAAGGATGACATATACACAGTGAACATGAAAAGACAGCATCAGCTCATTAGCAAAAAAAATGGTCACGTGAACGCTTCAAACACTGTCACAATCTAGCTTCTAGATACTGCACTTCGCAGTCAGCAAGCAGGACCAACGGATCGCTGACACACCCACTTGTTGTCTTAATTGCATACGCCGCGTACAGCTCTCATGTACTGCGGTCCTCATGACAATACAAAACCCTGGCTCTTTCCAGAAGTGGGTGGCCCGCCTTCTTTTTCTCCTTTTCACAGTCCATGCAGTGCTTTGCCACGTGGGAATAACCATGAGATGAATAGTTCTTGAAATGTTCTTTTAACCGGATATTTATGCAACGGCCTGTTTGACCGATATACACATGACCACAGGTGACAGGGAATTTGTACAGTAGTGCTTGCACTTCTAGGATGCACCACTGCCATATTACTCTTTTTCCTGTAGTGTTGACTGGTTGTTCCTCAAGGATAGCGAATCTCAATTCTGAACATAAATAGACAACAAAGGGCAGTCACCTTGAAGGAAGCATCCATTTCCATTGAAAGCACATCACTGTCCACAGGAAACAGTTCGAGGGCGTACTCTTCAACGTCCAGCTCTCCATACACTCCACGTTCCTGCACGGAGAAAAATGCACAAAACATGGCACCTGACTGAATAGTATGGACCCTCCAAGCAACTTCTACTGTGCCCGGCTATAACTACTCGGTCAATTTTAAACTACCGTAAAATTCCGGGCAAGCCCCTCCTTCCTTTTTTGGGATATCTCAGGTATGTGGCCTCTCTCCCCTCCCACTATTCTCACTCTTTTATTCACAGTTTCTTTGCGCCCTACGAAGGCGAATGAATACAGCGAATGCATGCAAATTCAATAAAGCCTTTCATTAGAAGCACGGGTGTACATTCCTTATTCTTAGTGGCTCTTCTGATGCCATCCTGAATTTTGATCCATGACCGAGCAAGGGCCCCCCCCCCTCCAAATCTTGTCAAATTATCCTTCACCATGGTGGTGGTGGGGTGGGGGGCTTGCTCGGGATTTTACGGTATGCCCGATACAGCTGAGAGAAACAGAGATTATGTCGCTGCCAAGGAGCTCAGAGTCAATGAGAGCCACTGGCCGAAACGGAGGTCTCAGCTCATCAACGAAAGAGAAATATTTCAGGGACCCAAAGAAGGAATGCTTTCGGCTGTTCAAGAAGAACTGGTCAAGGAACACATATTGTAGGACTGCGTGAAAAAACACGGACAAAGTAGAGTACACAGGACAAGCGCAAACTTCAACTGTAAAACGGAAGGCCAAAGCAGCTCGATATGAATAAACATCAGCCTGACACGTGCTCTTACAAGACAAAATACAACAAAAACAACAACAAAAAAAGGCTACCTTATCAAAGGACTGCAGTGCAAAACGCCAAACAACCAGTTGACGATAATGATATGCAGTGTAACAATGATCGGCAAAAATCCTGCGCAGTGACTGCAAACTCGAAAATACGAACTGTCCAACCGGACCAATAGGTGTGATTAAACAAAACCATTTAAAAATTGCAGCTCCTTGGGAAGCAAAGTCAGCGAAGGCATGCTTACGCATTTGTCACTTCTAGCAATCAAGGCCTCTATTATTTCCCTTTCCATTTTGCCATTAAGCTTGTACAGAATTAGTGTTTCCTTTAGGTTCGGCGTACATCCGCATCGCTTGCAGTGTAAATCCAGGCGGCCACGTGGATTTACACTACATAACAAAGGAAAAGATGGTCACTGCAAGGCTGACACCCACGTGCTCATGTGCTTGCTTCTCTTCTTTTTGTGCGCTGTTTCACGATGAACCTTTACAATGTCACCGATCAAAAATGGTGATGAAACACTGCTGATGTTTGACAGCCCACCCTACGCCACTTTGTAGAAAAATGGTGCCTCGTGATGAAAGAAAGAAAAATGGGCTCGAAAAAACAGCGTCGCACAGTAATGCTTGTGGTGACAGCTGATGGGAGAGAACCTGACAATTTTCAAGCAAAAGGCAAATAGTTTAACATGCATTCACATCTGTGCTCATGAAAATGGAATGAGTTCCATACTGCCTGGGGAAGAAGACCAGTATCATTGTGTGTGCTTCACGAGCCTTCTCGTGCACCATGTCAAAGAAACATCATGGGACATGAAAACAAAGCCAACTGCTGGTCCAGACAGCCTCACATTATTCCTGCAGCCCCAGGAAGGACTACATGCGTAAACATTGCATGAAATAGATGGTCAGTGAAAGAAAAAAAGAGACCTCCACAGGAGACAGCGTGCAGAATGCTTGGGTCTTGCCCAATATTGCGACTCCACAGCTTCACAAAGAAGGTGCTGTCGAGCGCACCTGAGGGAATTGAGGACACCACCATGTGGGACCACACTAGCAGCAGCCCAGATTCCTTCAGCACTGGCTAGGCACACAAAGCTTCTTGTGCTAATGATGACGAACGCGCACGAAATGACTGCATGCCAGAGAACGATGTTTGGGCGCTGGAGCTAGCACCAACTCCACGCCACCTAACAGACGCACCAGCCAAGTTTCGGTCCCTGCACATGCTGAACGACCCCCCTGCGAATGAGCCAATTCCTGCTATAATTTGTTCCAACTCTTGAGCGATTGTTATCATTCCATCTGAGTCAATGGTCTTGGCACTTTCGCAATGGCTGCCACTTTCGATAAACTGACCTTTTCATAACAGACAGATTTCTCATCTAGAATCAATGGAACACGGTTAGAATAACATATTTTGTTTTCCATGACCCTCGTATAGTGTTTGAGAAATTTTTGTGTAATTTGTGCACTCCCATTCATGGTCGCCACAAACATGAAAAAAAAAAAAAGGTGAGCAAACTAAGCAAATATGTTGCATAAAGCTCAGCTCATGCAACTTTCTGTGAAATAGAAGTGTCACGAGCCCACCAATGTGAAGCAGCACTGCACATTCATGCCAAATACTGCAAGAGGCAAAAAAAATAATAAACAAAATCCTATGTAAGCATTTGCAATGATTTGTCTATTTTTTTGGCAATATCTTAGATGGCAAATAAAGAATAATTTAATTGCAACAAAATTGTTTGTTTGGGTTTTCATGATGTCCTAGGCAATTATGTGACAAATTTCAACAATGAACATGCAAGAAAAAATTTTTGCCCAAAGCACACTATGTGCATGCTGCATACATCTGCACACATCTCAAGCACAAGTACACACTGCACAACCCAGTAATGACACCGAGTGCACCTAAACTGCTGACACTGTGTGCATGTGTTGGCACCTGTAACTAACAAAAGAACAGGCTCAGAAATCAATTATTTCAACAGCAGCATGAAAATGGGGAAACCAGGGAAGCAGTAAAATTGCTTTATGAGGGTCCACATTCCAGAGCAGCTGCTGGACTGTAGTGGAAAGCAGAGGACAACTTGGACGATGCTTCGACCTCGTAACAAAAGTGATTGTCTCAACAGCTCAAAGCACTTCATGTAGATTTCAATTTGATTAATTACGCACCGTATTTTAGGTGAGTGGGAATCATTAATTCGGCACCACAGATTATCTCTTCCTTGTGAGATCTGTCCTGAGAATTGAAAACACTAGGAAAGCAGCGCATTCAATGAAACTGCTAAAGACCAACGAGTTCTTAACCCTTTGATGGTTTTCACAGTACATGTACGGCAGCACCTAACAGTGCCCAAATGGTTTTCACCGTACATGTACGGCACGACCTTTATCTTTAAAACGCGCACTTTTTTCGATCATTTCTCTCTCTTGGCGTGTGCTGCCACACTTCAGGAACACGTGGATTTTTTTTCATGCGCCGATGTTTCTCCGTTGTTACTTTTTTTTTGCTTCGTAAAAAAGCGATCCGGCAACCACTTGCGCACCCGAGCGCGTTCGCGGTTCGGCTGGTTTAAAACGCGCCTCTTTCCACCATTTTTCTTGCTTGGCATGTGCTGCCATGCTTCGGGAAACTGTGAAATTTTTTTCATGCGCCGATGTCTCTCCGTTGTTGCTTTTTTTATGCTTCGCAACGTGGCGCATCGGTAGTCGCTTGCGCCTTCAAGCACCCGCGGCGTGGCTGGTTTAAAACGCGCGCCTTTTTCGATCACTTCTCTTGCTTGACATGTGCTGCCACACTTCGGAACACGTGGAATTTTCTTCACGCGCCGATGTCTATCTGTTGCTTTTTTGCTTTCCAAAGCGGCGCGGCGGCTTTCGCTTGCACACCTGAACGCGCGCATGCCGTGCGGCTGGTTTCGGTTTCGTTCTTCGGTTGGTTATCGCTTCTTGCGCCCGCAAAGCTGATGGCTGTCTGATTTTTAATCTCTCAAAGGGTGACCGCTTGTGACTCTCTCGTTTATTGCTCCTCGAGGCGCGATTACATCTGTTTCGGGAGGAGCTAAATTACACAAACGACGCCGCCATGGTTGAGTTTCCTGTTTCGGGAACTCGGAAAAACTAACTCCGTCTCGTTGGCGATAAGACGAAGGATCATTATAGCTCTTTCCCTCGTTTTGCTATCCGGACGGGCGCACAACCACACAGTTTTCTTTCGTGCGCTCACTCACGCAGTTCGCCTACGCTGCGGAAGCTCGCGCCTGTTGCTATGGTGCTAGGGAGTCGAGCGGCGATTCTTCCGATGTGGACTATTCCCCAAGTGTCGTATCTGATTCATTGGATGTCAGTTCGTCAGGCGAGGATTTACTTACGAGATCAGACTCGGATTATGATGAAGGAGCGACATCTTGAAAGCGTGCGCGGTGAGACGATCCGGATCGGATCAAAGGTGACTATTCCCCAGTGTTTAGTTTTAGAGGAAAAACATTTTTTTTTTTGCCGGAAAAGTACTCTGGCGCGCTTATTTTTGTATTTGTGTGAGCTATGTTTATTATAATGCATAATTTTGATTTATAAGACATTGTAAAAGTGTTTTTGTTTAGGATTTTGCTTTATGTTACTATGAATAAACCATGTGTATGTAACAACACAAAATGATTTTTTTTTGACACTACGGTTACGAAAAAAAAATTTAGACAATTTTTTTCTTAAATAGAATGGTCTGAAGAATTTATTTCAACAATAAAAAAAATTACACATTTTTGGCACGCATTTTGCGAAAAAATTCGACCCTGAAAGGGTTAAAGAATGAAATTCTGGGTTCTACATGCCACAACAGACATGATTACGAAGCATGCTGTAGTGAAGCTACGGAATATTTTTGGGGTTCTTCAACATGCTCAAGCACGTGGGTTTTCTTACAGTTCATTCTGCTATTGGAATCAAGCCCATGCCACTGTGCTCAGCAGTGCAACACCATAGCTTCTAAGTTACAGCAGTGGGTGTGCAATAATTGAAGATGTTCTGGCATAGCATGGCTTTTCTTGGGAAAAGAAAATTTAAAACAGAAATGTTTGCATAAGGAGGTGGCACAGCAGAAAACCTTCGTACGGGCAGAGAAGTTGAACGCAGTTCGAATGAGAGTTGCGATGCTACACATTCACTTGCCTACACCTCACCCCGCAGGTCTGTCGATCAGAAGTGAGTCACGCATTCATTACCCAAATGTGGCTCAGCAAATGTCTAAATGCCATGCGTACAACATTTCTTTTCCTCTTAGAAACCCGCATATATAATGCATATCCAACAAATTTTACTATATTTTAGTTAAAATGACATGTTGTATCTCTTATATATTCCATGTCTGTAATATTTTATTTCTTTTGTTTCTTGTGTTTTACTTTTTTTCTGCTCACTTTTTGTATTTAAATGTCATTGATGATCGCAACTGTCAATTACATGTTTGTAAATGGCTCCAATACTGGCTAAGGGGCCATACAGTGCTTGCAATCGATTTGTATTTATTTCATGCTAATAAACTTCAAATGTAAGAAGCAATTTGCAACTAAAACCATGCAAAAAATGTGCGAGGCATTAGGCAACGTAAGCAAGGCATGAACGAGTCGCTTCCGTGGGCTCTGCAAAGATGAGTAAACTAATGCTGTGTGTTGTTGTACACCAACAACCAGCCTCACTGGGCTTATCTTTTACGCAATGTGACTGCATTGTGGAAGAACACTTGCCCATCATAAGGTCTCCACTTTATGTCAGCCACATGGGCATAGCTGCTCCAGATCAACTGGCAAGGCATTGTTGTATAGAAGATTTATCTTTTCTTCATTACTTGAACATTTCACTTGAGCTCCCTTGAATTTATTGCGTGTTGGTGACACATGTTAGCAACCACCTATGTTAAATGTTACAACTAATCTCGATCTAAGAGTAGTACACATACCTAGCATAAAGTTTCCCAGTTTACTTGTGCAATAAGTGTAATTAGTTGTAGACATTAACCCTTGACACTCAAGTGATCTGAAGCACTACACCCACTCACTGCACACTGACACTTTGCACAGTAATGGGGACCACTCCGGTCACCTGTGCTAAATCTTTTTTTGCACCAACCATACAACACATGGTCTTGCACACTGCATTTAGTGCGTCACGTGACTTCTCTATTAACGGTAATACAACTGAAATAAAAAAAGATGCGTACCATCAAGGAAGAATTCAAGACAGATAGGAAAAGGGCGTCTGCTCGCAACTAACTTTACTCTGAGAAAAGCAGCGACATATGTAGCCGTAGCAACCATGTGTGCACACACAGCATCACATGCTCGTCAAAATACACGTGACAAAGGGAACAACAAAAAGACGGCCTAATCTAAAAAAGATTGGAAAAAACTGAATTCACCACCAAGCAGAACGACAGATGATTCACGTACACACGTATCTAAACTGTATAGGAAAAGACGCCTTAGGAATATTTTGTTTGCATAATAACTGCGACACGCTTCTGCTTGTTCTCCGAGACATCAAAAGTGCTTCAAACAGACAAAGCACACGTCGCAATCAAGTAGCCTCATCACTGTCCCACTGAGTGGTATCCATAAGCACATCACATGCACATATCTTTTTTTACAATTACACATTAGCGTATTTTTTTTCAGTTATTGCAATGTTGAGTGCTTGAAGTACTTTCATGCTAGACATTCACCATACACAGCTATACGCTGTATTTTGATTAGCTGACAATATTCTTGGAGTTTTATGTGTCCCCACAATCAATTTCATTTGCATAATTCTTATAATGCACACTAAGTTCCATGTGACTTCATTTTGTGCGTATATCTCCTCTTAATTCCAACGTCACAACTGACATAAAGAGACTGTAACTCTAAAACTAAAGTCAAGCAAACATGGTACTTAGTAGAAGTGGTTTAATTACAACTTACCGTAAAATCCCGAGCAAGCGCCCCCTTCCTTTTTTTTGAGAGATTAGCAATATGCGCCAATGACAAAGCAAGCGCACCCCACCCTCCCCTCCCGCCATTTTCACTGTTTTATGCACTATTTTGGAAACAGTGAATGCATGCGTACTCAGTAAAGCCTTTCATTTGAACCACGGGTGTGAATTTTTTATTCTTAGTGGCTCTTCCTCCGCCATATTGAATTTTGCTCCATGACTGAACAAGCCCCCCCCCCCCCCCGCCAGATCATGTTGGATTATCTTTCACCGTAGAGGGGGTGCTTGCTCGGGATTTTATGGTAGACAACACATACAGTCACTGGGGACCCTAATTATATTTGGGTCCTGCATCTCTGGACCTTCACAGTGCAGTACGGAGACAAACTTACTTCCAGTTGGCGGACACAAGGCTGGCTCTTGCGGGGCACAAAAAACACGTGGAACTCTTTACGCTGGCCGCTGGGCTGCCGAGCTTGCCTTGATGAAACAAAACATTGCATGTAGGCATTGAAATCGATACAATTACAATGGACAGGTTTTTTAAAGAAGCCCTGCAACATTTTTTTTAAGGGGAGATGCTACTTGAAAAAAAAAAATGTTTCTTTAATCTGCAGCTTAGGGCAATGAAACATCTACTGTTTACACGGGCTTTTACGCTGATTTAAAATGTGCAATCAGTCTTATAGTACGGTGCATAGTTTTCGTTTTGTACTATGACAATGCATAAAATATAGCTCTCTTTAGACACACCTTTTCTGCCACTAAACTTTTATGGTTATGAGCCATTAATGGCTCACATTGCTTCACATTAACTGCAGAATGCAAATAATTAACAAGAAAGTGTTTATAAGACATTGTAATTTACAAGAAAATTTGTAATATGAGAAGTCCTAAAATGCCAAGCCCATAATAACTGCTTAAACTGGTATAGCGCCTTACGACACAAGGACAGAGTGCTCTGTCCTCTTCGTCCGTCTGCTCGGCCATTTCTTCTTTCCCGTAAGGCTCTATACCAGTTCAAGCATGACGAACCAACTCACCCAATCTTGAACACTCGTGTAATAATTTCTTACTTGAAATTGATAAGAATTATATAAGTGATATCAAGTTTTAAAGAAGATAACTGTACTCTTCACATGTTAAGGAATATGTGGGAAAAATTTTATCGTGATCTGGCCATCAGAAGTACCAACAAGAAGTGCCCAAAATTGCATCTCGAGAAAAACGCATTTTAAATGTATAAATGAAAGCTCATCTATGTAGCAAAGCTATGCTTATTAAAATGATTTCTTCCATCATGACAGCTTGGGAATCATGGTTACTTTAAGCATGTGGCTTTGGGGAACTCCTCAAGCGAAATGCAACGGCAAGCCGCGAGGTGACAATTTACAGGGGACTTTAGACAATGAGCTCTTTTTATCAACTGGGCTAGTTGGTACATGTCAAATTGCATAAAAACCAGCAGTAAACACGAAACAGAAAGAAAGAACACGACGGGACACACCAGCCTGTCCCGTCGTGTTCTTTCCTTGTATTTCGTGTTTACCACCGGTTTTTATTCAATTCGAGCTCTTTTTAGTTTTTAATAGCCACCTTGTGCTCTTTAAAAGCAATTTTAACCTACTTCGAGCTTGATTACAACCTTGATTTTTTGTCATGAAAGCAGAGAAACTAAACTTGTGAAATCAAGTAATAACAAAAAACATGTAATTTTGGAAAAGACTTCCGTTTTTTTTAGTAGCATCTCACCGTAAGGCGCTGATCTCTGCTTTAGATTTAGTTCATTAGGATTGATTGTTGGGCAAGTTGGTACACAGTTCTTGTTAAGGGAATAGCAGCAGCACGAAAAGAAAGCAGAAGGAACCGAACAAGAAAAAGAGACAGGGACAGGAAGGATGCTGGACTATCAACCGACTTCACCTCGATGAAAACGCAAACAAACAGCCCATATGAGCAAGCAGCAATCACACTGAAAGGCATAGTGGACCCCGTGAGGATCGCGCCCCTGATGCTGGTAGTAGTCAAATGATAAGTGGTGGAAAGCGCAGCTCTTTGGTTGTGTACGTGTTGCAGATGCACAATGCAACGGTGCACAATGTGGTGAGTTCGCTTATGCACCACAAGTCGTGCACTTGTACAGCCAAGGCACCAGAGCACACAAGACGCTTGAGGGCTACTGCCATCTAAGCATCCAAAAGAAAAGCAAAAAGGGGAAGCTGGAAGCTTGCAATGAGAAATTCGTAAACAGGGGGTGGGTGCTGGAGCCCATGTTCGACAAGTGGACTTGTCTTTTTCAAAGCTGCAACTGATTTCCTCTGGCTCTTGCGGGGCACAAAGCAGAGATCAGGGTCTTAAGAAAATATTGCAGGGCTCCTTTAAAAACCTGTCAATCAGTTCTAGCCTTGAAAAAGACATTTGATTTCTGGTGTTTTACATGCCAAAACCGCGATACATGATTGTCAGGCACAGCGCAGTGGAGGGCTCCCGAAATTTTGACCATCTAGTGTTCTCTAACGTACACTGACACCACACAGTACATGGGCCTCTAGTATTTCACCTCCATCGAAATGCGACCACTGTGGCTGGGATTGAACCCGCAACTTTTGGGTCAGCAGTCAAGCACTGTAGCCACTGTAGTGCCGAAATGGACATCGTGCAAATTTTTAATATTAATTCAGACAATTCACAAGTATAGCCAAGCACTTTAAGGGGTGCAGAAAATATGAACATGATTAACGTTGTCTCAGCTCTGTATGACAGCAAAATGCAATTGTGCTATGTGGTCATACGTGGTACAGTTGAAGCAAGCGTACACAATTGTTTGAAACAACTACAGAATGCAAATGGATGACATATTTAGTTAACTAGGAACACAACAACCAAATCAGCAGAAGAAAGCCAAAAGATACAACATGTCATCAGCATACAGGCAGATTTTAGACAACTTAAACTCGGTGCAAAATAAACCAGAGAAGGTGCAATAAGGGACGTGCTTAAAGGGGTACTGACACCATTTTTCAAAGGTGAGTTGACACGGCGATACCAACCTCCTGTATACAGAGACAGCTCTGAGCAAGTGTGAAGAGCAGCAAAGGCAGATATTTTATTTTGATATTAAAGTAAATTTTTCCGTGGCGCGCCTACCGACATCAACACGAGCTTGATGTCAGGCTACAGTACTAATTCTGGTGACTTCACGCAGCAGTCTGGCTAGTTGCACCAACATGTCCTAAAGGGCCCCTTGTGCGTCACCAAAGCATTTAAAATGGCCGCTTGTGTGTCACCAACGGAGCCATGGTGCAGAGCGGCCGTGGAAACGTCACGGTATCTTGTGCGAGCATGTGACGAGAAGCTCAAGCCGTGCTGTGACATCAGAGTGAAGTAGGAACCGAAACTAGCTTTTAAAAACATGCTGTAATTAACTTTTTGGGGTTTGCTCACACTTAGCAGTACATTTTCTAGGCACTCGCAGGCTTGACCTTTCATTTGACGTAAGAAAACGGCAACTGAAAATTTTCGTGTCAGTACCCCTTTAATCATTTGACTCCACTTGACCTCAAGTAAAGAATCACTACACCTTGAAACACGGATGTGAAAGGACAGGCCTCTCTCATCAGTGCTCAGAGGTGGAAGCGGGCCTCAGTCTTTTGGAGCAGCTCAGGGAGCAGGAATAATGCAATTTTGGAGCAGCCTTGAAGCAGCAAAAGGGGAGTTTTGGAGCAGCTTTGAAGCACCAAAAGGTGCGTTTTGGAGCAATGCAAGTTAGTTTTGGAGCAGATTTGTAGGGTCACACATCACTGTTAATAAACATTTTTTTGTTTCTGATAAACACAAAAAATTCCAGTGGTTTTTACTAAACATTCAATACTGATGAAGCGACCAGACTTACAACAAATTTATACATATATATATTGTAAAGAACGAGACGGAGACAGCACCCGTTCCTGGGCCAGCTGTTCTATTGTCTACTGTCGTCGTCTTCTTCTGCCTCGCTCTAGCCGTCCACGCGCCCGAACCCCAGCGTTGTTCTTGGTCATGACACTCAGCCATGACTGCGAGCGCGCGCAGCTGCCAATGATGATTCTGGTGGGCGACACTGACTACAGTGCAGTCCACTTATAACGATACCACATATAACGATATATCGGTTATAACGATGGGTCTACTTAACAGTCTCATTTTATGCATTGGGGCTATGGGGGAAAAAAACCATATATAACGATATGTTATCCACCAAATATCGGATACAACGATGAAAAGTTTGCCGTCTGGACGGCATGTTCCGTTCAGAATAATCGTAACACTTACATTTATCAATGTGAGTCAAGACGAGAAGTTAGCGTAGGCGAGTTCGTATCTCGCGCCATTGCAGCGCACCGCCGGCAGCGCGTCCCGGCCGTTCAAAAAGCCGAGGAGAGCATCGCGAGTTGGCGCGGCGCGCCACTAGATGGCGCCAGCTGTGTCACGTTTTGCGCCTCGCCGTCACCGCGCGTCGGCCGCGGAGAGCTGAGAGGGATAAAAAAAAAATGCGAAAAGCAAAGCGGCGCGCTCCGCGGCTCCCCTCCTTCTACGAACGAAAGCGGGAAAGGGGAGAGAGAAAAAAAGCAAAGCGAAGCCCGGCGAAGCGGTGCGCTGCGCCGTGCTCCTGACCGGGCTGCAGAAATTAGGCACCTTTTCCTTCTTCGAACCACAACCACCACCACCATCGGGACGAGGCCTAGTTGGCATTCCGACTGTACTTTCTTCCTCCCGCGCTTCCTCCCACCCGTCGGTCAGTCTCATCGCGAGCAACGGCTTGAGCCCGATCTGACGGAGCTCTGGGAGCACGTCGCTACTGGTGACGCGGATAGCGGGTGTGTCGCGTCGGTTGAAGACTTCCTGACGGCAGACAGTGCTGCTTTGTTCTGCGATGAACACATCGACCAGGCAATCGTCGCGGATGTGTTGGCGCTGACGTCAATCGACACGCTGATTGACTTTACGGACACCAAGGGAATGCCGCCAGAGTTTTCGCAGCAGCTGGAAGCTATGCGCAGCGCGGTTGTAAAGCTCAAGCTTCCGCGGAAGCAACTGCAGATTTCAGACTTCTTCGGCGTGCCGAACCCGTGATGCGCTCTTCAGAGTAAGAAATAAAGTCTTGTTTTTGACATCCTACTATCTACAATATTTTTTCATTGGTGCAAATAGTGAATTCGAGCCCGGAACTACAAAAGGTACGTCCGGCGACGATTTTATTGCGGCAGTCCAGATATAACGATCACCGGTTATAACGATCATATTTTTTGGTTTTCTCGATATCGTTATAAGTGGACTGCACTGTACATCGCAGCGGCCGGTCCCGGCCACGCTGCGACTCTGCTTGGGGATCTGCCTCTGTGTTTCCTTGTGGGCGATGACGGCTGCGTCGTGGTGGATGGTCCTTATGTCGCTGTAGACGCTGGGGCTTGGCTTGAACCTTTGTCGACGACTCTGGTAGACGACATTGAGTGTGTCGCGGTGGTCGACAAGCTCGGCCACGCTGCGACTTTGCAGGAAAAGTCTCGTGCTGTTCTTGCGTACGGAATTGGAATCTTCGAGGTACTCGAAGTTCCCTGCCACGAAGAGACTTAGCATGAACTCTCTGTGACGGTTCTGGCGGGCGACACTGGCTATTTCAGCAAGGTCGTAGACCATAGACCAATCCGTTTGTCCCGCCGCAGTTGTTGGGTCGAGCTGCAGCTGGATGTCCTGCGAGGCGTTTGTGTGAATAAATGAGCCATTTCCCGAAATGAGTTGCGACGCAGCGTATGGTCTTGTAGCAAACTTGCCGTGCAACTCCCTGAGGTAGTCAAGCTGGTGGTTCCTGGCGAAGTGTTGCGTGCACACGAGGTGTCCCGGGAGGAAATTGTGTCCCCAGCAGGAGAGTTGGTCGGGTAGGGTTCAGTGATGTGTAGTTCATCTGGCACGAAAGGGGTGAGCGCCTCCATGTCCTCAGATGACGACGAGCGCGATGGCAGTATCTCCGACTGAGGAAGGTCTAGTGGCGATATTCTCGGGTCGAATACCGACACAGAGTCCAGGACCTGCAGAGAAGGACTATGGCTGCTCCAGTCAGGGTCAACAGCAGGAAAGTCCACGATGTTCTCCGCCGATGAACTGCAACGCACAGCTGCAGCCTGGAGGAGGAACCCCTCCCGAAGTTCCATCCTCGGTTGCGGTCTGGTTGGGCTGGGTGGTGGCAGAGAGGTGGGAGGGAGTACGGCCAAAAGCAGCAATGAGCTTGAAGCTCCATTCCGCCCAGGACTGCTGCCGGATGCCTTCGTATCTATGCCATGCCGCGGCACCATTTCGAAGGCGGTCGATGGCCACACTCCACTTCTGCAGCTCCGTCCACGCATTGCGAGCTGCGAGAGCATTCAGTGTCGCCACCCAGTTGTCGGCGTTGTCCTCGACGCCGTGGAACTCCGGTATCTCGCTGGCGGCTTGTGATGGTAGGATCGCAGGCGACAATGCAGAGAGCCCCAACGCGAAACAGCCCAGCTGATGTGAGAGCTGCATGAGGACACACCTGAGCTCTCTGCGTTGCTCGGGTGAGGTGGCTTCCAGGTCGTGTGAGGCGGCTACATCCAGCATTGCGTTGGCGGCGCTCAATGCTGGCACGATCGCAGGAAGCAGTGCCAAGCTCGACACTGTCAAGGTGTCGACCGTGACGCGAAGTCGCGTGATGGTACGCCGCAGGTCTGCGGCGCTATCCCATGATTTGCAAGCGGAGCCAGTGGCAATGTTGGCCAAGGAAGAGGTGGCGATTGGGTTCACTGCGGTGGGATGGTTGTCAAAGGGAGCTTGGACAGCTCCCTTCTGCATCTCCGGAGCCGATGAAGTCCTGAGCGATGGGTTGTCGCCACGGGAAGCGTGAACAGCGTTCCCGGGCGACAGGAGGCCGTGTTCTGTATTGACGACGGCGGAGTAAACCTGCCTTTTGGTCATTGAGGAGGCTGCGACGCCGTCCTCGAATGGTGGCATAGGTCCTACCGGCAGTCGTAGGGTCGTCGGGTCCATGAGCGAGGAAGCGTGGACGGCGTTACTGAGATGGAGAGACCCTCCTGCCGATGACCCACGAAGGCAGATGGCTTCAGCCAGACGGTTCAGGTTTCGTAGACTGCGCCATTGTAAAGAACGAGACGGAGACGGCACCCGTTCCTGGGCCAGCTGTTCTAGTGTCTACTGTCGTCGTCTCCTTCTGCCTCGCTCTAGCCGTCCACGCGCCCGAACCCCAGCGTCGTTTTTGGTCATGACAATATATACACTAAACATTAAAACATCAAAGCTGAAAGCGCAGTAATTCAAGGAAAACAAGACATAAGCGATGCTTTGGATAGCCACTAGACCTCAGACGAATGAAAAACATTAATGTTCAGGTGTTCAAATGTCAAAAATGTGAATAAAACACTGCATCACACATGAACAGCAACTGAAGACTAGAGATGAGCTAATAAAAGTTATCATTTTAAACCCAATATGACTATAAAATTGAAGTTTAAAAACTCATGTTCTGGTCATAAAAGCATCACAGCCGACATGAGAGCAGCGAGGAAAATAAAGATAAGAAATTCGCTTGCCGCGCCGTTGCTAGGCGATGGCGCGGAAAGTTTTTTTTATTGCGATAGCTATTATATGGACACTCGATGAGTTTTTTGCTGTCACCGTCATGTTCTGTGTAAACTCCCAGTTGATAACATCCCCCCACGCATCGTATGTTCTACTCGCGGGTAAAAGTGCGCGAGCGAGGGCGACGAGCGTTGCTCAAGCAGAGAACAAACGAGCCGGCCCATCTCCGTCGATCGGAGGGCGCTTATATCCCGCCGTCGATTGTGATAACCTGCCATGCGATAACCTGCCGTCGAATGCTCAAGCAGAGAGGAAATGCGCCGCCCGTTTTAAACGAGCACGAAAAGACGCAGGGAGGGGGAGTCACTCGAGCAGCAGCTATGAACTTTTAAGTGTGCGATCACTGGCGCGCGCACTACCTCGGCAAGCATCAGCGCACGGCTCGTATACTCTTCTACGTGCTGCGCTCTGAACGCGAAGAGACTCTACGCAAAGAGCATTTCTCCCCGGAGCGGCCGTATTCTCGTTTTGTAGAATTACACGACATCGGATCCAAAAGAGTTAGCTGCCAGCCTTTCTTCGCATTGTCACGGGGTCGTGACGTTGACGAAGGCAGCAGTCGGCGTTTTCATGAATGAACTTCTTATTTGGGCGAACCTGTGCCCGGAAAACGAAGCTTCCCTCAACTAGCAATACACGCTGTAGACTGACAGCAGCGAACAGAGCATCGGCCATCAATAATCTGCCAAGCGGTGAAGCGCGTCGGCATTTATCCATGTGCCATCGAAGATTCCAGCGTGATCACTGGCGGCCACGTAAGTTCCAGAACAAACTCTAATGTACGCATTGTGCGTGTAATCTCATCAGAAGGTTCTAAGATTATCTAGACGGTTCCCAGTCATTTGGGCGCGGTTTGCGCAAGGCAGCAGTTACACGAGTAATGGGGCGGGAACGCGTGCGGCATTACAATTACAACATTACAATTTGTTGCTATTGCACTGTTTCGCCCTTTCGGGTAAACTGGTTTCTTTTTTTTTCTTTTTTTTTTTCAGTTTTTATGGTTTGACGGTCTCCATCGCAGAGTGCGTGCTGTGCCGCTGTGCTCGGCAACGCGCGGCGAGTTTTTTGCAACACCACTGCCATCTTTATACTTTGACTAACAGCTTCGCTGTTAAAAGATAAACTCGCATAATGAGGTCTGCGCACAAACGCCACCTTGACAAGATTCATGCATTTTGTTCACGTGGCGCAAGATTCACAAATGGCCGGTGTTAATTAAAGGGACTGACAACTGCCCAGAACATGAACTCAGATGACTCCACTCAGGGCTGGGCAGTATCGAAGATGCATGTATCTTAGATACTATCTTAGATACTCTTAGGGTATCTTGTATCTGTATCGCGATACGTCTCGAAAGACGAGTATCTGTATCTGTATTTCCGATGCATTCAGTAATTTATCGTGTATCTTAAGATACAAGATACTGCTATCGCAACACTACCATGTGAAACAATAATCGCTCACTGAACTCCGCTTCTCAAGGTGGTACTGTTGCCACTAACCCACCAGAATAAAACTAAGGGCATTGGCATAATTTCAACTTTCCAACGGAGTCCCCCAGTGAGGGCAGGCGATGAGGTGAGCACGGGACTTTGATGAGGCAGAGCAACATGACAGCGCTCGCTCAGTCTCCACAAAAGCAAGCGCGCGAACGTAGACGATCGCGCACTTGCCCATCTGCTTTTTATTTTCTCGATTTTTTTTTCCTTTTTTGTTGTGTTTTGTTGTGTCAGTGCCATGACACTTACCCCTAGCCACTTACCAGCGCCGCGTATCACAATGCGTGCGGCAATGATCGCACAAATTCTCATGCCGCTGTCCTGTGTGGTACTTGTTTACGAAATCGGAAGCACGAGGTTGCTTTGCATCTTGTGGCTTTCACGCATCACATGAGCGATTTGAAGGATCTTGTGGATGTAAGTTTGATTCACACGGGATTGACTTATGCACAAATAAGATTCTAAGCATAGCACCGCCGGTACCAATGCTATATCTAATAGAACAAGCGTTTACCCATCAGACGATATCTTGACGTGCGATATCGCTTCCTTCTTGCTATTTCTATTCAAAGAGCTCTTGCAATCCTAATATGATTGTCAGCAGAAGTGCTTTCTTAGTGGTCCTTCCCTTGCATCCCATACATTACCTAGGGCTCTGAACTGCTTTTTTTTTCGGTCTTGTGACTGCAATATGTTTTTTCTAAAGTGCAGCCAAAATAAGCTCTCTGTTTCAACTGTCTGCTTTATTACTGCTACTGTTTACCCATTTACATTAACTTGAGTTTACTCTTCTGCCCAGGCGATTTGGGAAACAAATGCGACATTATAAGGGCGTGCTTTGAGTATACAGGACCAAACATTCTGCTTCCTGCTTGGTAAAATGAAATTGAACTTTAGCAGTGTGCTTGAATGGGCCGGTTGGTGCATAGTGCACGAAAAATAAAACAGCGTTAAAGACGGGACGATAAGCGCCGTGTCTGTGTCTTCTTCTCGTCCCGTCTTTAGCGCTGTTTTATTCTTCGTTTGCTGACGAAGTTGAGTTACATTATAATAATGGAAATAATTAGGAGCCACCTTTAAGATCTTAGAAAGGAAATTCGATAAACATTGTTATA
Organism: Rhipicephalus appendiculatus; assembly: GCA_030522465.1. NCBI lineage: Eukaryota > Metazoa > Arthropoda > Arachnida > Ixodida > Ixodidae > Rhipicephalus > Rhipicephalus appendiculatus. Next base: position 1,379,500 of record JALIZH010003830.1, on the reverse strand, counting down.
ACAAATGGTCTGTTTTTCTCATGAGCGCAAATGCTAGCGGTGCACATACTTAGTTTTAAGAGCACATTAAAGAACACCAGGTGATCAAAATTTCCGGGGCCCTCCACTACTGTGTCCCTCATAATCATATCGTGGTTTTGGGACGTAAAAACCCAACAATTATTATTAAGATTACGTGCAGTACTCGCATACTCTAGTTCATTCGGGAGCTTACGCGAGCACCAGCGATAACGCTGGAAGGTGCAATCACTGATGTATAAAACACGACGCGTTCAGCCGTTGATCAGGTTACTCAAGACCGATAACATTTATTGCCGCTATCAGTGTATAACGCGCTTTGCTTGTACATTGAGTTACTTAGTTTTCTGGGCCAAGTTAGCCTCATAAAGAGTCGTCTCTGCCAGAGTGACTGCCACTTCCTTCATAGTCTCCACCACGTGAAAATACAATAGATCTCAGATGTTACTGGGGCGCACATGTTGTCTTGCTGAAAAAAAAATTATTGCGCGTGACTCAGTAGATAGATGACGAACATTTTACGCCTGCAGATATGAATAATAGGAAAAGTAATTTCAGTTTTACGTGCCCTACGCATGCAGAATCAGTCACAAGAAATATCGCTATCAGCGTTGTTCCTGCTGTACACCGGTGATTCGGTATTGCATAAACGGTATTTTATGGACAAATAAAACTGCACACGGGTATTTGCGCCATCGTGCGAAGGCTTCCTATTGAAGCTCGTATGGTTTGTAGGCAACCCGCTAGCTGGTCGGGAAACTCAGCAGCGACTCCCATCAATTACAGAAATGATAAGCAAAACCGCTGTCGGCGCAGTGTCTAAAGAGCTGCCCTGTTAAGCAGCTAAAACAAATCCTAATAAGTTATTTCGGAAGCAAGTTAATGTACTTTGACCAAGAAGGACAAAAGTGTTGACATAACACAGACATTCCATTCAAATTAAACGAAATTGGTACCATTCCAGAATTAAAATGTTCAAGCGTACCTTTTTTGTGTATAGGTGTTCGCTACTACATTATCGGGGTCTATAACAACAAATTTGCGAATGTATTCAAGTATCTTAAGATACAATTGGCAAGTATCGTATCGAATACAATTGTTGCGGTAGTATCTTGTATCTGTATCTCCAATACTTCTTGCCTGAGTATCTTGTATCGTATCGCGATACAATTTCAAAGTATCTTTGCCCAGCCCTGACTCCACTGATGGAAAGATTGTGCGTCGCACTGACTCAAACCAACCCTGTTTTTTTCGTGAGAGGTGGATTTATATTTTTATTTCTTCATCGAAAGACGCGAAAAATGACCTTTGGCGCCTCTGGTGGCAAATACAGAAACGAATCGATGTACCCTGTCACGTGACCGTTGATTGCTGTAGACGGTTGAGGATCTTTTACAGCGAAAGCTGTTATGAGATCACAACAAGGGTCGCTTTTGCGCCGTAGCTGTCCACCTCCGCCGCTGCCGCCGGCGTTCGTAACCAATATCGCACGAAATAAGAAAAAAACTAAATAAATAAAAAACACCTATGACAGAATGGGAATCGAACCAGGGTCCTCTGCGTGGCAGCCCAGCACTCAACCAATGAGCTACGCTGCTGCTTGAAACTGCGGTGCAAACTGACCCTATGCAGGCTTCATGTCGGGTGGAATCGCGTTAACATGTGTTGAAAAGTGTTTTAGAATGATAAAGTAACAACCAGGCGTCACACAATACGAATTGCGTAACAAGTGGTTCGTTCAATGCTCCAACCCATTACAAAAGTTTCAGGCGTAATTCTTTATCATCATCAGCCACAGCATCAACAAAGTGCACATAATGCGTTACAAGTGTGTAGCGAGTACGGCGCTTTTCCAAAGAATGACGAATAATGGCATAGTAGACGCTTCCCCACTACACAAAAATTATGATGATTTATGGCGTAGTGGGTACCATGCAAGTGCGCTTGTAGTAGTTGCCCCAAGAGTGTTTAAAAATGGCTCTAGAAAAACCGCTCTTCCCGCTCTTCCAGCTTTCGCTGCGACTGTGCTGCGCGTTCAGCGCAGGCCTGGTGGTTTTTGTTGGTACTGAAATATTGTTCGTTTCTTTATATTAAAAGATATTACTCCATAAAAATGTACACATAGGCCTGCGTTAGTAGTATGCATTAAAGCAGCGCTGCCTTCGCGTAACGTAATGATACCGTGCTCGTCAGCGAGTCTTGAGCAACTTTTCAGCGTGCTCATGCAACCGTGCACGCAGTTTGCAGGTCGCTAAGATTTTTTAGCGACATAATTTTTCTACTTACACTTCGTCTCAGAAATGACGCGCAATGCGAATCAGCATGGCCGTGGATATGCGTAGTGACTTTTTCGGTGACTTGGCTTGGCTCGTGCATCGAGAGAGTAACGACGCCAGGACAAACCAGCCATGACACAGGCAAAGGCAACCTTGGGCGCAGGCGCACACAACGCGGTATAAATACAGGGGGGAAAGTGTATAATGCCACATCATCTCATTGTAGCAGCTTGTTATTTTCAAAAGTAGTAGAAAAGCTCAAAATAAAGGTGGTTAAGCACAGTTACGGGAACTCCTGCGAAAGCAGAACGACCACAGCTTTCACACATCGCGAAAAAGGCTGGCGGCATAGCTATCAATTCTCAGCGTTGCTGGAGGAAAGGTACATGCGTGCTTAGAGCCTTTCAAATCGAAAAATACTGCTAGTAAAATAATTACGTGCTTTTGGGATTAACTACTGCAGCTACAAACACTACGAAGGGCGAGCTTACTGTCGCGCCGTAAAAAAATGGGTCGAGAAAAATTGGTTGTCGATCCCTTTACGTTCACGAAAGGTGCAAGCACCATGCATGAACTTAAATACGACGTGACCGAACTACACGGTACATGAATGACTGAATGCGGATGCGTCCTTTCTGTATTCAACGCGTGTTGCTCGGTCGATGGTAAGACTCGGCTAAATTTGGCGTTGTACGCGCAAATTGCCGTTTATGCGCAGCTTGGCGCAGCAGGTCAGATTGGCGCAGAATGGCGCAATTGGCGCAGCACTTCCACCCCCTGGTGCTTCTTCGATGGAACCACACCAACGCAAGCCCTGCCTTGTCCTTTCTTTAGTGCTAAGTGGCCATAGAATGCAAGATCCGCATTGAGCAGTGTTAGGCGACTAGCTTTGCAACAGGTGCAACTAAGTCAGTCACGAGGCAGCAGTGCTTCCCATCATGCAACACTCACTCCAGCACTTGCTCTGCAATTATGTCCATCAGGGCGAGTCGCGGCCGCACCATGTAGATCACATGCTGGGCTGTGGTGCTCACGGGACGCTGGTTTGACAAGTGGAACATCTGGGTCACCTGGTGATCCTGCACAAGCCTGGCAGTAAGTACGCTAGCAATGCAAGACTGCACTAAACTTAAATGAGTTGCACACCTAATTTTCTTTTTATTTAAAGCGAGCTGCGAGCCTCACACTCATGGAACAGACCTTAATTCAATTCCTGAAACTTACAACAAATTCAAAGAAAAAAAGTTTATTAAAAGAATCGCAGAATACAATTCATATATGAAGGTGCAACATTTTCAGAAGGAGGCCCAGAAATAAAAACTGTGGGAGGGCCTCCTATCAGAATTGGACAAAAAAAAACAAAAGTAAGCACAGGGAACGAATTGAATACACGTTCACAAATATAATAGAAAATATGTATAAAAAAAATTAAGAAACTTCAATATTGGCAACACAAAAACCAACTGATAGACGAATTAATGCGATGAAAGCAGGTATGTCCAAAAACGGCATAAAAACACACAGCAAGACATCAATAAAGGCAATGCAAAAACGGAGTGGTATAGTAATAAAGTGACGAGAGCAGGTATGTTTTCAAAGATGATCGAACCTGGTTTAACGATAACATTTTTAATTCAGGGTTGAGAGTGAATTTTAGAAATAGGGGCTTGGATGATGAACGAGGGGATGAGAAGGCGATAATTTTTAGCACACGCTTCTGGATGCTAACTAAACGGGATATGTGAGTGTAATAAGTATTTCCCCAAGTGGTAATACAATATTTGATATGTGTATGGATTAAATTATCACATTATTCTCAGCAATGTGTGCCAAGAGGAGCATGGATTCAGGAATGTTGCAAAGGACACCTCCATTCAGAATGTAAATTGCAGGTATTGGTCATGCTGCGCTGTCAACTACCGATGGAGTCAGCTGGCAAGCAACACGCTGATCAACATGCCAAAAACCTCAGTGTATTGGACAGCATCAAAAAGCAGGTGCTCCACATTCCATGAAAAGAGATTCTAGATAAATTTCCCATGTGACGTGGAATGAAGTGGGCTCAGCTTGCCACTAGTGGGAACTCAACTTTCACAACATGCGCTTAGTCAGGCACGTGTTATCAGTCGAAACGAGTCATCTTTTGGAATTGAGATGAGAAAAGTGCCCTGAGGAAGTGTGCATTTTTGGTTAAACAAGCGCACCTTTCAACATTGTCACTCGTGAAAGCAGGCCAGCAAGTCTATTAGGTTGCACATACTCCTGGGCACACCGTACAAGAGCCCGCAACTGCCGCAAGTTGTTGCCCCGCAGAGCAAGGCTGGCTGCTCGCACGCTCTACACAGACGTGGACACGGCTGTGAAGACCTAAGAACCGTTACCAGCAAACATGTTGTCGCGAGCGCAGTGCTACCATTGGTTTCCACATCTTTCATCAGCTGTCTTTAGTTGCACCAATTTACTTCTTCAGTAACGTAAAAATGATTTCTTTCAGAACATGTTTTTCCCACCATTGTGCATATCGGCACAATGGTGAGCAGTCGTAAGGCAAGCGTTGTCAAATACTTTTCAGGGCAGACATTGGTTAAGGTCTTGAGCGTGATAAAGCTGTACATGTGGCTGGCACTCCTTCTCGTGCCCAGCAGCGATTGCCTCGGAAGCTGTGTCATGCAATCTTCTTATCCGTAACGTAGCTTTCTGGGCGAGTTGGTTCACAGTAATTGGAAGATGAAACCATCGAAAAACCACACGAAGACAGTGATGGAGAACAACCAGACAGGACAAGCGCTGGACTTACAACTGAATGTTTATTCAAGAACTGCATGCACCCCCCCACATACGAATCAGCAGCGCATGCGTAAAAGGCCATCTGAGCCATGTCAAAGTTACACACCTAACAGCACAGAGCATGAAACGTGTGAAACACCGAAAAACAAATTCAACACGAAGCTGACCAGCTATCTAGAAATACAGACTACCCAGAATCCTTGCTGCTTTCTGTGGCAGAAACTTCCTTCCAAAAGCTGAAAGGAAAAACTAAGAAGACAGACAACTCAGCAGGCGGTGTACCAAAAGCATGTAACACAGCAGTGATGCCATATTTGCATGGAATCTCACACAGCCTCAAGAAGGTGGCCACAAAGAATGGCGTTAGGCTCATGTTGTCTGCACCATGCAAGCTCTCCAGGCTTTGCAAGCACATAGCTATGCAAAAAACTGATTCGAGGAGCATTTGCATTAAGAAGCACTCAAACGTGTTCACAAAATGTGCTGTTTCGGTAGTATATACCGAATTCCCTTGTCATGCGGCCGCGTCTACATCGGTCAGACGAGCCGATGCCTGAATGACAGGCTGCGTGAACACCGCAATCTCCTTCCCACAGGCACGGGTGGAAACTTACCTCTGCATTGCAAAGGCTGAGGCTGCGCCCCAGATTTCACATCAGCGATCATCATTGGAAAAGGGAGAAACAAGAGTGAATGGGAAATTTGTGAGGCTTTCGAAATCGGCAAGCAGGGCAAAGCGTCATGTGTGAGCAAACCCTCAGTTTTCCTCAGAGATAAAGAATTCACGTTTCTAGATAGCTGGTGTTGAATTTGTTTTTTGACGTTTCATGCTCTGTGGTGTTAAGTGTTTAACCTTGACATGGCTCAGATGGCCTTTTACGCATGCGCTGCTGATTCGTATGTGGGGGGGTGAATGCAGTTCTTGAATAAACATTCAGTTGTAAGTCCAGCGCCTGTCCTGTCTGGTTGTTCTCCATCACTGTCTTCGTGTGGTTTTTCGCTGGTTTCATCTTCCGATTGCTTATTATTCGACACAATGGAGCACAATACATTGTTGTGCTTCACCCTACTGATGAAACTGACAGCTCTCTTACACAAGTGAACAGCACTTCCATCGAGCACTTCTCTGATCTTACAATGTAATCTCCATTTTCTTTACAATGTCTTTGCCTTTACAGTTACTGAGGCCCCCGCTTTAACAGAACTGCACTTGTTGGCCCAGATTCCTTTATTCTCCCTGGCCTCTGAAAATCTCGCGCAATAGTCGTGGACTCATATATTGTGTAACAGGATGTATTTCATTCCTAATCACAGATTTCGTGTTGCGTTCATGGAGCCGTACTCACCCGCAGCAGACCAAACTCTGCAATAAGGCTGAAGGGCCCAGCCAGGGACTCGTCCCACACGATAGCCTGAAAGTCACACGTGGACTATGTAAGGCAGCACTGTGAAAAATATAGCACTTGCAGAGATTTCTACTTTATTCCTTCATGTGAAAACTTTCACACTCATTCTAGTTTATGCTTTATGTAGTCATCATCATTCTTTTAGCAGGACGAAGGCCCCTGCCGATGATGTCGTCCTGTGTGAGCCGATTCCATTTTATCCCTGCGAACTTCCTCATTTCGTCACTCTGCCTTCCCCGACTGCGTTTCCCATCCCTCTGTTGCTCTTACTGTCCACCTGCTCTGCGCATTACGTGACCAGCCCAGGTCCATTTTTTTTCGCTTGATGTCAGCTAGGACATCTGCAACTCCTGTTGCCTTACCAATTCTGCCGTCCTCCCATCTCTAAATGTTATTGCTATCATTTTACGATCCATGTCGTCTGCTTAAACTTCCATGCTGTCTGATTTCACTTCAGCTCATTATTTGCAATACTAGCTCCAATGAAAGTGTAGATCCTAGTTGCAGACAAGCCTACAGCAACCCACAAGTTTGCCAGGGTGCGCACAGACTTTGTGTGCGCTTATGGAACACTCCTCAAGTGACACGAGAGGGCTGCATTCCTCATTTAGCAATGCAGTCCAACAAGTAATAACCCTTTGTATCCCAGTGTCCACATAGGTGGACAAACCACATCAGTGATCAGGCTAGCCAAAGCATAAAAAAACTATTTGAAATGTTCGCATTACTTCAGCATTGCATAAAAACATCTATATATGTCAACTTCTGTGAACCAACAGCAGTAAGTGGCATTCTTCTCAAGTCACCTGTAGAAGTTGGTGACATTTTTTTTATAATTTCACTCTAAATTCGTAAACGTTTTAAAATTATTTGGCTTTATTCGAGAAAAGGAAGGGTTTATCTTGTTTTTGTGTGACTTTTGTTGCACTGCGAATGACCAAAGTTTTGTGATTTGACTCGTCTCTGCGGCATCCACGTTTGTGGAGGCCAGGCATATTGAGTTCGAGTGAGAAGCTGACAGAATGCTGCATGGTAGTAGGACACGCTTCATTGTCGCGCGGCTCTGTACAAAACATCTGTGATATAGCTAAATATGCCATTTAGAATTTATTTGCTTTATTTGGGACGTGGATTAAGTAATGAAGACACACACGCCATAACTTCTGAACTGACTAGCCGAAGTGAATGTTCCAATTCTGAGAGCACCGATATTTAGCATGTTGAAGCAGAGCCATCAACAAGCAAAGGCCTCTTGAACAATGTTACCGCTGATGATGAAAGCATTCAGTTCGTACGTAACCGTGATTGCACTGCTACTGATGATCAACTACGATAACGATGATGACGAACATGTTGAAGTAGAGCTGTGGGCAAGCAAATGGGCCTTCAATATATTTGATCATGATGGTGATGATAAAAGCGTTGAACATGAGGATTAGCGCATTGATGATGGCAGTCATGAACGATGATGATGAAAGTGTTGAATAAGAGACGTTAGCAAGCGGCCACGTAAAAATTTATGATGATGATATTAAAATGAATGCGCTGACCTGACGAAGGCGTAGTGATGACGATAATGTCCAATGCGTTGAAACAGAGCCATCGACAAGCAAGATTTCCATGTATGATGAAGAAGGATGATAGACCCAGTGTAACTGGTGTTCCCAGCGTTCATTTCTTCTAGAGCTAAAGCTAAATTTTCCAGGTTTTCGGTTTATTCCCACTTTCGCATGCAGTGTGATTGCATATACACACACGCAAAAAAAAAAAAAATTACTTGCGCAGCTGGACTGGCCGCTGGATACAAAGGGCTAATTTGTTACGCCTGATTCAGAAAAGTACATAACAGCGAAATGACTTCAATGCAGGCGCAGTCTGCTCTAACCACACAGATAGTAGCAATGATACTGTAATTATGCGATTGAAGTCGTTCGCGGGATTCGCTTTTGCACGAGAGACGTGTTTAAATACGCATTCAAAAAAATTTGGCGCCGTTTTCCTCATCCCATGCAAGCATTCCGAAACAAAGTGGCAATACGTGTTGGGACGGTTTTTCGCGTTGACTTCAATTGTGCATGAAGGCAAGTTCGGCGCTAAGCCATAGTTTGAACACAGTCGAGGCATCTCATCGATCTGAATGCATTAGGAACAAGTGCGCAGCAAAACACCAGCTGCTACCTAAAGTGAAAACACGAGCGCCAGTACAATCGAGAAACAAGCTAACTAGCGCTTATGTGGAGACATCAAATGCTCGCACAAAGCATGGGAGCACAGTTCATTCGTGAGCTGAGGCATGCACGGAATGCTGTTCATCTCTGTTACCTTGGTGCCATTGCATTTGTCGAGCAATTCGATCAGTTCTCTTCTAGCTGCCTCACGCAGCAACGCGACGTTGACCCTGCCGTTCGCCAGGTGCGCGGCCATTTTTAAACACCGCCCCTCGTTCACGCCATACAACCTGTCAGTTTCGATTTCTCTGTAACTCTGCCGCTTGAGAGCACTAGGAAACATACCACTCGAGTAAACAAAGAGCATTATGCAAATGTCATAGAAGCCGCAAGCATTTGACATTAACTGGTTGTTATGCCAACCCACTAAAATATGACTTTTTTTTTTTTTTCGTGTTTCTCTACTATGGTCATATTCTGGGACCATACTCCCACCACGAAGTTCTTTTCTTCCTCCATGTCTTCAGTACACTTTGCTAGATATATGACCTAAACAGAAGGGTCCGGATGCAGCATATTGCTTCAAGAATATTTCAACGCGTATATGTATATCTACAGGGCTTTTTAATTCTGCGTGTTGTGTTCAAGGCCGAGGGCGCCGAGGGGAAACTCTGCGGGGAAAGCAACGCTGAAACCGAAGGGAGCGCCGCATCAATCGAGAGCCTCAGCTGTTGGCCCGAGACGAATTGCTGAGCGCGCAGTCACGTGCGATCTGCTGCTCCCAGCCTCGAGGGAGGTGCACTCGAAGAGATTATGGCCCTCGCGTCGGCGCCGGCCGCATTCTCCAAGAGCGACTCGCCGACGCGCATCATGACTGTCTTCCGGAGCAAGAGCGACGATACCTCGGCCTCGCTGCTCAGCGAAAACGAGTACCGGGAGAAACTGCTGCGCAATGTGAAGAAAGAGGTAATGCGCGACGCATATGCAGCGATATAATCGCGCTACCCGGCCAGCAGCTGGTTGTGCGGCGCGCTCTATATACCGCTCTGCATGAGATGGTGCTAAACTTGGTTGAATAGAGACTGACGCCGATCCGAAGAAGCGAAAAGTGTCCGCGCTGTCTCGAGCATCCGGGGATGCTTGGTACTGTTAACCATATTGCACAATTTGGGAGTCGATCGGCTACACATATGGGGGGTGCAGCCGGGACGACCGGCGCGCCGTGCCTGTTGGCTGCTGCATTTAATCGGTTGTGTTCGAGAGCGTTTGACAGCTCGCGCATGTTGCAGCGTGCGCGCGGCATCAGATCTGACGCCTGTTGCGCGCTGCCCGCGACGTTCGCTGTTGGGTCGATGAACCTCGTGCAGTGACACAGTTGCGCCCGGGGTGCGGGCGCGCGTATCTTAACGGTCTCTTTTGCGGCGGCAGCTGCAGTTCCGTTTAGGGGCGCCGCATTTCCGCGCGCGCCATGCCGGACGCGGTTGTGCGGGAAAGCCTCCTTTACTTGCGATGCGCGTAGACCCCGGTGCAGTGCAGCATTTAAGCTTCGTGGGACATGTCGTTCGTGCTAAAATGTGATTCCGGGATGTGCGAAACTGACAGAGATCGTACGTTAGTTTGGTATTAAATGAGCTTGAATTGATCAAAAACTGTGTTGGACGAAAATACAACTTTCCGCTGGCAGGGACCGATCAACCTGCGACCCTTTTATCCGAAGGTTCGGCCCCTGCCAACGGCTTTTCGTCCACGCTGCTGTTTTCCATTAAGCTTGCGCTCGCGTACGTATGCCTCCACAACGAACATCTCTACATTTGAAGAAAGAATACGCATAATGGATGAGTAATATTTTTAAGCTATATATATACCTACGAATTCGATACCGGTGCATTGACACTTAAAAAAAAATATAATAATCTGCCTTTAATAGAGTAGGTGGCAGGGAATGCGCAGCAATTGTCTTATTCGTCATCTTGTTCTAATTGCCATTTCTATGAAGGTTAACCAGTGTACCAACCATTGGGACACAGCACCTCCTCGGACACATAAATGTTAATTGGTGGCAACATGAAAGCAAACGTTAGAGGTTACCTGAAGCAAGCAGTTAATTCGTGTCTCTTTTCATTGGAATATCTCTGTACTGTTTCCCATAAAAAGTTATACAAATATCCAAGACGTACCATTCTTCCTGTTCCTGTTTATAGAGCATGTAGGCCCAGGTCAGAATGTCTTAAGCCGTGTAAAAAAACACTGAGGTAACACCTGGAATGAAATACTTTTTCTTCAAATTACGCACTGTCAAAACATGGATGCAGGAAAAGGGCTTTTTCATTTCTTGGGGTGCTTTCTCTGCAGGGAGGCAAAGACAATGTTTTTCTTGACTGCTGGGGATGCTGTCTTTTTTTGTGACATTCTTCAACGGACTTTAAAAAGAATGATTTGCCCTTTGATTCCTACGGTGTCAGATTTCTCCCAGTTGCAAACGAGGCAGTCTAGAATGGCGGTGCACCATGCTGATATTAATACACGTCTGTTTTGGCAATACATTTCTGACAAGTTGAAAGTCATCTACAGATGAGGCAATTTTAAAAAGCCTGTATAGATACTTGTGTAGCGTTCTTCTCCTTTTTTTTTTTTTGTTCTTTGGTATATATTTGTCATTGCTGTTAGTATGCAATAAAGAAAGAAAAAAAAAAAGCTTTGGTGGTGTAGCGTGTTGGTGCGCTGTTCAAGCAGCGGCCATTGGCGCTGCATGTCGTCAGTTCGAATCCTGTTTTGTCTACCTTTTTTTTTTTTTTTTTTCAGGGTAATGCATCAACATTGACGTTACCGCTCTGAAGGAGTGATAATATTTCTTTTTAAAAGGAAATCATGTTGGTGTGTGCGGCGGTTGTTAGGCAGCCCGACCGTTCAGATTTCGTGGCGCAGTATGCAATGCGTGATGCCTTGTTGCGACCTCAGTTCGAATCGTGCTGACCAAGCAAATTGGTATTTCTTTCTTTTTCAATATTGTTTCATGTAATGTGTTCCAAACCGAGGCCGAGCGGTTGTGTGGCACGCTGTCTCAGATTTTGAGCAATACAGGACCAGGATTTGGGGGACATATGCACCTAGCGCCATCTCTGGGCGGCCTCAATGGTGTCCTGCCGTAAGTGAATGGGAAATAGGCAAAAAAGTTATACCTGATGAAATAAGCTAATTATCAAAAACAACTCCCGGTTATGTGCAGAAAAGATCACTGGAGCATTCCGGTAAAATTACAGTGTTGCACTACAAACAGCGTGTCTCGCCAGAGTGCTTAATATTTTACAATGGGTCCCCTTGTGTTTCCATTGGGCGGTGTTCAATTGTCCTGGGAAACCAAACACTTTGTAGTGGGATACTGCAATTTTACCAGAATGCTCCAGTGGGTCTCTGCTGCATATAATCGGGAGTCGTTCTTGATAACTAGCTTTTTTCGTCAGATATGATTTTTTTCACCACATTCACTTATGGCAGGACGCCATTGAGGCCGCCCAGAGATGGCGCCACATACAGATGTCCCCGAATCCTGGGAATGCTCCCAATTGGGCAGGCATGCTGCAAATCTCGCCATAAGTAACCCTGGCACCTTCGTGAAAAGAAAATAAAGGACAGCAGTTTTAAAATTTTCTGGCCTCGTTCAATCACATGCGCAACACATACGTCATGTCCACTGCAGTACACTGGTGTCTTGTGGAAAAGCAAACAAAAAGTGTGTATCGGCTGTTAGCGGTTGCAGAGCAGAGCAAATTTTGAACGTTAATTACTCACGTGTGCACACGCCTAAAATAATGAGTGCCAGTATGATCGCTGACGTCTGAAGTCTCTAGCGTCAGTCATTGAGAGCTGTAGACATTAGTGCGGCCGTCAAACAATAAAAACTGAGGAGGGGTGAAGCATGTAGGAAAGGGTGTTTCAGATCGACTAACGTGAAACCTGGGGAGGGGCGAAGCATGCAGTGTTTTGAGAGAGATTTCTTTGATGAGGCACTAGTGGTGCCAAGCTTGAAACTGGGCATTAGGGAAGGGCGTTTGCGCTCCACTAATGTCGTCGGAAAACTGCGTTGGAATGCAGCTTACCCTAAGGTGCTTCTTCATTGTTTTCTTCTTCCACCCTACTTGCCCAGTTTCAGTTCTCTACGGCATGTAGGGAAGGGTGTTTCAGCACCACTAATGTCGTCAGCTATTTGTTGGGCTAACTGTTGCCTTAATTTTTAGTGGACCAGTGGCGAGTAGTGGGATTTACCCAATTTTTGTGGCGCATACCCGTTTGCGATGGACCGTGACTACGTGACACTCCGTGACGACATTAGACGCCAACAAGCCGAGACCCCAAGGTGCTTCGCATCTAAAAATGCACGCCAGCTTTCTTTTGTTGTGCCAGCTCCCCACCTCCCGCACTACGATTCTCCCACATTTCGAGGTCCGCAGGTTGGCAGGTACAAATGAATAATGGGGCAACAGCTCCTGTGTGTAGCGTTGCCCTGTCCTGACTTCTATCTCGTGTCCATCCTTGCACGCCTACCTTCTTGTATCATATACCCCTGCCAACTAGCTCGGCTTTATGTCATTCAGAGTGTAGCGTAGCATGTACGTCAATTGTTTGACGGTGCCCATCTGGCCCGTAACATTGGGGATCCAGCATGGGGCCATATGTAGCCACTTCGCTGTGTGTTTGTGGCGATCTTACTATTCTGCTTGTCTCACTCAGAGACAGGAGCCTCAGCAGCGACGACCGCTAGCACACCTGGCGGTGTCTGTAAAAAGTGGTGGCTGTATTGACTCAGTGCGGCAGTGTCTGCACGCTTTTCATAGCGGTGGTGAAAACTTGTTTATTTGTAGTAATGTATTGCTGCAGAGCTTGCGGTGGGGCGAGCTCAGACCAGGGCTCCGCTGCAGCTGCCGCTCTGCGAGCCCGGTCAGTCAGCTGGACGCAGCTGATCGTCCAGGTTCTCGTTGGCCAGCGGCTCCTCCCATCACTCCACTGTAGAATGTTGTCCAAGGCTTTAAAAAAAAAAGGAACGTTACTTGACGCAGTATTGAAAAAAGAAAAATTCACTTGGTCAGTGCGATTCGAACTGAGCTGTTGCACAGCAACAACATTGCTTACTCAGCCATGAAATTTGAACGATAGAGCAGTCTAAAACCGCCACAGACACCAGCATGATTTTCTTTTGAAAAGAAAAATCACGCCTCCTTCAGAACAGTAACGTCAATGCTGACATATTACCCTGAGAAGGTTGATAAATCGATATTTGACCTGATGACCTGCAACACTACTGCTTATTCTTGATCAGTGTGCCAACACCCCAGTGAACCACAAATATCGCATAGACATCAAACATCAATGGTACATTTCTCCTGGACATTGCGTACATCTTTTAGACGTCCATATAAATCCAAATTACGAATACTAGATGTACGCGCAACTATAGAAAGCTCTGCTGTGTTAGGTTACACTGAATGGACATATAATAGTCATACGTAAACATTGTCATTTAGTAAATAAGAACTTCTTTCCTAGCACTTCGCAGTGCTGCTGCATGTAGTTGGTGTATTACATACAGACCTGCAGTCCCACAACAGTCTTGCTCATTGCCGCTGTGCTATACTTTATAGAAAGCATGAAAGACTTGAGGCTGGCCTGATTGCTGTCGTCATAGTAGATATGTGTGGAGGTGTCCAGGGTGCATGAACATGCATTCATTGGCCGGTGCCCAGAAAGGCCAGCCTAACGACGGATACATAGATCTTATCTGACAACTTTAGTCATGTATGAGGTGGATGACACATTTTATTAATTTATTTATTTCATCAAACTGCAGGGCGAAGTTGCCAGCCCAAAGCAGGAGGGGCATACATACATACCAACATTAATAGGCTTGTGCGAATAGTGAATTATAGGCTCGAAGCGAATATTCATTTTGGTCGAATAATTTCGAATCGAATTCGAATAGTATATTTATCACATATTATTAAAAAAAATTGGCATATTTGTCATGACCCAACTAACCTGCACAATATTTTTTACAAATTGAAACAAGGCCTGTGCAAATGCCATTCATTTTGGTTTAAAGGAAGTGGAAAAAACAGTAGCAGGATTTGACTTTCGGTAGAATGCAAGTGATAACATGGAAAATATGTTACGTTTTAAAATTTACTGTACTTAGAGCATTTAAGATGGTATACCAAGCTTTTAAACTTAAAAAATGATGAATCGATGTGAGGGTAATGTGTTCATTTAACCTTGAAGTGGGGCTTCGCGGCAGTGGGTAGGTGTTTTCACGGCTTAGCACCCCTTCACTGCAGTGAAACCACCTTTACAGGGGTTACATCCGGACTAAAATACACCTATTCGTTCATTTCGAATACTTCAAAATTTTCAGCAATTTAAATTCGAATCGAAGCGAATTCGAATACAGTAATATTTGTTCGAATATTCGAAGCATTCGAATATTTGCACAAGCCTAAACATTAACCTTCATGCACCCTGAACACCTCTACACATTATATCTATTATGACGACAGCAATGAGCAGGACTGCTGTGGGACCGCAGGTCTGTATCTAACACACCCACTACATGCACCGAAGTGTTGAATTGCGCAAACAAGACAGGGACAACAAGAAGAGACGACGACACACTGAGTGCAAACTACCAACAAAAGTTTATTTTGTGTGGTGCATAAAAACTGTGTGCTCAGGAAATAAACTTTTGTTGGTAGTTTGCACTCAGTGTGTCGTCGTCTCTTCTTGTTGTCCCTGTCTTGTTTGCGCAATTCAACACTTCGGATCATGAAACAACAAGCCCAACTGTCAGCCACTACATGCAGCAGGGCTGTGAAGTGCATGGAAAAACGTTCTCATTCACAAAATTTTAGGAACGTTTGGCAAAGGAGCCCTAAACAGCCTGGCCTTATTATCAAGCACAAGTCCAACCTGCAAGCTTATGCAGAGTCCTGAAGACCGGCAAGATTTACTGCAGCAGACACAGCACATTGTTTTTATTCAACAATCAAGTTGATAGCTCTTTAACTAATAAGTAGATAATTCTTTGAGCTTCACTCTTTGAACTGCTTAAAGCTTTTTTGACAGAACGGGTAGCAAATTCGTGCAGCTTCAGTCTTTGACGTACGTAGAGGTTTTACTTGGTGCTTCAGTCTTTGAATGCTAGGGTAATGATACTAAGGTTATATGCATGTGTAAAAGAAATTACTGAACAGAAGTTTTGTCTTCCACGAAGTTGCCCTTGAAAGCTTCGATCTTCAGCACGGCTAGTCATCACAGCCACTTGCTCCTAAGCGTACAACAAACAAGAGAGTCAGTATAAGGTATCCAGAAACAGCCAACAGAAGTACCACAAGACTTTCCGAGCCTGAATGTACTAGCGGTAATGTTACTCAAATTCACTATGAAGAAACGCTTGGCTTGGGTTACATTACTGCACTCCTCAACATAGCAGAAGAAATTGAAAAAGATGACATAACATACTTCAGAAGCACAGCAAATGCAGATGACTAATACCCCTGTCACACGAGTGTGCAAAAATTCTTTTATGTAAGTGGTCTTTCAAAAAATTGAAAGACTTTTAATGAAGAGGCGTTGCCTTGCAGACACACAGCACCGATGATCTCTTTTCAGTGTTTTCTTCTGAACGCACAACCAAAAGCGTGGCACTAGCTTTCAAAACAGAACCAGTGAAAACAGAATTATGTGCATCAATATATAAAATCTAATGTCCTTCTCTGATGACTGTAGCTGTTCTTTTTTGTGTGTGTCTAGGGCTGTTAGGTCACCGGCATTGGTCATACACCTTACGATGCCACGTTTCTTGCGACTGTGCGTGCGAAGTGCTAGGCATCGCCATCTGTCTCTGAGTTTATCAACCTGCTTACGATAGTACTCAAGGAAATAAGCTTTAAAGGGCTTATTACATAGCCTTCTACGAGATATAAAACTTATGTGTACGATGAGCCTAGGTGACAGAATTAACATTTGCAAATATTTTCTCACCGATTCATAATCGTTGGTGCCCAAGGGTTTCCAGGCTACTCTTTTACGGCCGGCTAAGAGATTGACGAATGCTGTTTCCAGAAAAGACCGCTTCTGAAAAAGAGATCGCCCACTGTCGTGTGTCTGCAGGCGAAACTCTTTTTCGGAAGAAGTCTTTTCGCTCAAAAGACTTTTAAGTGCCCGAGTGACGTGAATATTAGGCAGACATCAGCAATAAGGACTGCTACTAGCTTCAGCATACCTAAGTATGGCTATTACCCGAAGCTAAAGCACTGTTGAAAGGAAATCATCAGATAAAATACAAAAGCAGGAATGTTTACTCTTATGTCTAAAAGAAGAAAATGCATTTTTAATGTTTCAGCACACTGAGTAGGCAAAGAAACATTTAGCCAAGGGTCAATAAAGAATTTTACCTGTATTAGTAATTTACCCGTGGGCCTTGAGATAATCAATTAATAAATACATAAACTATTCACTAATTTGTGCTTCGCTGTAAATTTTAGTATCGGAACATGATACATCAAAAAGTTATGATTTCATACTAAAGTGCCGCAGAGAAATGGGCTCATCGGACTACACTGGACACACATATGTGTTTCCAGTCTATGCCTAATTGTCTGCCGCACTGTGCCTTAAAGTTATGGGATACCAATTAACTTGCTGAGCATTTCTCAGAGGTGACTTAACGTCCAAGTATGATATAAAACATAACTATTATAGGGACCAACAACCGTTCAGAACATGTCGCAGATTCTAGTGGAAATGAAGAGACAATGAATTTGCGCGAGTATACTGACCATGTTGCTTGTGATTTAAGTAAGAAGTATAATTTTAAACTGCCACAGAAAGTTAAAAAAAAAGCATGTCACTGCTTCTGCAGAGAAGGCATGGTACTGTGTGATAGAGAAGCGAGATCACTGTGTAATCTCTCATCATTTAGTGCACCATAATTCTTCCTTAAGGCCTGTATGTTGTGGCCATCTGCACTTCATTTATTCCATAAGCATCACAAGGTATAAAAATCTATTCTGAGAAGCAAAGCTGCCGTAACAGCAACGAGTGGAACAGCACACCTGTTGCAAACTGTGGTGTCCCTGATTGCATAGAGATGCACTCGAGCACTTCGGTAGGTGGGTTTACGAGTGAGCCTCTCTGTGCGATACAAAAGGCCATCTACGAATTTTACCATAAATGGGTGCTAGCACTGGATGAGCAGCACTGTCCTACCACCTCTCGCATATGCTGGAATATGATCATTATCACACTCACGTACCACAGTTTCCAGCATGTTTTCCAAGCGCTGCTTCATTCTCACTGCAGAAAGAAAAATGCTCATCAACGTTTCACGGTGCTTTCCATTTACCATAAAATTAGATACTCGGACCAGTGTGCTTCGATCGCAACAGAAAAAAAATGGGCACTGCAGGAACCGGCTGTCAGTCCCTTTAAGTTTATTGCAAAATGCATAAATACTACTTTTATTACCTTTTGTTGCATTTCTGTGCCTTGCTGGGGCACGATGCAACCATTCTCGAATTGCCGCCTCCGCAGCAGATTCATTTGCACCATGAACTTTTTGTACGGCACCTTTAAGAAAGTCAAGGCAGTAATTGATTGATAGACAACAGGAGACACCAACTTAAGGAGTCAATCAAGCTCATAGCCTCGTTTTGTTTACACTGACAGCACTCAAAGGCGGATACAGGATTTTATCCAGGGGGAAGGGGTCACCTTACGAGAAGTCCGATACCTAAAGCTCTAAATTTGTAATAAAATTTGAAAACGTGAGTGACTAATTTATTAATATTTTGTGCATTGTGATTATAATCCCCATCTTGTTCCTTTAGCAATGTCAGCTCTACTTACATGTTAAAAATGATGTGTCTATTATTATTGTTCGTTAGCTTATTGATTGGTGTGAAATATGTAGTTGTGTCTCTGCTGCCGTGAACCCTTGTTATAGGGGCAGTAGGCTTGTCAAGTTGAAAGGCAGCTTTTTTTTTGCCTCTCCTCTGTTTGTTTTTGAAATAGACTAACTAAAGTTGATTGATTGATTGATTGATTGATTGCCAATATGGCATGGCAACACCCATACTCAGCGTTCAAGAATGAAGTGGGGGGGCAAGGGGTCAGAACATCTGAACTTCCCCTCTGTATCCACCAGTAATAACAGCACATGGAGTTTTGGAACGTTATCTGAAAGTTGCAGGTTTGGTCCTTGCCGACGGCAAGTTGTCTTTGCGTCGACTTTAGTTTCTTCACATTTATATTGTAATACTACAATATAATTAAAACAGTACAATTAACATCCCTTTTACTTTCCTTGGCCGCATTATCTGTTGGTTCTGTTGGTTCAGCGCCTGTCTTCGTCCGTCTTCCTTCGTGTGTGTCAAGTTTTTAGCGCTGTTTCCCCTTCTTTCTCATTAAGGCTGTGTCAAACAAACGAGCCCTTGAAAAATTCCCTTCTTTCGTTCATTAATACCAAGGGTCTCGATCAGGCAGTCTTGGTGGATTCAGGTGGTATGCGAAGGATTATTGGTCAGCTGTCCGCTCGTTAAGAGAGTCGCATGCTATGTGAAGCCAGCTGACAAAAAAAAGTGTTCCACACTCTCTGTCATGGCTACGAGCGGCGTTGACTAACAGTCCCAGGTTTGCATGACATGAAAATACCCGATAAAGTAGTTAGGAGGGTGACCATCACTGTAGCTCAGTTGGTAGAGCATCAGGGGCGTCATCTGAAGGTTGTAGGTTCACTCCCTGTCTGTGGCAAGTTGTCTTTTTGTCCGCTTACTTACGCTTATATTTTAATTGCTGCAATACAGTTTGAAGTATTGGACAATTATTTTCCAGTCTTCAGTAAGCGCTGTTCGCCTTCCCAAAGCTTGGAAGGTCGCTTAGGTCAAATGGATACACAGAGGTGGTAGTAGTAACTGCAAAAATTTCCGTCCCTTTTCACTCACAAGTGCTTGTTCCAAGCTTCTAGAGCGTATTGTCTCCAAGCGTCTTTTGGCCTATCTAGATGTTCACAACATAGTATACCCGCAACAACATAGATTTCAAAAAGGCCTATCCGTGATTAGTCAGCTCGTTGAACTTGTTCATTATCTCTCCTCCGAAATTACCTCGCAAGGTCAGGTTGAAATAATATTTTTGGATTTTGTAAAAGTCTTCGATAAGGTCTCCCACACTAAACCGTTGTTAAAAATAAATGCTGTCTTTGAAGAGCCAAGCATAATGCAGCGGTTTTCCTCCTGTTTCTCCAATCGCAAGTAGTACGTTCAAGTCAACACGAAAAAATCTACACTTGCTAATGTTATTTCTGGAGCTTCCCAAGGTAGCATCTTGGGCCCGCTACTGCTTTTTATTTTTATGAACGACTTACCTAAAGACATTACGTTCCCCATAAGGTTTCTTGCAGATAATTGTGTAATGTATAAAACAGTCAAATCTTCTTCTGATCAACCAGAACTAAATCTAAACCTCCAAAAATTACGTAATCGATGCATTATTTGGCAGATGGATCTAAACGAGGCAAAATAAGTAGTGATGAGCATATCCAAAAAAAAGTTGCATCCTAAAATGGACGTACTTCTTAAACGATTATGAGCTTAGCAGAGTCGAACAGCCCAGATACTTGGGTTTATGGATAACTTCAGATCTACGATAGAATCTGCATATCGATTCCGTTCGTTCTAAGGTGAACAAAGCGTTGTGGAGACTTCGGAGAAATCTGTACCATGCGAGCCCAGAAATCAAATGCTCGGATTACAGGGCACTTGTACGGCCAATTATGGAGTACGCAAAAGTTGTATGGGATCTGTATGCAAAAAGTAATTGAGGTAAGCTAGACAGAATACAAAGATTGGCATCACGTTTCAATTTTGATAAATACCAGCGTTTCCACTCTCCAACTCAGCTTTGTAAACTAGCCCACCTTCAAGCACTAGAACAAAGGAGTGAGGTGCTAAGTTGGGCTAGTTGGCTTACATTCATTTTGAAGGCTTATTAACTGCGCTATAGAACACGAAGAACAGACGAGTGAAAAAAAGGATGCGCGCAGACTCACAACTGAACATATATACAGTGAACATGTGATAACATATACAGGGTGTCCCATTTATCACGCAGCACGATTTAAAAAAAAGAGGAACGGCGTTATGCGAAGCAGACCTAGTGCATAATGTTCCCAGTATACTGTAGTGACCGCTACTAATTTTTTCGTTAATGACAAATAATTAATTAGTCATAATTATTTCTGTAACTCCTTAAGTACTTACCTAATTATCAACATGTCAATGAGGCAGATGTGAGCAAGTTGAAATGACATCTGTCTCTGATACTTTCAACAACGTACTAATTGCGTGTTCATTTTTTCCTGCTAATAAAGAAAGCCCGCGAAATATGAAAAATAACACGTGACTGTGCTCCCACCCGCAAAAGAAAGCAGCGCCCTCAAATGAGCTTACTGCAAGCAACCGCTTTGCCTCTTTTTCGTTGCCAGAGGCAGCGTTCCACACATTCGCAAGGGTCAAGGTCGGGTGCCAACAACACGCGTCGCAATTTTGCAGAGATTCCTTGCACTCAATTGTGCGTTACTATCATTATCCATATCTCATGGCCAACTGTTCTCATTGGTAACGCGGCCGGCGCACGGTTCTGATTACAGCCTGACTGTGTAAGATCAAATCGGCGCAGTTCTCAGACTAGAACTGCCAGATAGCGCGATCCGTATTTTTTTCTTTCTGCATTTCATTATCATTAATACTGGCTGCCTCTCAGTGAGGCTGTTTGAGGGCGCTGCTTCCTGATGTGCGCAGCAGTATAGTCATGTGTCACTTTTCAGATTTCGCGGGCTTTCTTTATTAGCAGGAAAAAATCAGCACGCAATTAGTAGGTTGTTGAAAGTATCCCAGACATGTGATTTCAACGTGCCCACATCTGCCGCATTGACAGGTTGATAATTAGGTAAGTACTTTTGGAGTTACAAAACTAATTATGCATAATTAATTAATTCTCATTAACGAAAAAATTATTAGTGGCTACTACAGTATACTGGGAACATTATGTGCTAGGTCTGCTTCGCTTAACGCCGTTCCTCTTTTTTTAAATCATGCTGCGTGATAAATGGGACACCCTGTATACAGTGAACATGTGATGAATCAAGCTCGTTGGACAATGATATGCCTATGTCACAAAATAGCATCTAAAAATTGCAGCTCACAATCAGAACAAAGGACAGAGTATTGAGGGCCTAAATTACTCCTTCTAATTTTTAAAGAACAATAAAAATTAACAAATCAAGGTACATAAATATAAAAACTGGGAAACATCAAGGCACCGACATAACATGTACAGTCGCCCAAATCTTTAGCTATCTTTCACGAGCGGCGATCTTTTCTGTGTATCTTCGCCGTATGACTGAATTAAGTTACAAAAATGGTGAGGGTAAGTGCATGCCCACATACCACATGCCCACGAAACAATTTTTCGGCACTTCGTTCCATCATGGGGCGCTGACACACAGAAAAGTCGCCGCTGCGCGGGATAGTTAAAGATTTGGCCGACTGCACATTTCTCCTCCTGGATCTCACAACAGTTGTTTTAAGTTCTGTTTCTTCCCACAGGCGATCAGTGGGTGGAATAGGCTGCCGAATTCCGCTGTATTATCTGAATGTGTGCCTTCTTTCGTAAAAAACCTAGATGAGGTAGTGTTTAAGGATGTATAGTTTATCTAATGCTCATTTGCTGTGCTCCAGAGTCAAGTGCTTTGGCTATATCCTTTGTCAATCATTGCTATATGTTATAGATGTTTGTATAGGGAGTGCTTATTTTTTGTGTATGTATGTTTGTTTTTTCCACCCCTGTTATAGCCCAAATAGTGCTGGCAGTATAATAAAATGAAGAATGAATGAAAGCAGAAGAATTAACGTCCCCTATACCTTCCTTGACTTCATTATCTGTTAAGGTTGTGTCAAGGTAGTGTATTTGTGTATTAAGGTTGTGTATTTTAGAGGCACAGAACTACATGAAAACAGTGGGCACAGTTATGGATCTCCTTTAGCTTCTTAACCGCCAGACTCTTTCAGCAGCCTGGAAGTTAAATATGCCAATACAATAAGGAAGTACATTTCTGAAACCACATACATCACTGAAAACAGTTAAACATGAGCCACAGCAGAAAAAACTGAGGGAATAAAATTTTTCCATTGCATGTTCTCCTTGGAGAACTCAAAACAAGTGGGAATAGCATAGCTTCTTTTCATCCATTAATTAGAAGCACTATTACCACAAATTTTAGTAGCCAAATCCAATCCATATTGTACCCCCTTGTTTAAGCTGCTGAACTACATACAGAGGCTAAATGCGTAATACCTATAACTCAGTCCTTTGCACACACTGCATGGCTCTTATGAAGTTAAAGGGATTTTTCGACATGCTGTAAACTATACAAACTGTGGTTAAAGCTAAAGCTATTTTTTTAAGCGAGCTTGAGGTGCATAAAACTTATTTAGCCCTTTTTCATGCATATGAAACCCTAACAAACCTGGCAGTGAGCAATGGCCGTGTCACAAGACATCACAAAGGACAGTTGAAGCTCAACAGAATGCGTTAGCGGGCTAGTTGGTGTGAATCCATAGTGCTTTTTAGCGCAAAACGACACCACAGCAAAGAAGACAGGACACAGCACTGTGTCCTGTTTTCTTTCTTGTGGTGTCGTGTTACGCTAAAAAAGCACACTTGAAGCTGTTTGCTTCCTACTTTCCTACAGTGTTTGGTCATTGTTATTCCTAGTATTATTTGCTTCAGCCTGTGCTTTAATTAGCTACCTGTGAAACATCCTTGCCACAGCTGTGAATTGCGTGTATGTCTTTGCAAGCGCACATTAAGTTTGGATTGTCTGTCACCTCAGTCTGGCGCTTTCTCTACTATTTTCCGCAGCCCTCAGCACTTTGTGAGCCATATATGTGTCTGCCTTATTGCACTTGCTTGATGGCCTAAGGGTCCATACACACTGATGAAATGGAGAGGTGTGCGAGTTTTTTGGAGCCATCAAGCAATGTCAGCACTGGTACAGATGACATAGGCCGGCCGAAATAGTGGAGCTCACTCAGACTGAGACTCGCCAAACTTTTCCTCAACCGGACTCACACCAAAATATTACTCACCCGCACTCATCTGAGTGAGTTCGCCGACTTGTGATTGACGAAGATTATGAATCACCGCTAGCATTTCACTAAGCCAGCCCAGTTTGTACTCGCCAGATGCGACCCTGTGAGCCATAGGAAAAAATGCCCTAGGTTACGCACACCGAGTGCATAACAATAAAGAAAGTGTTTGAATGCTCACGAAGCTGTCCTTTCTGATGCGCACTGGCGATTGTACTGCTGCAAAATACAGCTGGCCAAACAGTGCCTTGCAGTTGTCAAAATTGTGGTCATAGCATTGGGCTGCATCTTTCCTGCTCAAGGCCTTCCACTGTGGCTAGGGCGAAATCACACTAGAGGTATGTGTTCAGCAAGCAGTACTCATCAATAAAAGGAGCCAGGCATTGCCTAGATCCAGATCCGAGGTAAAAGGCACAAAGGAGACGACGGAGGAGAAGAGAGACACACACAGGTGCCCCGTGTGTCTCTCTCCTCGTCCGTCGTCTTCTTCGCGCCTTTACCTCGGATCATGCAATACCAACACAGCCAGTTGTGCACCCTAAAACTAATTAGAATATTCTAGAACCTTACGTGCCTTTTTCGAGTAAAATTGGAGACACACTTTTATACAAGACTAGTTGTTTTCATTTCACGTGCTAAATGAAGCTGTCTGGCCGTGGTAGCTCTTTTAGAAAATAGGGCATGTTAGTATAAAAGTTTGAGACATAATTTTCAGTTGAAATTTATAATTTTCCCGATGCAAGCAGTTAATTTTTGTCAAGACAAGGACTCGGTGAATACAGATGGTGATTCCACGATTCTGTGTGTGCCACTTACTTTTTAGCTGCAGACTGCGCTCTCAAGCTACACTTCTTCAACCACGATGTCATGGCTTGCCATTATGTGAGAGATTGCGTTTGTGAACACTGAATCGGTTGTAATGACTACGAGAAAAATCAGTCAGGCAATGTAGAGTGCACTTCTTTTTTTCCGTGCAGTTTAGGTTTATTCAATACAACACAAATAGAAAATTGGTATAATACAGGAGGAGGTCCCAAAGTAAAAGCTGTCAGGGGGGACCTCCTGTTAACACATGTATAAAAATTTAGAACAAGGATTGGCAACTAAGGAAAAACAGCAAGTGAATAAAGTAAAACGAACGTAATGAAGTTATTATTCATACCTATGGTAGTTAAAAATTATACATCCGAGTAAAAGTACACCAGTGATACAACAGACAACTAATTGAATAAGGTGAATATAACATCATAACACATGCATATACAGTAGAACCTCGTTGATATGTTCCCGCTTAATACGATTTCCCGGCTCCTACGATCGCAATCGCGAAAATTAAATTAACCCAATTCCGATCGTATGATTCGGATCATAAGTTTTCCCGGATCGTACGTTTATTTTCCGCATTTTTTTCGGAAACATATCAACAAGGTTCTACTGTATATCACTAACACAGTTTGTCACGTCAAAACATATATATATGCAAATACACATATACATACGTATACTATATATGCATACACTTAAATGCATATATTTATATTTAAACAGATAGACATATATATGCGCACATATGTATTCAGGTGGCGCATGTGGTTAGTAAGAACTGTTTTAGATGCCGCCGGAAACAATGTAATGAAGGGCTTGATTTAATGACTGTTGGTAGTGAATTCCAGGATGAAATTGCAGAAAACAAGGCTGTCATTTTTCCTGTAGTTGGTGTTTACTTTTGGAAGCAGAAGGTTACTGTTTTCAGAAAACCGTGTGTTATTAGTATTGTGAAGATGTGTAAGGGGAAGTATGTCAGTGGGAATGTCACCGATCCTACTTCTGTATAATAAAATACCAAGTTTGAGTTGAAAGGTGGAAATGAACGGTAGGATTTCGAGAGTGCCAAAGAGGAGGGGTGCTGCTGATGCTGTGTACGAACTATGTGTGATAATGCGGCCTGCTCTTTTTTGAAGGTGAATGAGGGATGTCAGGTGTGTGGTGTACGTATTCGCCCAGGATGAAATGCAGTAAGTAAGGTGACTGTTAATGAAAGCATAGTAAAGTGATTTTAGAATATGTTGCTGAAAACAGTGTCTTGTGCGAATGAGTACACGGATGCCAAATGCAACTTTCTTGATGACAGAATTTACATGAATGTTATATTTAAGTCGGGGGGTCTAATGTGACACCTAGAAAAGTAATGAACTTAGATGGGGTAATGACGCAGTTATCGATGTATATTTTGGGTGTTAATGCAACATTTTTTGGGGACGAATGAAATAGCATAAAAGTGGTTTTAGGAGGGTCGATTTTCAATAAGTTATTTTTGCACCATGCTACAAGATTCGTGACATCAGTATTTAATTTTCCTAGTAGTTTATTAAGATCTTTGTCACTAGAAAATATCGTAGTATCATCCACATAGAGGATGCAGTCAGAAGAATTAAGTGATGATGGTAAGTCATTAATGTAGATAAGAAACAAGAGAGGTCCTAAAATTGAGCCTTGTGGAACTCCCTGGTTAGTTGTTATCGGAGAGGATAAAACACCGCCATAGTTGACAACGTGGCTTCTGTTAGCGAGGTAGCTTTGTAACAGGGCTGAAGTAGACCCACAAATTCCCGGGGATTCAAGTTTAGCATACAAAATAGAGTGGTTAAAGGGGTACTGACACAAAATTTCGCGGCCGAGACAGCCTGCGGGTTCGATTCCCGTGAACATGTGTACATCATCTGCAAAATATCAACAGCGAATATAGTTTAGAAGGTATTTTAAATTAATTTTGAAGTTTGCGTGAGCGATCGACTCCCTCGCGGTAGCTCCCTCGCGGTAACACCATCAGAGGTGACCCTCGGTGACCTCCCTACTTCCCTCACGTGACCACGCTGCAACAAGTTATGATGACGTCATAGCGGCCATTTTCTTTTGCCGCGTTTGTTCCAACAGTCTATACTTCTCGGCGGCTGGTCGCGAGTCCGTGGCGCGGCGCACGCGTTGAAAGTTTTGTGTTTGGCGACACTGCTGTCCCGTTTCCTATTCGAAAGGACTTCTTGATGCAGACCGTGCGGAAGTGCGTCACAGTTCTGTGTGCTGACGTGATCGAGAGCTGCGCACGCTAGGTGGTGATAGTTGCACCCGGCGGCTTGTCGTTTTTCGAGCTCTCTGAAACCGAAACTGAAACTGGTCGGTAATGAGGAGCCTGTAATTAAATATCTGTCGCGCGCTGCAGCAAACGAGGTGCCGTGTTATCACTAACAGGCCCCTAGCAACACATTGCAGCAAAAAAACGCGAGACCAAAGTTTTTGTGTCAGTACCCCTTTAATAGCATCAAAGGCTTTAGTTAAATCAATAAATACCGCCTCTGCCCAGCGCCCATAATCGATAAACTGTTTTTTGCTATCAGTTAATTTTATCAGTGCTAATTCGGCAGATAACTTAGCACGGAAACCAAACTGCTTAGATGACAAAAGGTTAAACTTTGTTAGGTAGTCTATTAGGTGATTAACAATGAGCTTCTCAATTAGCGTACTAAAGAATGGGAGGATGGTTATAGGGCGATAATTAGAAAAAACGTTTCGGTCTCCCTTTTTGAATACAGGTGTTACTTTTCCTTGTTTAAGGATTGTAGGAAAAACACCAGAATGAAGTGCGGTGTTCATAAGATCCGAAAGCACAGATAAGTGATGAGCAACGAGCGTGATTTTAGATGGATAAACTGAATCGAGGCCACATCCTGTGGTCTTCAAACTTGTTATCGTGCAAAGAACTTCATCGGGTGATGTGGGTTTTAAGAAAAAGGAATGAGGCAGGCGAGACAACGAAGGCAAGTTAGGGACAGTCGATGCTGAGTTGTTGAAAAATGATTCATTAAATGAATTGGCGATGGCGATAGGGCAAGTTAGAACGCTTGTGCCGTCCGAAAATTCTGTCGCAAGTGCATCTGGCTGATCAAGATGTAAGAATTCCTTAATTACGTGTCAATTTTTTCTACTGTCATTCCCATTTTCGAGCACTTTATTTTGATAGTAGGTTCGTTTGGCTTTTTTAAGTAGGACGGTAAGAGTTTGTGAATACAGTTTAAAGCGGGCCCTGAGGGGCAGGTTGAATGGCTGAAGTTTTACTTTTTTGTAGAGACTATCTTTTTTATTTATGCTGCGCAGCAGTCCTCTAGTAATCCATGGGTTTCTAGGGGTTGATGTGATATGATGGATACAGATGTTCACGAGTTTATGATACCTGTTAGTTTCTCAGTCAAGGTATTGAACGCTTTGTTAACACAAGGTTCTTGCGATAATTTCACCCAGTCAGAGCGGGATACAGAATCAACGAATTTCGCAGAGTCGAAAGAACATCTATTGAACACTTTATTTTACCCAGTTTGTGTATTTAATGAGAGGAACAATTACTGAGTACTGCAGGAACGATAACAATAAGCAGAAACACAATTTTGCTAATCAGCTTACATAGTCTGAAGTTACCGGACGTAATTTATATATGACCATCTAGTCAACAAGCAATGTGCTTAGTGCATTTCTGCACCCTTCACTTAATTAAGGATACAAGGCTCTTACTCGTCAGTTGTCCAGCTTAAGTAGAATATACAAAAAAAAGCTTAAAGCTGTAGCGAAGTGCTCAGCCAACGCACAGCTTGTCAAAAAACGCAATGCATTGCACACACTAATAACTAGAGGCCGGATTTTTAGGCACTAAAAAATCACGTTTTAGGCGCCAAAAACAGGCAGGCAAAACACAGTTTTAGGCCCCCCAAAATGGTAAATATAGGCACAATAAATATTTACAAAAACTCAAATTTCCTGAAGAAAGACCTGTGCAACCTATGTTTACGACAGGAAAGCAAACAAATGTTATAGTTTATGATGGCGCAAAGGCGTCAATGGCTTAAGTAGCCATGCTATTGTACATTTTCCCGCATGGTTTCCAGAACACGGTCTCTTCTTTTATTGTCCAGCATTGATGAGTTAAGCGCCCGCCGTCGAATAAACACGCTCCTGGGTCTCTTTCTTTTCGGCATGACTGCGAAGGGCAGCCCAGGAGCCAATGGCCAGACCGCTAAAAGGCAAGAAGGGTCTTTTAACCTCGTATTGGCCGGGTCTAATCACGCAGGGTCAATTTATCCTCTGTCTGTGAACAACTTAAAGGGCCCCTTACCAGGTTGGAGCATTTCGAGCTGGCAAGTGTAATGCATGCACTGGGCACTAACGATCACGTCTGCCAAGATTTGCAACGCTACGCACCCCGGAAAGAGTTGAAATGTCAGACTAAACGCCGCTTGCCCTTGATCTCACGGGCACGCGCACCAATATGGAGGAGGTGACGTACAACAAGGAACGGTCCTGCGTACGTCAGAGTAGTTCGTGACACTGCGAGAATGATTCGAGGCGACATGTAATTTGTGCAATCTGTTGCTTGAATAGAAGAATGAAAGTTGTAGAAATATTAAAACATACAAACCGGATCTGTGTGCGTTTTTATTTATTTTTTACTTCGACTCGAACGCGATGTGAGACTAAGCTGCCTCCATTTCATTTGCGTCCGTGTTCTCGCCGTTGTCGCGTCGTGCCGGCGCCAGTCATGACAACGCTTGGCGTGTTTTTGATGCATCGTACCTCACAGCAGTTCGAGCGGTGCGACGCGCTGTGTCATGGTAAGGATACATAATCCATTCCAGCCTCTCAAAGCACATAGAGGGATCCATCCCACAGAAACAGGCAGTATACTAGAGAGAACACCGAAACGATAAAACACAGCTTGTGTGCACGACCTGGCTTGGGCATGTCATGCGCACACAGTGTAACCTTGCGTGCGCATGACGTGTTGATGCGTCTGCGTCGTGTGATTTTCCGGCTCCGAGTTCCTCCGATACCGAAGAGGGAAGGGAAGAAATTTGGCTTGCGAGTGGCAAAGGTTTCAAGCTCACTTACCAGCATCATGCTTTCGCGGCTCGTAATGAACCAGTTAAAAAGTTCTTGCGGTACAGAGCTCTTCATTGGGGCACGCAACACCTTCCAGTGTCTAACTAAAATTTCTTATGTGACCTGCTGAAGCGCCCTTTAGAAAGTAAATTACAAACGAAACAAAAGCGATGTACACATCAGATTTTTTTTTTACCTCGACTCTACATTCTCCTGACGGCACTCCATGCATAGTTTTCGCGTTCGTTCTCCATCTTCCTGCTGCTGCACAGAGGTACATACTGTATTGTGCCCCCCCACCACACCCAGGTTTTCAAGGAGCGGCTTCAATTCCTTGGAAATACTGGACTGGAAAACAGGCTGTAAAAGCCGCCCACCACGTCCTAGGCCACGGATGCCACTCTCCTCTTTTCTCCTCTCCTCTTGCCACCTTTATTTTCCTCTCCCCAGTGCACTGTATACGCTGGGACGTGCTCCCATTTAGGGTTGCAGAAATAGCACCTTTTTTTCTCCTCCTCTTCCCCCCTGCTCCAACTGCTCGCGCCATGTCAGTGCGGTGGGGTAAAATGGCCGGCGCATCCCATTTCACTGCTGCTAGCGGTTGCTTACCGGAAGTTTTTTGAACTAGGGAACTAGGTTGTGGCACCCCCTAGAGTTCCGAAACGTCAAACTGTACTCGAAAGCAAAATATGAGTTTAAATAGTGCTCATATGGGAGCCGTTCCTGAAAATAGGCATTTATAGGCACTTATAGACATTTAGGCACAGACCCCAAAAATAGGCATTTATAGGCAATATAAAAACACTATAAAAGCCCTCCTTAACCCCTAATTCGTGCTCATATATCAAAGTGGCACGATAGGAACGCAAGGAACAAAATAGGCATTTGCCTAAAGTCCGGTCTCTACTAATAACACATGTACGCTGACGTGGTGTATCTACTGTCACTTTACGAATGTTGTTGTATCCACTGACCCAAAATTAAGATTGTTAACTTACCTAAAAAACCGCCAGGCCTGCGCGGAACGCGCAGCACAGTCACAGCGAAAGCTGTAAGAGCGGCCTTTCTAGAGCCTTTTTTAAACACTCTTGGGGCAACTACTACAAGCGCACTTGCATGGTACCCACTATGTCATAAATAATCATAATTCTTGTGTAGTGGGGAAGCGTCCACTATGCCATTATTCGTCATGAAGCTCGCTACCGTATTCAATTAGAATTTTCCAATGAAGCCAGAATTCAGAGTTGCCAGTCCCGCTTATAATAAGCGGACTTGGGCTCTCTTTTTCGCCGAGTTGCTTGTAGAATTTTTCAGTCGCTTGTCGCATTTTTTGTGCTTATTAACAGCGAAGCTGTTTAAGCTAGCCATATTGTGTCCGACCCTATCTCGAAAAAACCTTGATGCGTGGTTGCCTAGCAACCGCTTGCCTCACACAGCTGGCGTGACGTCATGTCGAGCCGCCTGCGCGTTGGGATGGCAGCTGTGCGCTGACCGCACTGGAGCACTCATGCCAAGTCGAACATCACTACGCGCCAACTGTAGTGACAGCTAGCTAGCTAGAGAGCACCCAGATGTAGGTGGCTACTAGCTAGTCGCCTACGTCTGGGTACTCTTGTGATCTCCTCTTTAACTTGGTGTAGACCATAATTGGTATGGGAGGGTAAGAGAGTTAGAAATATGACTGTCTGGTGACGACATGAATAACGTGAAAATCCTGTTGCATACGTCGTTTCCTTCAGACACATGTGACACATACCCGTATGCCACGAGCCGCGGCACACGGGTATGTGCCACTGGTGATTGACAGTTTATATCTACCCAGGAACAGCGAGGACAGACATTGGTAACTTGAATTCGAGAGCATGAAGAAACACTGACACCGGCAGGGTACACCCTACGAATGCAAAGATAAAAAATCAAGATCTCAGCATGAATTGAACTCAAGTGTTCTGTGTGGCAATCAGGTATTCTACCACCCAGCAATGCCACGTCTTGAAACTGCTTTGGAAAAAGACACTCTGCAGGTGTAAGGTCAGTGCAACTTCAATTGTGGTTGCAGTGCTGGCTATCTAATTTTATAAGAATGTAATAAACATTACGTATGTTAACCTATTACACAGACGTCATGCCAGGTTAACGTCAATTGTGGTTCCAATGTTTACTCCACTTTTATAGCAGTCTAATAAACATTACATCTGTATTCCTATGATTCAGCAAGCTATATTTAAGCATTGCTCTGTCCCCGGGGGAATACGCTAACAAAAGTTTTGTGTGATATTCACATCGCCACACTGTAAAGCGCACTTCGTTTTGATAATACTAACATCTGTGCTCTAACGCGAGGTTATGTCGGACCATAAATTACCAATTGTAGTCACCTGTACACGCCTGTCTAGTGGACGTTCCTGGTAAGCCCATGATGTGCACACAACTACTGCACTTGACTTTGATCCACCTCGTAACACTTGCTTCAAAGCCAAAAAAAATTCAGTAACCTGGGAGTATGAGTCAGCGCCGCCAGTAGCCATTACGGCGAGTGTGGAATAACTCTTTGTTTTGCTGGCAGGCGTCACGTAGCATGTGATCTTATTACGAGCTGGCAGCTGACCAACAATCCCTCGCATACTACCTGAAGGTATACTTCAGGCAGACTTCTAGGTGAAGAAGCAGCTTGTGTAGTGGCAGCGTAATCATTGAACCAGCTTTGCTCAAAATAAGCCAGTGCACCTAGGAAAATAAATTCACTAAAACAAAACTGAATTTTGCTAGAAGGAAACGAAATTATTGAACCTTTATTATAAGTAAACATTGGATTGACAAATAGAACCGCATTGGCACTACTGCCTATAGGTTTCAGACTTGTTTTCGCTTTGTGGATGCGCTCACAACTACACAGTTTTCTTCAGTGCGCTCACCCGCACAATTTGCTTTTGTGATGGAAGTGGGTGCCGGTTTCTCTGCCGCAAGTGAGTCTAGTGGCGATTTCTCTGAATCATCACTCAACTGCCAAATCAGAATCTGATTCAGTAAATGTCAACCTAACATACGAGGAGTTACTTACGAGTTAAGACTCGGATGTTGATGAGTGAGCGACATCTCAAAAGACTGCGTGGCGAGATGACGCTGACTGGATCAAAAGTGGCTTTCCTCCCTTCGTGTTTCCACTTAATGCCTCTTCACGTACTTATTTTTGTCCGTCTGTGAACTACACAGATGTTTATTA
This sequence comes from Rhipicephalus appendiculatus, assembly GCA_030522465.1. NCBI lineage: Eukaryota > Metazoa > Arthropoda > Arachnida > Ixodida > Ixodidae > Rhipicephalus > Rhipicephalus appendiculatus. The sequence goes on along the minus strand of JALIZH010003830.1, from coordinate 1,346,506 downwards.
CAATGGATAATTTTTTTAACAGTCGTATAAGTTTTTTTTAGAATTTATCTTGCTGTTACTCACGAACAAACCATGTGTATGTAACAACACAAATAACTTTTTTGTCACTTTAGGGTCAACCAAAACAATTTTAGACAATTTTTGTCTGAAGCAGATTCGCCTGAAGAATTTAATTCAGTAATGAAAGAAATGCACATTTCTGGGACGCATTTCACGAAAAAAAAATCTGGCATTTCCACGCAGTGAATCATGACGAGTGGGCGAAGCACTGGGGATCGTTCTTACCGTAAATCACCCGTGACATTGCCCACTCGCGCATGTAAATGAGTGACAACGCGTGTGTACAGTATATACAATGTGTTTTTGCTGTTGAGCTGCCGCTTCCCGCATCCTCAACTTCGAGGTAGCAGCTTGTTGTCGGCGTTGCCGTTTTGCCTTTCGCGGGCAAGAGCGCGTTCACGATCGTTTTCATCCATGGCAGAAAGAGAATGTGTGGTCTGATCATACAGAAGCGCTTATTCTTCATCATCATCAGCGTCATCGTTATGACGTATAGCGGGTACATTCCATGTGCTGTGCCGTGATAGCAGAAAGAGAATGTGTGGTGTGGAACATGCTTATTTTTCATCGTCATCAGCGTCATCGTCATCGTCATGGCGCATAATGGTTGCCTTGCATATGCTGTGCCGTGATGGCAGTGTCATCGTCATCGCACTAGCGTGGCTACGGTGCAGGGGGGGACAAGCCTCGTTCATAAGCTGCTTCGCATCTAAAAGAAAATCAACCCTCAAAGGGTTAAGCAGGCTCCCCTCTACCAGTTCATATCCTAAGTGGTTGCGCGCCAGAAGAAAAATAAAAGTCTGCCACAGCCACCCCCCCCCCCTTGGAGACAAGTGAAGAGTTTTTTTTCGAAATGAGTCAAATCCACCTAAACAGAATTTGTGAAAACAGTGAAAATTTTTTACGCATTGTAAATACAACGCTTTCAAACCTATTATGCGATATATTTTACATGTCAGCTAGTAGAAGTTTACGGCCACAAGTAATTAAAAAATACTATACAGCGGACTTGACCAATATTAGCATGATAACTTTGGGTTTGGCTCATATTGAAATGACACATTGAATTCGAGGCGGTATTCTTGTGAAAACTTTATTGAAATCGACTTTCGAGAGCGGTATGATAGAGTTTTGGCCGAAAAGCCATCAAACATAGGCAACAATGCTTCAATTAAGGGCCTTCAACTATACACGAAGAGCCGGTGCGTCTTCTTCGCAGCACAAGCAGCTCTATTGGAAATCTTCTGTATGATCATTTTCTTTGGCACGCCTGAGGACACTGACAAAATAAGCGAGCTCTTGATTCTCTTGCCATGAACTGCCGAAATGCTTTATGAGAAGGCTCTTCACATCTATCAGTTTCATTTTGTTGACATGATGAGTGTACAGTGGGCATTGCACGGGTGCTTGTGCAAGGGACTTTCCCCTCTTTAGGACTGGCACGAAATTTGATACAGAAACATTATAGTGGGGTTCTGCTCTAACTTTAGGGCTTCTACCAGCTGCATTTCTTTGAATGTAGAAGACCTTGGTTTCTGTTATCTTAAACGGCAAGCTGTATGTCGATTTCATCTCTGCCGTACAGTAGGCCTTCCAGTCATACACGCCCCAATGTTTTCCGAGCTCTAGCACAGTGCCATGATATGAAAAAATCATTTGGTAGCTTTGGGGATTCAGGATTTCTTCGTGTTTCTTCGAGAGGATTTCTTCCTGACGTCCTTTTCAATCCGGCCAAAAACCCTGTCTGGAGGTAAAATGCTCTGCTATTGGCTTACTGGATTTGCCTCATTTCGATCCGTACAGCGCACGGATCTGGCTCAATTTTGTTTTGAAATGAAATCTGTAAGCACACGTAGCTGGCTGTATTGACCCATTTCGTTCCGATAACTGTTTTACAGGAAAGTTGAGAGTATGTATGTGCCAATGGAGCTTTATTTGAGCTAGTTTCTGATTCTGGATTTAGCTCATTTAAAAAAAAACTCCTCAAGTGGCCATGCGCACTTGAAGAGGTGGTTTAACGGAGCTGTTGACAGTGGGTGCCAACTTGATCCAGTTCGATCGTGACGGTGTCTTCACGCCCATTGTGCAGGATGGTAAAATGATGTTCAGAACATTGGGAAGGGACCGTCGTAGCGGGGCTGAAGAGCACAACGAGGCATGTCAGCACGAACCAAAGCATCTGAGGATGTCGGTAGGTTTGAGGGCAGAAAAACGTCGTGCTGTGAGCAGAAGTTGGCGATGGGTACAAGTTTTGCATGAAGATCCGTAGATGCTGGACGAAAGACGATGGATCTGAAAGAGTCTGTGTATGTACTGGGTTGACGAGGTCACCCAAAAAACCATGTGCAGCCATAAACCATCTCGGCTACAGAGCAGGCGAGTTCTGGTTGGAGTGTTAATGAAAGGTCGAGAAGCACGATGGGAAGGTGTGATACCCAATCTTTGGTGCGAGGCTGAGAGGCGAGCGCTGCTTTCAAGTGATGATGTAATCTCTCTACGATACCATTGTATGAAGGATGGTAAGCAGTGGTGCGAATGTGCACACAACCCAGAAGAGATGTCACAGAGGTGGAAAGCGACGACTCAAAATGAGTGCCTCGATCGGTATTCAATGTTGATGGCATGCCGAAATGGCTAATCGAGGTAGACAGAAAACTACGATGAGTGTCTCCGCCGTTATGTCAGGCAACGGAGCTGCTTCAGGCCACCTTGTGTACCTGTCTATACAAGTAAGCCAAACACGTATAACCACGGAATGGCGGCAAAGGTCCGACGATGTCCAAATGAAGTGCAGTCGACTCGGCTTTCGAAGTAGAGAGTAGTGCTTCAAGACGCTGCAGCAGTGTAGAGCAGGTACGGTTAAAACGGCGATGAAAATTGATGAGTCCGAGAAAGCGTCGCAGACTGCGTGTAGACTTTGGTGGCGGGTAGTTGATGATAGCTTGAACCTTGTCAGGTAGAAGAGTGATGTGATGTCCGAGGCCCCAAACTGACACTTTTCAACATTGATGACAAGATTTTAATCACGAAGTTGAGTGAAAATTATTAGAAAACAGCGCAAAAAACCACAGGATATACAGAAAGGGAGCGTACACAGCGCTTTCTGTGTGTCCTGTGGTTTTTCGCACTGTTTTCTAATCATGTACAACCAACAAGCCCAGCTCTCCGCACTTTTGAGTGAAAAGTTCACATAGATGCGCCATGTGTTTTTCAGCGTCCTTGCTATCAACGAGAAGATTGTCTATGTAGGCAAAACAAAATGGTAAACCTCTGGTTACTGTGTCTATAAAACATTGAAATGTCTGAGCTGTGTTGCGCAAACTTGAAGGCATTCTTAGAGAGAGATGAAAGGCAAAGGAAAGGCAGGGAGGTTGACCAGGTTGTACCTGGTTTGCTACCCTACACCGGGGAAGGGGGGAAAGGGGAGGAAAGGGAACAAGTGATATGCGCACACCCATGTCAGCGTTCACAGCGCACACCCAGACGGTCACAGCAGAGAAATATTTGACCTCAATTGTCTAAAAGTAGGCTCGAATCCGAGATGCTAAAAAAGGCTTGCGAAAACTGTCTCCAAGGAATCCAGAACTTGCAGTGTGCATTGAGCTGTTGGAGTTGTCATTCTGCTGAGGAGAGTGCGCATCGTGGTCTTGAGAGACCTAGACACAGCGAAGGCTTGTAGGTTTTCACTGTGGCAGTCATCTGTGGACGATGAAGCACATTGCGGGGCATACTGCATTGGCTCTTTTTCAAAAGAGTGCGCAGTGGTGGCAGTGAGGGCCACATGACATCTGCCGCCACTACCAATGCCTCTGGGTCTTTCCGGCTCTCCGATTGTGATGCATTGGGTGGTGGCGGTGGTGGCAGGGGTGGTAGCTGTCACTGTAGAGAAGTCTGATGGTCTGTCGGAGTAGGAGAGCACAGTGTCCATCCAGATTGAGCAGCAGTAGTCTTGGATCTTCGAATAGAAAACTGAGCGAGTTGGTATTGATTCATAGTTAGGACTGTGCAGCGCTCACAAAAGGGACAAGGGACAGAAGAAGTGCACGAGACATGCGCTGACTCACAACTAAATTTTTATTCCGAAAAACACGAAAAAGTAAACAAAAAGGTATCATCAAATCACATGATTTGGGCTCCAAACGAAAAACAAAAAGAACATCCCTGGCTGCCACCCCGCAACATAGCATGCGCACTACGAGTTTTTAGTCACGTTGCCGCACGTGCTGACCGCATGTCTCGTGCACTTCTTCTGTCCCTCGTCCCTTTTGTGAGCGCTGCACAGTCCTAACTATGAGTCTTGGATCTTCATCACCGACATGAGCGTCGTTGTCTGTTTCTCAAAATATCAGCAGACTCTTTGTCCATTGAGCCGTTCCGTACCATCTGTTTCAAGACACTCTATTCTTTTTTCACCAATGGACAGTCCCCTGATGAGGCGATCCATGGAAGTTAGTACATTTCAGGACAGTTGCTCAGCAGGATTCCAGATTCTGTGGCTCTGCACAGCGGGGGAATATCGCCATGTTGCTGCAAACTCCGCTCACATGACCCATTTTTTTACATTTATGGCACTGGAGTGGTCTTGGTGTAAATGCATGGACCACATGACGAAAGTGTCCCACCTTCACGTGGGATGGCAATATGTCGCCCTTGAAGACGGTCTATACGCAATGCGAGTTGCCCAGAAGTGAGACTTTGATGATGTTGCTATGGTCACTGACTGCCTTGATCAGCATTGGAAGGTCACCAAAAGGAATGCAAGATTTTGACATTGTATATTACACCTACCACCATGTCCTTGTTCAGTGGAATGTGAGCTTGGACCTTGATACCGTCGAAGTCTGCGACCCTGGTCAGAATAAGCAGAGGTGGCTCAAAAAAGGCAAGCACAGAATGTTCAAAAAAGGCCAAATGGGGTAGTTATAGCAGTTTTTGTGATGCCGGAAGGCTCAACGGTGATCTGATGATAAGCTTTCACGAGATCAATCTCCGAGTATACTGTTGTTCCGGTTAAAAAGGCAGTGCAGTCCTGAATATTATTTGGTAGCGGGTATCGGTCTGGAATGGTGACCACATTGAGTGCACGGTAATCACAACAGGGACGCCAGTCATTGTTCTTCTTGGGAACCATGTGCAGCCCCAACGACCACAAGCTTGATGTCAGATGAAGGATCTTCAGTTGCATCATATGCTTGAACTCATTGCGAGCGACTTGAAGTTCATCAGGACCGAGTCGGTGAGGGCGGCAGAGAACAGGTTGGCCACTGGTAACAATGCAGTGGGTCACAGAATGCTTAGGGGCCTTGTCCATCGAAGACTGAGTATTAATCTTCGGGAACTCGTTGAGTAGAGCTTTATACAGTAAGGTAGGTAGTTTCACGAGGGTGGGGTTTCGTGCCATAGCATGTGACAGAAAAACCGTGGACCAACAAGCCAATAATGCTATCCGCAGGGCGACAGCGGCTCATACCCACAAGCAGATGAAATCGGCTCCTAAGATGGCATAGCGGACGTCTGCTATCCAAAAATAGCCAGTGTAACCTTTTTCTAAGGCCAAGATCGAGGGTCAGGGACTTCTGTCCGTAAGTTGCGATGACAAAAGAGTTGATTGCTTGTAGAGGAGTTGACTTTGTGTGGAGATGCCGGTCAGCTTTGGAAGCAGGAATTATGCGGACTTCTGCCCCAGTGTTCGCCAGCATCCGCACTTCCTGTGGTTCAGTCGGTGATATAGACGAGGCAGCTTGACGATTGCCGTGATCACCCGCCGCTGTTATTGACAACTGGTCTGAGCGTTTTCCATACGGCACGAACAGGGTGACACACATCAACAAGCTGTGGCACGGAAACGTCGGGTATTGTAGCATGGGTTCTGCATTGAAAAACTGCGCTCACATTGATGAAATGGTCGTTGCACAGAAGGCGACGTAAAGAGTGTTGTGCTGCACCAGTTGTAGCGCCGCCGGCTACTAGTGCCACCTACTGCTGGGAGCGGAAAGGGGAATGGGAGAGTAGGGCTGGGGCAGTTTTGGAAACGAATAAATAGTTGTTTGGTATTTGCCAATTTCATCAGTACCTGTGGGGAAGGCCGTTCACTGCTGTAACAGACCCCCCAGCCATTGCTAGGACTTTTGGTTCAAGTCGAGGTGTGCCAAGCCAGGCATCACCGAGAGTCCTCAGGTGGGCACTCACACTATCAAGCTATGAATTCAAGCTTGTCTACAAGCCAGGCAGTATGCTAGGCCATGCTGATGGACGCAGTCAGCTACCTCTTCCCGCAACTGAGGTTCATGACTCTACACCTGCCAATGTCTGCCAAAGTCGTTAGACGTGCTACGATAAGAGATCCCATGCTGTCACAAGTGGCTGAGGCTGTCCTGACCGGGAGTCCTCTTCCAGAAGGTGGAGACTGGAGGCCTTATACTACGAGGACCACTGAACTTAGTCTGCATAAAGGATGCCTATTGTGGGGAGCCCGTGTCATCGTTCCCAAGTACCTGCAATCCCAAGTCCTTAAGCTGTTGCACGCTGGCCACCCTGGAATTGAGAAATCAAAGATGATTGCTAGGTCCCATGTGTGGTGGCCTGGAATCGACGATGACATGATGAACCATGTGCGGAGCTGCCCCATTTGCCAACGCACCAGAAGTCTGCCCGGAGGATACCAATTATGCCATGGCCATTTTCTGACAAGCCCTGGTCCAGTATCCATGTTGATTTTGGAGCTCCATTCATGGGACACTACTTCTTCGTGATGGTGGATGCTTATTCCAAATGGGTAGAAGTTCACTCTGTTCCGTCACCATCTGCAGAGGCCACAATCTCTGTGTTCAGGACTGTCTTTTCTCAACATGGTCTGCCAGACATCATTGTTTCCGACAATGGGCCAGCATTCACCAGCAGCCAGTACGCTGAATTCCTGAACAGGAATGGCATCTGTCGCATGCTGGTGCCTCCATATCACCCTGCTTTCAACAGGGCTGCGAAGCGGGTAGTACAGACTATCAATAATAAACTGAAGAAAAGCACACCGGGTGAATTCAGGACACAAGTGACCAGGGTGCTCTTCCACTACAGCTCAACGCCTCATGAAGTAACAGGCCGTGCGAGTTGCTCATGGGAAGAAGAATCAAGACACCCTTGGATGTCATGTGCCCAAGTCTTCAATCGTCTGTTCAATTGAAGCAGATAAAGCAAAAACTGCATGCGGACAAGGGTTGCCGCATTGCGCCAGTAATGGACCCAAGTGCCTCAGTGTTCACCAGTAACTTCTGATCAGGCCCTCCATAGGTACCTGCTTCTGTTTGCAGTCCTACGAGCTGTGCCTCATCTGAGGTTGTATTACAAGATGGAACTGTGTGGCACAGACATGGGGACCACATTTGCCACAGCCTCGTACAGACACCACCACCTGCAAACACTGTGCCTCTAGACCAGCCAGCTAAGCAGCAAGCAACAAAGCCTGTGGAGCCTGCAGTAGGTGCCGCTGAGCCAGAACAGCCACAAAGTCAGTCCCACAACAGAACTGGGCTGCCACAACTAGTCTTCCCATCGGGAGAAAGCCCTGTTCCATTGTGAAAAAGTGGCTGAACAAGACAGGGACTCATGCTAGGCTGTGACGAGAGCCATTCGCACTTTAAGTGGAAGACACTGTGGAAACAGCTCACGTAATATGGATGTGTCCAAGAAGCCCGGCTGGTACCCAATCAGGTGCTGCAGGTGGCATAGAAACTGGGTGGCACGACTGTCCTGGAGCATTTCGTTGTTCAGGAATTGAATATTTGCAAAATTCTGCAAGGCGGCTTTCCTGCAAGGTTGTTTTCCAACCAAAAACTCTCATGCACAGACTGCTTTCCTCGCTCACTGTGCTTCTACCGCTCCTGATTCCAGTGAAGGCACGTGAGCACGACAAAACGACTTTTTCCCCAAAAAATTACTATGGGGTTGTCCGGCCTCGTACGAACCCTCAGCCTAGGATAGCATGGTGGACGAGGCACCTGTCGTCCATAAAGAAGGGGGGTGGTGGGAAGGCAAAAAACACAATGAGCGAGAAAAGCAGTCTGTGAGCGAGAGTTTTTGGTTGGAAAACAACCTTGCAAGAAAGCCGCCTTGCAGAATTTTGCAAATGGTCAATTGCTGAATGCGCCTATGTGCAGGTGGAACAAGTCGGCGAAGAAGTGTCTGGTTGACCATCATATATGGAGTTTCATCGAGGGGTTGCACGAGGATGTCGCGTATCTCAGTAATTGCTTGTTGCAGCAGCACTTCAAGGAGTGGCTCATACTTACATACTTCTGATGTGACATGGTGAACGCGAAACTTGTTCTCAGCTTGAATGAACCTTAATGCAGGATCGGCAAGCCGTAGCTGAGGTAGCGTTATGGTGGTAGCAGCTCCGACAGCACCCGTAGAGGTGAGATGTCCCCAGTTACCTGCCGCCAAAGAGGGGAGGCCACTAAATCACTTTCCTCTACCTCTCGCCCACGTCGCCACGATATACCGTTATTACACTCGCTCATCCCCTCTTGACTGCGCATCTCAACAACCTTCTACTCAAAAGGATTCGTGCTGGGACCGGGAAGGAAGAGAGGCAACGAGCTTTTCCTGGTCTACGAACACATGTTATTTACTAGTGATTATAAAAGGCATACACAAGTTCACGGCACACAACGCAGGCCATACAAAATTATAACAAAGGAATACAACACTCGTGACATGCAATACAGAACACATAAGGAAAATAATGGTGATACAGCGACACCATAAGTAAAAGAAGGTAGAGTCGTTAATCCGCGCAATGTCTCAAATTCGCTGCCTGCCACTTCGCTAAGTTTGTCAGAATAGAAAGGGAGAAGTTCATCTCACGAGTGAGTCCGTCTTGTCGCTGGCCCTCGGGCTGGTTGTTCGAGTCGGAGCTCGCAGGTTGTTCTCGCCGTCGCCGCGCACTTCTGCGTGCTCTCAGCGTCGCTGTCATCTTCAGAGTCTTCAGCGTCTCGTCATCATCTCCTTCGTCGTCTCCCTCAGTCATCTCCGTCTTAGTCCTCTTTCATCACCTCCCAACCATTCGCCTCATCGTCTCTCGCCGCTATCTTTCCCAGTTCACCCCACCATTCTTCCTTCATCTCATCGACTCTCATCGCTATCTCACGATTCTCATCCCACCATCCCGATCGTGGTCCCGTGGTCCCTTTTCGTAGGACCCGACTCCACCCTTTCAAGGCACCTCAGTGGCACTTAACCAATCGTCGTCATTGACACGACATTTTCCCTTGTCGGTCGGCGTCTGTCAGCCGGACGACCGCCCTCGTAGCCTACCGCCCCGTAAAACCCTCTCTTGCAGCAAAGTGCACAAACAAAAATGCACAAGCTCTAAAATGAGAGAGGGCAACGGGCCGGCCGTCCGGAGACGTGTGGGTGGCCAGGAGACAAAGAGCGCCGTTCCTAATGGCGAACGCGTAGTGTCTTGAGTGCTGTGTAGAAGAGCCTCTGGCCTTCCCCATCGCCCCCAGTCTCCCCCGGCACCCGACGACCAGATCTCAAGGTCGGGCTTCAGCGCGTGTAACCCGGCGTCTTCCGTGCGATTTCCCGTCGTCGCCGCCTCCTTTTCTTCGAGTGCCGCAGACGGCCTGTTCACGGAGGACGCGGTAATGATCGCCGGGAGCTGCAAAGGCAGCGGCGTCGCAGGAAGGGAATCAACAAAAGGCGCCCAGCTGCACCCATGCCGTGAAACTGAAGGGTGCGCAAGGCGCCCTGCGATGGCTGTCAAAAAAAAGCCTCAAAGAACGCCGCTCCGAAATGCGTCTTCGTCGCCTCGGGTTCTTCCCTTTGTCGAGGAGCGGGTTAAGGAAATGGGTGTAAACACTGCACGACACCTGTGGTCCGGTCAGCGTCCGTTGGGACGTCACAGAGGGTATCTGTAGTAGGACTAGGGTCGAGACTGTCTGTATTGTCACGCTGCTCCATGGAAGGTCGTGTTCGTAGTCCGGGTCACCAGTAACTGTAGCACTCTGAAGCACGGCTCAGAAAATACAGGGCGGTTTATTAATGTGCCTACACCACTGTTCGAACCACTATGTCCATCTCTTCAGCAGACTCCCCACTACCAGTTCATGTCTCAAATGGTTGTGCGCCAGAAGAAGAAGCAAGGTCTGCCACACTCTCTTTGTGAAGCCTTACTGATTGTTTTCACCAGGGCACAACCATGCATTTCAGCTCCTGCTCCCCTGATGTGGTCATTTTATGTCTGCTAACTTTTTTTTTATTATTATCTAGGTCACAGGCTTGCAGATGCTCATGCCCTAGGGTTCTTGCTTGTCTGCTTTACACGACATGCTTCCACACTCGGACTTGCTCAAGTTTGAAGAAATTGAAATAAATCCAGTACAGCACAAGATTCCATTGCTGTACTAACATGCAGACATGATATCGCTTCTCAGATTATTTTTGATCTGTGGGAGACTTTGGCTTTATTTTGATTTAGTCATCCTTAAAGCATAAAAAAGGATAAAAAAGCTTAATGTTCTTATATCCCCTTCAGGTGCGAATTATGATGCACTGTTTTCAATTTTGTCAAATTCACATAGAATAATTCCAAGGCACTCTGTATTGCATTCCAAAAAAGGAAATGAAGCAATGTGTTGTTTTGTGTGAGTTTCAGTAATTAATTCTAGTTACCACGTAATTAAATATTCAATTAATCTGCAGTCAGTCATGTTCCATTTGGCATGAAAAGAATAGAAACGTAGGCCCCAAATGTGTGTGCAATTAATTTTTGGTTGTATTCATTTCGAAAAAAGAAGAGTAATAGTTTTGACCTTTTTTATGGAATGCGCCACGTCAAACAACCCGTCAAACACCATGCTGCCTTCATCAAAGTGATCGGTTACAGTCATACGCAACACACACAAGTCAAGACAGCTTGACTATGGAGAAGGTTCAGTTCATCCAATGAGCAATGTATCTTGCTCTCTTTTGGCCACAAGTTGACACACCTAGCATAAAGAAGTTGCGTACACAAACGTAGCCACCGCTTTTGAAGGGGATATATCAGGCTTAGTAGATTTAAAAGCTGTGTTTAAAAGCATCCTACATACGAGATAAATGCGTGTATCCTTTGAGAACTGTGTTTGTTTTCTCACTGTTGTGGCAATACAGTACGATCTCATTAATAAATAAGTGGCATGTGCAGGTGAAACAGATCATGGAAGAAGCGGTGACACGCAAATTTGTCCACGAGGAAAGTAGCAGCATCACTTCCCTTTGCGGTGAGCATCTCTTCTTGCTCTTCTTTCGTGCTGATCATAAAGGAAGGCACATAAAGAAAATACACTACCATTGTAGCTCAGAAAACCATCCCTGTCTCACTTTTTTCTGGCAGTCATCATCGAAATCCAGCAGAAAGAATGTCAGAAAGCAGCCCTCGATTCTGACAGTGCTGCTTTCGTGTCTTGTTGTAAGGTAGCTATATCAGCAAATTGTGGAGTGGAAGAATTAAAACAACGAACAGTAGTTTTACTAAAAAATAATCAGTGCGCTCATCCATTCATCTCTGGAAAGTGAAAGTACTATTGTAAGAGGGCGACTAATTAACAGTGTGGCCCATTAAGCTCACCTAGACTGCTCGATTTCGCTCTGAATTTGCAAAACAGTTTGACAAAACCTGTATGAAGTTCTAGCAGTGGTGAGATAAAGCTTATTTAGTGGTGATGCTTTATTTATGCATGCAACGTGTATAAAACTTCATCACATCATTAATTAAATTTCTCATGGTAGCCATGCTGTCAAGAGCTTTATTTTAGAAAGGTGCTGTAAGGAAGCATTAACAGACACTGTCTGTGGCTCAAGTGGTACAATGTAGACCTGACTTTACTTTTTAAAAGTCACATGAAAGTTTTTTTACGTTGTCAATAAATATTCAACATAGGAGCAACACGTAAAGGCTAGCTAGTTGGTACTGATTCATTCTTAAATGATTGAAGTGCTACGAAGACAAGGACAAGAGAGGCAACGACACGGGCGCTTACTCCCAACTACAAGCTTTATTGCTTGAAAAGAAAATATATGCCTAAACCCGACTCCGACACCCGCATCTGTGCACCGTGGAAAAAAAAGCAAAAACCAGAAGAAGAATAAGCCATCCGTCTTTGGCCAAAGAAGTAAAGCTGGTAGAGGAGAGGATGTAGCCAATTGGGGAGGGGGGGGGGGGCATCTGCGTATTCTTTTTTTTTTCTTCTGTTCTTTTTTTTTTCCACGGTGCGCATGTCCGGGTGTTGGGGTCGGGTTTAGGTATATATTTTCTTTTGAAGCAATAAAGCTTTTAGTTGGGAGTAAGCGCCCGTGTCGTTTCCTCTCCTGTCCTTGTCTTCGTAGCGCTTCAATTATTTAAGAAGGTTCAATATAGGTTAATTAAAGCACCAACGTGAAGTTGATATCTCCGCCTATATGAGCATTGGTAGAGTTAGGTCACCCATATAATGCCTGGAGCAGATGCGCGTAGCAGTCCGGTGCCTCACAGTGTGGCTGTCGTGCAGCTGCGGTTGATTCATGCCTGTCGCATGGCCTGAAGCGCCGAGCACTGGGCCTTTTCAAGACCAACTCGACCACAGCACTCCTGCACAAAATGGCCAAGCACTTTGAGCCAGCTGCTGCCATTGCCCGAGCGGTCACCCAAATGGAAGCAGCAGCTGCACTCACCTCAGACTCTTCAACAACGTGAGTGCCTATCGTGCCTGAGCATGTTGTCAGTAAGTTTCTCCCCGAGCTGGCTCAATGCTCTCACAACAAATTATCTTAAGGTTTAGCCCAAAGACACAGCACCGCATTGTCATCTTACTTTCCTCTTTAACCTTAAGATATGCAGTAGCACCGTTGGTTTCGTTGGACGAAACTATGTTTGGGAACAAATCATATGTACTTTTCTGGCAACTTGTGCCTAGGAAACATTGTGGTAATGAACGGGATGATGATGCACGGCGTACATGTTGTGAAATATACTCAGAGTAGTGGAATGCATGTCCTAGAGAAAATATGCATGTCCTAGAGAAACAGAGAGGATTTGCAGCAGTAGTCGTCAATGCAGCGCCACCTCCGGGGGCTGCATTTCTTAGTTTTTCAAAGGGGTGCGGCTGAAAGCCACGGGGGACGATAGGTGATGTGGCTGAGGCGAACGGGACGATGGGCAATGTACTTGCGGCGAACGGGATTGGTGTCCACACGGCGAAGGTGAGCGACTGTATCACGTGTTTCTAGCAGATTTGTCGGCGGCGTTAGACTCGGGCAAGGGCGAAAAGTAACGGGCATTACCGTCGAGACGGATCATATTCGTCGTTGTGGAAGGTACTGAGGACGATGGGTTGTGGCAGTAGTGAGCAGTATGCCAAACACAGTGGCAGGTGAAGCTAATCGGGCGGTCGTCCGCAATTCTCCACTCAGTTGGGTGGTGGCAACGAGGAGAGAACCGTCGGCTTAGGGAGAACATTGTAAAATGTTGTTTACTGACTCTGGGGGTGGCGACAGAACACACGTAATTCACTGCAATATTTTCAAGTTCCTGATGAATGATGGCTTGCACGAGAGGAACTGAAACAGGGGTGGCATTGGAGCTGCGCAAGTAGAATGCTGGGGGAACGCCATCACTTCCAGTTCATGACGAACAATTTGTGTCTGGTCTTCTGGACGGGGGAGGACGCTGCCGCGCCGACTGGTCATCACATGTTGGCGTTGCGGCAGTGTTTGGGTGCCTAGCAAACAGCTGCAGATAGTGGCGGCTTATTGTTCGAACAGACGACATTCCTTGATGATAGTGTCCATGGTGGAACAGCCCCTGCACATGAGGAGATTGAGTGCGTCATCTGCTATCCCCTTCAGGACGTGCTCGACCTTCTCACTTTCCGTCATGTCACTGTTGGCCTTACGGCAAAGAGCCAGCATGCCCTTCATGTAGGAGAGGTAGGACTCTGTGGAAGATTTGGCGTAGCTGGCCAATTCCTTTTTTGCGGCGATCTTGCAACTGGTGGGTTTTCCAAATACTTCTCGTAACCTTTCTTTGCATCGGTCCCAGCTGGTGAGTTTTTTGTTGTTTTACCACAGCTTTGCTGTGCCTCTCAAGTAGAACAACACATTAGCCAGCTGAAGCATGGGATCCCATCTGTTAGGTACACTCACGCGTTCAAACATGGCCAACCAGTCTTCAATGTCGACACCATTGGTCCCACAGAATGTACTGGGATCCTTAGGTGGTACGAAAACAAATGGTGGTGATGGCGACGTTGATGGAGACAGTGACGTTGATGTGGAGCGTTCAACAAAAAATCATGGTTGGGAAAGCGGTGCGACGTCCACTGTGGAGCTCCATTGCCTGCTGTAGTACCCCGCACCTCCCACCAATATGTTATGGGGTTGTTTGCTTTATACAAAATTCAAGATGGCTGACCAGCACACTCGCGCGCTTCTTCAGCTCTTCGTCTTCCTTTACTTCATCTCTTCATAACGATATGAACCACGCCGACAGGAAGTTTTCTTTTTGTGCCAGAGAGAATGAGGAAGAGGAGACTTTGCTTAGTGTGCTACCCTACAGATTAAGGTGGGGGGATCCAGTCTGGCTTAATTTGTGTTTGTTAAACAAGAGATTGGGACACTCAAGTCTGTTGCCATGAACTACTTGTGTGCTTTTTTTTGACTGTTGAGGAGCAAGGCCAGGATCTTAGGACGTTATCTTTCAGAAAAGATCAATCGTACAGTCTGAATGCACACCAGAGAGCAGAGAGTTTAGAGGAACAGTTGCTGAATTGCAGTTTATTCATGTTTTTATTACCATTTTCGCTGAGTACATGTGCAAATCAACCATTTTTCTATGCAGTATGTAGCTGCATCAATTAGTGATATCTAGTTGACTTATAGTAGCTGTGACACATATTGGGAGCAACTTCTTGGCGACTCCAGCTGTAATAAAAGCTGAGGCCGCTTGAACAATGATTGTTCTGGGCAGCAAAGAAACATGATTTTACATGAGAGATGTTGTAATTGTCATGATATGCCCACTCTTGATGTGGTATAAGGGATGTCGACACTCAGACATGGGTACATCAGCATGATAGTTACTGGTAATGCCACATACTATCATACTATATCCTGGCAGCCAGCAAAAAATTGTCACCAGCAGTACGATGGCAAGTAAGACTTCTATGTATGAGAGACATCATAAATCACAATCTGGTAGCTTCCAAATTCATGCAAGACACAATTTCATTCATTGTGTCTGTATGAGCTGTTTGCCAATGCTTGACGCGGAACCGTGCATCAAGGAAAGGTTTGAAAAAAGCAGAAAAACTCGGAAGTTGCTCTGCAATGACAGAAAGTAGAGAGGCAATGGGCTTGCATACTGTGTGAGGTGCAGAGATGTGGGCTTTATCTTTATTTCATTCATTTGTTATCAGGTAGTAATTCAAAGTGCCATGCTCAGCAGGCTCTAACAACCCTGCTTGGTTAGGGCTAATTTCGTAAATTGTTCTTCGATGCTTCAACATACTGCCAAATGAGAGGACTTTGTGCTTAGTAAAGTAGGAAAAAATTGGGGGGACGCTAAAGCTTCGCCTTTTAGAGTTGAACGCGATAGCGATATCCTGTACCTAATGCATACTTCAAGCACTTAGTGCATACTACGTAATGGGTAGGATGCTTTAAACCATGGGCAATGATATGAGTGGGAAATGTTTTCGAACTTGCTATGCACTCACTACATGGTCTTAAGGGAATACGCGCAGTAACGTGTGTGCCTTTTGTAATGGGTGGCCGGCTTTGAACCACAATGTCATTATGACATTCACATGTTCTGACGCCCGATGGCAATGTACGCTTGTACCACGCAATATTACTGCGATATTACATGTTGTATTGTGACGCCTGTATGCAGGACGCGTGTGTTTGTAAAGGATGAAAGTTACTTTCACTGCATTTTCAAGCAGAGGAAGTTATTTTCATAGTAATTCCAAGGAGAAGCGTGGCTGTGTGGTAGAACATCTGCTTGCCACGCAGACAGCCTGGGTTCGATCCTCACTCGAACTCGGAAATTTTATTATTTATTTTATTTGCATCTTTCTTGATTTTTCGGTCACGGACAAGATGATGATTTTTCACTCACAACCAACGACGCCGCCGCCGCCGCCGACACCGACGCCAGAATTTCTGCGAAACTAGCTGTTTAACGCTGTCGCGTTAATAGTGGTCTGTCATGTAAAAAGCTTTTGGCAAACGCAATTGCTTTCTTCTGTAAGACACGAAAGGTTGGACAAGTTAGTCTTTGTTGTAGTTTCCTGAAACAGGACACAGCAGTAGAAATGCAGGTAAATTAAAGGGCTCTCTTCCGTGAAGTCCATTGTCTAACAATAACATTGCTGTGATTTTCCCAAGGACGTGGTTCATCCATTTCATTTAATGAAACCCTGTATATCCAAGTATATAATTACTGAGTCGTGTAATACGTGACGTTAGGAAACAGCCGAGGGGATGGCCTTGTGTGCTGCTCACAAGCAGCGTGAAACGCTCAACATATGAGATCTTGCCTACCTGCCTGAACAGGGAATGTGGTTTTATTCTCTTCGCCATCACGACATTTCAGAAATAATGCAACAGTGTTTCTTTGAGCTGATACAAGTTGAACGACACCCAAGTTATGTGTGCTGTGACGTCACTCCTAAATAGCCCTGATTCTGAATAGGCAACGTGAGCACCCACTGGATGCCATATGTACATATTTTAGTATGCACAGCGCTAAATTCAAGCAACTGTGTTGTGTTTTGCTGATCCTACATTTTTGATGAAACAGTTTTTGTGAGCTGAGCATTGGGGTTATGATAGTAACCCATAGATGGAGACATTTTGCCGATGTAGTGGATGCAGGCTTTTGTCGCAATGGTATTGTAGCATCAATAGCTTCTCTATGTTTCGGGTGGCTGTCTTCCATATCCCTCTATGCATTGTGCAGGGAGAGCCGCCTACGCAGCCAGACAAGTCGTCGTTCGTTGTGGTCGGCAAGCGGGCGATACATCTGGATCCGGTTGGCACTCTTCGAGAAGCAGTTGGCTTGCATTGTCGACCACTTGGTCCATAATTCCAGGTCTGTAATTGAGGCTGGAAAGAGTTCAAATTTACACACTTGTATGCCACTGTTTTACTGTGTGTGCTACATACGTGTTACTGTGTGTGCACTGAGCTACTACTACTGCACGTTAATAACACTTCTTTTTGTATATTTTTATTGCGATAGCAATTATATGAACACTCTCGGCTGCTTTTCGCCGTCGGCGTCGCCGCCGCCGTTGGCCGCCCCCGTCATCCCCCGTATATGTATATGTATCTATATAACTGGCTCCGCCCGTCGTTCGTGAGCGTGAAAAGGCGCGAGGGGGGGGGGGTCCCTCGAGCGACCTTCGATTTTACGAGCGCGGTCGTCGCGGGCGCGCGTGTTATCTCCCCTTCTCGGCGGCCGACAGCGGGGGGCCGGTGTACCCTTCTACGTGCTGCGCTCTCAACACGAAGAGAATGTGGTGAGCAGAGTGTCCCTGGAGCGGCCGTATGCTCTTAAACCAGTGTTTTCTAGAGTTGCGTGAGATCGGCTCCAAAAGAGTTAGCTGCCAGCCTTACTTCGTGTAACAATACAATTTGTTGCTATCACATTCATTGCTTCCCCCTTGCGGTGAAACTGTGACTTCTTTTTTTACCCTTTCTTTTTTTTTTTTTTAAGTGCGGAGAACTTTAGGAGGTCAGGGTGTTGTATGCTGTTGTCGTCGCTTGGCGTTACGCAGGCAAAACCACACGTGGCATAGCCAGCTGTAGCATACTGAGCGCGCGCTCGTGCCAAAGAGACGTCTTCTTCCTCTTGTTCTTCAAGCGCCTTGATGATGATATAAAGTGTGGACAGTTCTACTTTGGTGAGGGAAACACGACAACACAAACCACATATGAAAACTGAAAGAGGAAGCAAGTGAGAAATAGAAAGAGAGAGAAAGAAAGGAAAAAAAATAGGAAGAAAAATAGAAATAAAGAGAGAAAAAAAAAACGGAAAAGAGAACAAGAAAGAAAGGAGGAAAGAAACAGGAAAACGAAAGAGAAACAGAGAAGGCTGCCCAGCTCCGCACTTCCTTCAGGCTTGGCACCACTAGGCGAAGCTGCTTAAATTTTTTTTTCTTTCTTACCTTTCTATCCCCCCCTTCCACAATGCACCATGGCAAACTGGTTCATTTTCTTCCAACTAACCTCCTTAGCTACCTTTCACTTAACCTTTTTCTTTCTCTCTGCAGCATACAGATCAAACATATCACTTGTGCCATTAAATATACATCATTCCATTTGCTGCGAGACTGCGAAGTGACTGCTTTGGTCGTGTTGTCCGGTGGTCTCACTATAGTCTCACTGGCAACTTGCGAGGGTGGAGCTCCTGGTCGATTCGGCGGATCTCAGCAACCTCAGTGATGTGATAGCTGTGCCAATTGCGCTAAACTGCTGAAAAAGACCAATCCTGCTACATCCTGCTACATTTTCACTGTTCTGCGCCAAAGCTTCACCAAGTATGGTGTTTTCGTATGTCGAAAACGAAACTAATTTTTCGAGGTCGAAACACCATAGTGTGCGCCTATCTTCACATGCATACACGACGCTACAGTCGCTGTGAGTATGCATAGATTAAGGAAGACGTGCGCACTTGTGCAGGGCTGGTCAGTCTACCTTTCTATTATAGGCACCGGGCGCGGGGACTGGTGGCGCCTCTTTCGGTGGCGACGGGGAACTAATGGAATGGGAGTGCCGAAAAGGGCGCAGGCGCTTGCTGCGGGGGGCGCGGGGCTGGACGTTCGTTTCTCTTCATTGTGCTCTCGTCGCTTGTGTCGTGCGCTGCCGAAATCTACGTGTGCGCGAAGACTGAAGATTACAATATCTAAACGGTCGGCGAAGGATCGAAAATAAATGGAAAACATAACAGGAACGGGGGCGTGCAAAACTACAACTGAGGAACAAGTGCAATCGGCGAAGCATCCAGTAAAGACGAAGGGAATGGGAGATGTACGCTCTATTTTTTTTTAATGTTAGGGGACAATGTTAACGTATAGACAGAATAACAAAGTATTAGGAAAAATTCGGCAGATCCCACGTATTGTGGGAACCGATTTTATCCGAATCAGCGAGTCTATGCTGCATTTTTTTTTTTTTTTTAGCTTTAAGTCACGCGTAACGAGGTGGATCGACGTGTTTTTATAGATGGAGTTGTGTGCACATAGTGTGCTTAATAAGCATGCCGACTACACTGACGTTTAAAGGCTAACTTGTGGTCTGACGTAATGTTAGCGCTCATGTTAGAGAACAGACGTCAGTGTTATTGAAACGAAGCGCACGCTACGTTGCGATTCACATTTCGTGCCGATGCTGTGTATATCATACGCGTAGCGTTGATCAGAGTATTGTTCCGGGTCGAGCAACGCTTGAATATAGCTTGCAGATTCATAGGAGCACATTTGTAATGTTTATCTGACGGTTATAAAAGCGGAGCCACCATTGCAATCAAAGGGGTACAAAGTAGCACAATCTTAGAAAATAAAGACACAAGAAAACAAGTACGAGGGAGCGCCCGACCTTTCTGCTCCCTCCTACTTCTTTTCTCGTGTCTATTTTCTAAGTTTGCGCTAATATGTACCCCTTTGATGTTAACCAACTCGCCCAACAAGAAGTCTTAATAAAACCAAGATTGGCGTTAAGCCGACGTAATGCCTGTTTCATATGAGTACATGAGTAATGTTTATTACCTTGTCATGAAATTAGATAGCCAGCACTGCAACCACAATTGACGTTGGTTGCACCGACATTTTCTTGAGCATAGGATCTTTTCAAAAGTAATTTCAAGTCATGGCTTGGCTCTGTGGTAGAATATTTGATATCCGCTCAGAGTACCTGGTTTCGACTCCTGCTGGGATCCGGATTTCTATTCTTTGCATACGTCGGGTTCACGTGGCTGATGCCGGATTTTTTGGACATGCACCCGCTTAAATTATCAATGTCTGTTCTCGCCGTTCCTGGGTCGATCCACTGGGAATAACCTGTGCCTCATACCAGCATCCCGCGGCCCGTGGTATACGCCCGGTATGTGCCGCACGTGACTGGAAAGATTTTCGCGCTACTCATACCACCATATCACAACCAGACAGCCATGTTCGTCTTATTTCCGTACCCACCTATGCCAATTTTGGTTAATGTCAACTTAAGGAGGCGACCACGAGAGCGCCCAGATGTAGGCGGCTAGATAGAGAAATAGAGGCATTTATAGATAGAGATAAGAAATGCTTTGCGTTTAAAATAGAAATAGGAATGGGGATACCTAGATCTAGCTCCATATCGTAGCTTATCGCATTGAACTTCGTCTGCGGGGTGCACTTGCAAAGAAATTTGCAGTCGTTGTCGCTTTTATATTCCTTGATGTCAAGCACGTGGCCAGCTTCGTGCAAGCGGTGACCCTTCTCTAGAGCAAACGCATGAAAACGCGCACGCCGTCTGGTCAAGCCTTGAAAGCCGCAACGCAATGTAACTGGCATCGCCATTAGCGCACGTGCGCTGTCAGTACTCGCCTTCCCGCCAGGAGCCCAACAGTGAGGAGCAGCGAGTTTGGCAGTTAAAATACAAAGATGTTTATTTTACAACACTTTCGCCAATCGGGCCGGTCTCATTTGCAGTCCCGAAAGGGAGGAGGCATCGTGCCTCTGGTCCGCCTCCAAACGAAAGCAAACGCATAAAAGCAGAGCATCACGCAAAGAAGCCTAGTCGATTGACGTTCCGACGGTGCTCCTGGGTGTGAAGACATGAAAAGAACATGTGTCATCCTTCTTGATGACTTGGCGACCATTGAATGCTGCCACGACCGCAAACGACTGCGGGGGAGTCTCCCTGGAGCCCGACGAGTGGCCCCGTTATCTGAACACATGTCCGACAGTCGAACGCTTCGTGCTTTGTTCACGAAACACTGTTGCTGCCGCTTCTCTTTGCCTTGGGCGACAAACGAAACGGCTTACAGCTTGCGATTGTCTAAAAAGAAACGCCGCCGCTACTACTTAAATACGTTGCCGAAAGTAGCCGAGCCTTCTCCGCGTCGTCTGCTTCACATGCCAGTGCTTTCGCTGCCGCCGCTAGGGCGCTTTTCGGGAGGGGCGCCGCTGGCGCCGTACGACGGCCGCCCGGTGCCTATACCGTAGACCGCGTCGCCTTGAGGAGCAAATATGCGCACTATGACCAAAACACCTTTTTTCAAAAAGTGTATTAGCATCTTGAATTGGGCTGGTTGGTACATACCTATATTGAATGAAGAATTGTGAGTAAACGCGACAGACAGGGACGTAGAAGAAAATCGACACGGAAGAAAATCGACACGGAATGAAGAAACAGCGCTGCAACAGGACGGAGACAAGAAGACACAAACACAGTGTTGGTTGTTAGTCAGCGCCGTGTTTGTGTCTTGTTGTCTGCATCCTGTTCCAGTGCTGTTTCTTCATTCAAAAAGTGCACATGTGCAAGAAGTGACAGACATGCAGCCGCACGATTCCCCGAATCAACTCATGCGACTGCAATGTAAATTCTTATTCCCTTAAATTTACAAATGTTGAAAGGTTAACGTTCGCGGGCCTTCTGTGCCGACAAAACGCAAAAAAAAAAACGCTGTTGCAGAAAGTCACTGACTAACTTTTCAGTGCTCCTCGTTTATGCGCCGTATTTCCCCGTGGAACGGCAACTGGATTTCCACATGTTTTCAATTTCCCAAGCATGATGTCGAATGCAGTGGCATAGGTCGGCACTTTAAGGGAGTACTCGCTCAAACTCACTCACCACAATTTTTTCAGCCTTCGCACTCACTCACGTCCACTCACACTCATGAGTACTCACTCACGTTCACACTCACCTCCACTCACACTCCTGAGTACTCACTCACGTTCACACTCACGTCCACTCACACTCATGAGTACTCACTCATACTCAACTCACCACGTTCAAATGAGTGTGAGTGAGTGTGAGTTGAGTGCACTCATGAGTGAGTGTGCCGAGCTCCATAGGTCGGCACTTTAAGGGAGTACTGGCTCAAACTCACTCACCACAATTTTTTCAGCCTTTGCACTCACTCACGTTCACACTCACGTCCACTCATACTCATGAGTACTCACTCACGTTCACACTCACGACCACTCACACTCATGAGTTCTCACTCACGTCCACTCACACGCATGAGTACTCACTCATACTCAACTCACCACATTCAAATGAGTGTCAGTGAGTGTGAGTTGAGTGCACTCATGAGTGAGTGTGCCGAGTCTAGGTCGGCACTTTAAGGGAGTACTCGCTCAAACTCACTCACCACAATTTTTTCAGCCTTTGCACTCACTCACGTTCACACTCACGTCCACTCATACTCATGAGTACTCACTCACGTTCACACTCACGACCACTCACACTCATGAGTTCTCACTCACGTCCACTCACACGCATGAGTACTCACTCATACTCAACTCACCACATTCAAATGAGTGTCAGTGAGTGTGAGTTGAGTGCACTCATGAGTGAGTGTGCCGAGCTATGTGCAGTGGCGACTGCAAACCACCACTTGAGTGTTGCACATGCACGCCCTCGTTTTCAGTGACGATGCGAGTTGCTGCTTTCAGAATGAGAAAGATCTGTCTGCCCACCCCTTTCAGAATACAACCACTGCAAAGCTTTTCGTTGACTCAGCACCAAACCGACATCCGCGGTCGCTATACCAATGAGATGGCTGCGCGCAGTTAGCGCTCGTTATGCCTAGCCTGCGGGTTTTGGTTCACGGTCGGGTGAACAGCTGCGACAACTACCCATGCATAAGCCTGCCAACCTTGCAAGTCTGCCTGCTGGCGGCAAAGGTGAAAGCCTGCATCGCAATGCCTTTACATTTGCGGAACAGCACCTTCACTGGTGGTGGAATAGACCCTTTCAGTAAAAGGGTGCCACGCGGACCACTACAAGCTGCCATGTTTAGGTTGCCACAGCAGACGACTCTGTCTGAGGCTGGGGGGTGCGTGACGTTTCACTTGCACGGCAGCCTGCTCACGTGCTGTGAATTGTGTTGGAAACGTGTTGCCAAAGATGGTTCAAAAGCCCAATGGGCATTGAAAGTCCGATGGACATCCACTGGTGTCATGAGTAAACGTCATACGGCGGGAGAACGACGACGATGACGAAGCCATCGAAGTATTCGAAGCGGCACGAGCGCGTGCTCGGAACATTCCAGAGCGCTCGAGGCACCTGGACCCGAGCCGAAAAGGAAGACGAAGAGGCGGGAGCGGGCATTGTCTGCGTGGACTGCGAAGCGGGAGGCTGGATCGCCAGCTGATGGCCTGGTGACGGGAGCGACGGGCGTTCGAGTCGGCTACCGGTGACGCGGGCGTCCCGAGGTGTGGCCGGCGTACTCGACGGCGTTCGAGCAAGGCTCCTCGGGGATGCGGCTACCGCGCCCGGCAAGCACGGACATTCCCGGAGCAAGCCCCCCTTCTGCTGCAGGCCACCAAAGGCAATCCCCGGAGTGCCACGTGATCGGTGGGACACCACGCCAGGTCAACGCGACGACGACGTTAGGCCTAATGGGCTTAGCGGTCGGGCCAGCGGTACGACGGCCTGCTTGTGGACAGGCTACGACTGGCCTGCCGGGCTTCGGAGTGTACACCAAGAAGGGTGAAGGCATCATGGGTTACGACTGTTGACCCAACGGGAACGGCGACTTTGGACATTGGCAACTAGGGTCAAGTAAGGCCGGCCCAACGCGGTATAGTTGTTATAAGACTGCAGTGACAGGCGAAGAGTAGGGCAGTTTAGTTATGGAGTAGGTTGCTGGTTCGAGTTGGAAGTGACTTTATGAGTTAATTTTGTACATTTGTGTATTTTCAGAGTGCCGCGTGTTTTCTTAGTTTTTTGATAAATGTTTGCTGTGTTTCACTTGCCGAGTCTTTGACTGAGTTCATTGCCCGGGTCCGCCCGAATCCGTGACAACTGGTATGCCAGTTTTGGACATACCAGTGGACATACGGATGTCCACTGGAGATCCTCAGAAATCCGCCAGCTATACTATGGTCGTCCGTAGGACCCTTATGCGCAAAAAAATTGGCAATCCGTCAAACGTCCGATGGGTGCCAAAAAGCGTACATTTGGACACAGGACGGACATGCAGTTAGCCCTTTCATTACGTGCAATGGACGTATGTGGGAATATCGTTGAAATTAACGGACGTTCATCGGACATTGCTTTATGAGGCTTAACAATGGAGAGTTTTAGTGCTGGGGCCCCAAGCGGCTTGCGTACGTGAGCCCTTGCGTTCCTTTGTATTCTCCACAGGTGCGGCGGTGAGTAAAAAGGAACGCGAGAGCGTGCGCACGCAGGCAGCTTGGGGTACTCGGCACTAAAACTCTCTAATAGAACGCTCATCCTCGCCATACGCGATTGGTCGAGGGTCTCGTGTAAGCACTACGACCGGGTCGTTTACGCGAGCCTCGACTTATTGCGCATAACTAGAGCGAATGTTCTATTATAGCACGCAAACAAGATCGCGCCCTTAATGAACAAATTGGTACAGAGGCGTAGCCAGGGGGTGGCACACTGGGCCCGTGCCCTCACACCCCCCCCTCCCCCCCCGAATTTTTTTCGCGATGGCATACATAGTGCAAAATGACCATTTGCCTGCCCCCCCCCCCCCCCTTCAGATCAAGGAGGTGCCCCCCCCCCCCCCCCCCCCCCCCCCCAAAAAAAAAAAAAAATTCTGCCTACGCACCTGCCTTGGTACCTGCCAGGTTTAATGCTTCTGTAGCATTTACAACGTAGTATGCTGCAACTAAGATATCAAGCAAACAAGGAAGTGACAAACAGTACGGGGTACAGCAATCTATATTTCTTTTAAAAACTGCAAATGACTTTCAAAAACAAACAAGTCTTCACATGAAATTTCATCAACAACAACGATTACATGATGCACTCATGTAATCGCGCGGTCCCAGGCCCAATGTCTTGCACAAACAGAAGTGAAGAAAAGCTGCATACAAGAAAAAGCAAGTAAGCTACGTATGATTTACAACAAATAAGACAGATTTCCAATTACAGATGTGATAAAATGCTGTCATGTATTTATAAATAACAATCAATCATAACTGCACTCACAGTGCGAGGTGCCTACAGTAGAAGCATTGCCCTTTGTCAGCGACAGGCCGGCATAGTTGTAAGCATGCTTGCTTACAACTATGTCAGCTTGTCGCCGCACGCACGCACACACACAGGAGCTGTAACCCGCAGAAGAACAAGATTACTCAAAATAGTTCGATTTAGTCTTGCTTACGATTCGCACTGGTGCGTTTTCCATAGTTTCACGCTCGACCAAGATTCAGCCACCACCAAACAACGGTCACATTTACTGTTTTAATTACAATTCTAAAACGTTCCAGTAGAAATGACGAAAAGTCAGGCGTACTTAATTTCACTTACCGAAAGAAGTACGCTATCCGAACGTGCGACGTTTTTAGCTGCTTCATAGCTACAACGAAGGTGGCGAGCAGATCCGGCCATTGTTGAAACGAACCATCGGCGAAAACACAGTGTAGAACTTGTTTCACGAATCACTGATGGAAAATATGCGGAAAACAGAATGAGCACAGTTATTTGACGCCGGATAACAGCCAGTAATCCGTACAGAAAAGCTGGAAACACTACACAACACGCCAAACGATGAACGCCGGCCTGCCGATCGAGCTACCACGGACTGTTGCAGCGGAAGGACAAGTTTCAACATGAGTGACATGCTCGAGTACCACGTCACCGCGTCTCCACGTACCGCCGAAGCTGATACGTGCTGGTGTGCGCGCCAATGCGCGCCTGCGTTTTGCTCACGTGTCGCACCTGTTGTCGGTCGCAGTTGCACGAGCATGTTGCTGAAAGCATCGTTACGAGCGCCTTGGCTGCCTTGGCTTGAAAAGAATATGCCACACGCACATACACTCGTGGTTGTGGTGTGAAAGCAATTGTTTTGGGAGGTTGTTAGCTGCGTCATTTGTTAGTAAAACCGACGGTCACCGCTCTTTTGACATTACGTTTTGGCATTTTGGCACTTACATCTCGACACAAGATTCGAAGAATCATTCAGGTGGTCGTTGAATGCTGGCAATATAGTGTCTAAACAATGTCTCAAAGTATGCGTTTTGAACTTGTTTGGCAGATCAGGCTATGTTGGAGTTGTTAAAGAGACTAATACACTGTATGCAAGCACATTTGAGGCGCAAATCTCACCTTTTGAAAATGTCTATTTGAGGTCATCTCGTAGACCAAGACGGCTATAGCCGTTTGTAGCCGTTCCGAAAAGTCTTTCCAAGATTTTGTTTCTTGGGATGTCTCGTGGATGTCCATCTGCTGTCCAAATCATTACGTCCACGTGAAATCCAGTGTAGATATCCTTTGGATGTTCGAGACAGAAAACAAAATGGACGCAAAGAACAACCGAAATGCGATGGCCCTAGGTCATCCTGTAGATAACTGGCTACGGAGGTAGACGTTCGGCTATAATTCGGATGTCCACAGGATTTTTGTGGCCCATTGGGAGGTGCTGTGTTCCATAATGTCACCAATGAGGGTACTGTGATGAGAACAGGAAAGTAAGTCATGGACATGTGAAAATTATCAATGTAAACGTACACACGTGCTGCCACCTCGGTAGAATATATGCGTCACTGTTATTATCGTTGTGGAATGCTCTAGGCCATGTATGTAGGCATGTTGTGGATTTGTACGTAAAATGCTTGTCCGCATGATTGATGACATGGTATGGACCATCGTAAGTGCGTTGCAGTGGCTTCCGGCATCGCTAGCTCTGTGGGAATATGGGATGTAGTATGTTTGCCGACAGTGTGGTTCAGGGGCACGAAGTGTGTGGAATGAAACTTGCAGTCTGTCGATGTAGTCAGCTGGTTCAGGCGTGGTGATGAAACGATAGGGTAGTAATGATGCCAAGCCACTGTAACAAATATATTTTGCCGAACACAAGGTCTAACTGGCAATCCAGTCGTCGTGATGCCTCGGTGGACTTGACTATACTCCATTTCGCACATGAAGTGCAACCCTGTTCAAGCTGCACAACAAGTTCAGTCAGCAAAATGCATTACTCCGTATGTCTTTTTCATCGGTTTTCGCGATTGCGAATTCTCGTGTGGGCCTAGCATAAGCCTGTGCCTGAGGTGTCACGACCGGCTATATAAGAAATACTAGAAGCCCCAAACAACAATCACTAACTGACATTGAACAACATATTAAAAGCCACGTAACAGAGTTTACACATAAGGTACAAATTATCTCCATGTATGACTCAACCTAAAATTGAAAAGGAAATCACATTATGGGCCATAAAAAGTTGAACTATTTGTTTCCTTCAAGTCGCGCTTTGCACCTGACGCATGAAACGGGGTACTATACACAAAAGTGATTGGCACTGGCTGCTCAAGACTTTCAGTGTCGCGCACCCGCCTCGTTTCTCAGGTGGGCCGCCGTTCTCTTCTTCGTCGACGATGCTGCTATAATGTTGGTGTAACTGTGTGTCAGCTGCTTGTAGCTCCAATGGACATTCTTCCTTGCCCCCGAGGCTGATGCCAGCCAATCCATGGCTCGGATCCATAACAAGGCGAGCCTCCGGTTAGCGATCTCTCATGTTCCAATAATCTCTGGTTAATGTAGCGGCCCGTCGGTAAGATCGTTAACCAGAGGTTCACCTTCTAATCTATAGTTACATTGTTGAGAGTGTAAGTGCATGCAAAAATTCGGTGAATATGCGATATCGTACCGGCATCTGATGATTGAGGCATGGCATATCGGCAATAGTAGTGGTAGCGCATGCGTGAGCCAACTGTCAACCAACTTGCATAAAGATGAAATCAAATGCCTTAACAGTTATCTTTCATGTAGACCACGATGTGTGCCAGATTGATAGGTTCGCCTATTGCATGGTCATGCGCAGATAAGTTTTCGTGCCTTCTTTCTTTTCTGCCTTTGTGTGCATCTTCAGTTGTTAGTCGGCGTTTGTGGTGTCTTGACTCTTGCGTCCGTGTTTGCGCACCCTCGTCTTTTTGGAATGAACACTTGGCAACTAGCTCAGCTCTCTGTTACTCATAACTTTGTAAAAAATTGAACTGCGCTAGAGACGAGACAACAGAAACGAAGTGGACAGGACGATCGCAGACTAACAACTGGTTTATTGAAATCACATACACTACTTATGTTTCAGCGCAAGGAGACACGAACACGAGAGAGAAGACACGAGGACCGTGTCATCGTGTCTTCTCTCTCCTGTTCGTGTCTCCTTGCACTGAAACATAAGAAATGCAGTACCAACTAGCCCACCAGTCGGTTTTACTGAACATACACTACCCTTACGAAACAATGCGCATGCACAGCGACAGTCATGACCACGTGACAGAATTGCACCACCCCCAAGACTCCTATCTGCAAAAGGAAATCACGCTCTTTCCTGGTAAGATACACAGATGTGTTGCTGACGCACTTATCAGGCTCGTGTCTTGCTATCCAAGAGGCCTCCAAGATTTCCCTTGCCCTTTGGCTCTTAGCTCGCCCTAGCACCTTGGTGCCACTAAAGACGGGCTTGCATTCCTGCGCGCATGCGCCACAATACACTGGTAGGCGCTTCCCACTTCCGTCCCCACGAGGACCTTTTCCAGGCAGTTCGCAATTGTATTGAACGTTCTGGTGCGGTGGCGTTCCAGAACTCGAGTGGTGTCTCGGTAGGGGGATTCTTGGAGCTGCTGGAGACTTGCCTTACCTCAACAATTGTGAGTTTCCAGGAAAACCCTTACATACAAAAACGAGGCATATGCATAGGGTCTTGCGTGGCGCCGGTGCTCGCTGAGATATATTTAGCCGATATAGATTGTTCGTTGTCTCGGGTGCTTACCGATGATTACGTTGTTCGTGTCTGTAGATACGTGGGTGACTTTTTAATACTTGTAAAAACTGACCCTAACCATGACCTAGAAGAGATAGCGAAGCGTATTCTTCATTCTTTTAAATCTGCAGCAACCAAGTTGAACTTTACTTTTGAATTGCCTGACAATGCATCTCTGCAGTTTTAGATTTAAAGTTGTGTTTCAAAAATAGCAAGCACTTGTGCTGGTCATACTCGCCACGCACGAACAGCGCCCTTTTACCTTTTGATGCCTCTCACTCGAAGCTTGTGAAGAGGGGCATAGCAGTGTCATGCTTAAGGTCATCTTTGACCAAGTCATGTCACCATAACGCCAAAGATAGTTTCTCTTCCCAAGTGAGTCGTCTCCGAAATGCAGGTTTCCCGCAGACGCTACTTCAGGCTGTAGCAGAATCACTATTGAAGGACGTGTGCCACGGTACCACGACCGCTGACGAAAATGATGAAAAAGATTCGGAGAAGAGAGAAAGGCGGAAGTGTGAAGTGAGGCCGTACATACACAAGGTGTCGCATGGCATTAAAAGGGTGGCGGGAAGATTCGGGGTTGATATGATTTTTTCAGTGCCTTGCAAGTTGTCGCGTTTGTGTGCCATGTCTAACGCAAGCAAAGTTAACAATGAAAGATGTGATGTTAAGCACAGACGTGCGTGTGTACCCTGTACAACTGAAGTGGTCTACGAATTCCCCCTGACCTGTGGAATGGTTTATGTGGGGCAGACCGGAAGTTGCATTAATAAGCGTTTGATGGAGCATGCTAATGCATTAGGAGACGGAAGTGGGAAGCACCTACCAGTGCATTGTGGCGCATGCGCGCAGGAATGCAAGCCCATCTTTAGTAGCACCAAGGTGCTAGGGCGAGCTAAGAGCCAGAGAGCAAGGGAAATCTTGGAGGCCTCTTGGATATAGCAAGACACGGGCCTGATAAGTGCGTCAGCGACACATCTGTGTATCTTTCTAGGAAAGAGCGTGAATTTCTTTTGTAGATAGGAGTCTTGGGGGTGGTGCCATTCTGTCACGTGGTCATGACTGTCGCTGTGCACGCGCATTGTTTCATAAGTGATTTCAATAAACCAGTTGTTAGTCTGCGATCGTCCTGTCCACTTCGTTTCTGGTGTCTCCTCTCTAGCGCAGTTCAATTTTTTACCAAGTTATGTCGTACCAACTAGCCCCCCCAACGTACGCTTCTCTCTGTTACTCATCTGCTGAACTTATACGAGGGTTTAAGCCATATTGCTGTGCAGTCATTTCACCTAGCATTAACAACAAGAAAAAAACAAAATTGGAGACCTTTCTGAAAAAGCATTCTTTCTTGCATCATGAGATTCAGCAGTATGTCATAAAATTTGTTTAGAGTTGTTTCACGGGCCTTCAGCATACATTGGTATGGGTTGAAGCAATGGAGAGTCATTGTTGCGAAATTTTAATCTTTTTGCTGCACTTAAATGAGTTGCAACTTATATGTACATCGAAAAGTAAAGTTGTGAGCAATATGAAAGGGAACACTGAAATTACCTTCAAGATTGGCGGAATGCAATTGTCAAGTGCAAAAGTGTTCGTGCCCCTAAACTTTCAAGTGGTAAAGTACCTTTTGCAAATCAATATGTATTATTCGTATGTGCACATGACCAGTAAATGTTGCTTTAACACGAACTCGGTGTTCCCATTAATATTGTTCACAACTGTATGTCTTTTTCGTGCTTCCTGATAAGCTACGTGTACAATGTACAAAATGGAACTTCTCTTTCTTACATTTGTGGGACTACTTTGAACTCTTGTGACCTTTTGTGCAGTACTTGATGAGTGAGACAGGAGGTGACATTGTTCTGTTTCAGCAAGTACTACGAGAAAGATGCCCTGGTTGCCGACCCTGTCTCCGGGCAAATTCTGGCTTCTCTGCTTGGTAAGTGGAACTGTGCCATGCGAGATTGTGCCGGTCTCCTTACCTGAGCTGTGGCTGTGCCACACTCCTTAATCATAATGCTACAGCAATTAAAAGTTTGTCCAAATCAGAAAGGAGTTCCACTGGCAAGGTGACTCTTTTCGACTCTCAAGCATGGCATTTTTTGATCGCCAAAGCAGGCAATTGTATAAAAAGAATTCTACTGCACCGACATGTATGGACCCATATTTTTGCGACGGTATGGAATGCTTCACATAGAAAAAGCGTATGCCCGTAGTTTACTTTGGCAACACCCACTAGCTGATAGCTCGCTGTAATAACACATGTGGAATGCAACCGCATGCTGCAAAAAGTGCTGCAAAAATTATTCTCTGTAAAACCCAACTATTGTAGCGAGGAACTACTTTTTTTTTCAAGTGTCTTTTAGCTGTACAAAAGTCCCTCTAATTTGTGGCTAATATAATAGCTGTTATAATTTTGCTGTTGTATTTCATTACAGTGTGCTGTCTTAAGTAAGTTTATCATGGTTTTGTGCGGACCACTTAAAAATATGCGCATTAGTTCCTGAGGGCATGATGCCACAGTTTTTTTTATCCCTCCGAGATGTAATATTTCTATATGCACAATTGATCTCAGGACACACGTGCATTAGGCAATAGCCTCTTCTATTAAATCTCTCAAGAAAGGAAACAATACACTGTTTTGCCTTTTTTTTCTCTAGAGCGTGTGGGTTTACTCTGTTATGAAGATATATAAAGAAGTCTTAAAAAATGAAAGGAAGGGGAAGATTGCGATGACAAAAATTTGTAAGCAGGGGTTGTGTGCCAACATTTCGGCAAGTGGACTTGTCTTCTTCAAGGCTGGAGCTGATTTCCTTAGCGCTAGTGTGTACATGCTTGGTACCCTTTCGTCCACTCTGAACAAAGGAGGAAGAGAGGGCAACTGGGAATGCAGGGGTGGGGGGAGAGGTCGCTCTAACGAATTGTATGAAGGAAGAGCAACATTAAGGAGAACTAACAGACAAGAAAGCCAAGGAAAGTGTAGGGCATGTTATTTGTAGTAATTATGGTGTAAATGTTAAGACACTAAAGTGGACAAAAAGATCACTTGCCGCTGGCAGGGACCAAACCTGTGACTTTCCAATGACGCGTCCGATGCTCTACCAACAGCGGTGGTCATCCCCCCCGCGTCCCCTTTTATGGGGTGTGTATGTGCATTTAAACCTTGGAGTGTTAGTCAGCATCACTAGTAGCCATGACGGCAAGCGTGGAACCTGCCAGCAGGCAGAAATAGTCTTCCAGAAAATGTGCTCCCAAACGTAAATAATATCCTCCATAAGTACTATCTAAAACTGCCAAGCAACGAGCGCCTTAGAAAAGCGTTTCCCGAAGTACCGAAGGTCATGTATTACCACAATAGGAATATTTAAGGACATGTTAGTGCATGCATTTTAAACCCCGCATTCTACTGCCCACATAACATCTTGCTCTCATCCAAGATGCAAGACTTGTGAACACCTTCTAGATGACATTTTAGTTAAAAGCGCTTCAAGTGACTATGTCCATAAAATAAAATCTAGTTTTACCTGCACTAGTTCAAACATTGTCTACATGATCGAATGTTCACATTGTCGCAAATGGTATGTTGGCAAAATGGGACAGCCTGTTAATGTTAGATTAAACAGGCGTCGGGCGGACATGGCAATGAAATTAACCGAAAGCAGTGGCACAGCATTTTAATGAAGCAGGTCACAACTTCGACAATCTCAAACTTTACATACCTCAGTCAGACTTTCGTCCCGATATATTTATTTTTTTTATTTTGTACAATACTTCAGACTGTAGTCCAAGCAGGAGAGGATGTACATAAACACACATACAAAAATGAAAAGGATCAGAACTTTTTGCGTAGCAAGGGTGAAGTAGATGGTAATGAGTTCCACTCTGTGATTGTTCTCGGGAAAAATGAATGTTTATATAAATTAGTTCTTGCGAATACATGTTTGATGCAATGGCTGTGCTTATGACGTGAGGCTCGGCCGAAGTGCTTCTGCAAGTAGTCGTCAGAGTTTATTCCGAGCTTACCATAATAAACCGAAGACAAGAAATTCAAACGTGCCTGTTTTCTCCTTTCAGATAGTGGTTCTAATTCGGCCGTCCGTAGCATATCTGAAGGGGAATCAAGACGTCTGAATCGTTTGTAAACGTAGCGGACGGCTAACCTTTGAATTTTTTCGAGTTTTTCTATATTGACTTGGGTATAAGGATCCCAAACAGCACTGCCGTATTCCAAAGAGGGCCTAATAATTGTTTTGTACGTCATCAATCTAAGAGAAGGGGGAGATTCGCCCAATTTGTGTTTCAGAAGGCCTAATTTTTTTCGGGCTGTAGAGCATATGTCATTTATATGGGTCGACCAGTTAAGACTGGAAGTTCATGTAATTCCTAAATATTTGCACGCCTGAACTTCTCCAAGGGGGGTTATCTTTTATACAGTAGGTAAAAGAAAGTTTGTTTAGTGATGCTCATGTGCACAGTTTTCTGAAGGTTAATTACCATTTCCCATTTGTTGCACCATTCTGCCAGTTTATTTAAAGTGTTATTCAAAGTGATTTGATCATGTACAGAATTTACTGGCGTAAATATGACACAGTCATCTGCGAATAATTTCAAGCACACAGACGAGTCCGCTACATCTTGAATGTCATTAATATATATATTAAAGAGAAGTGGGCCCAGGACGGACCCCTGCGGAACTCCTGAGTGCACATCTAAAAATCGCGAACTGGATCCGTCAATGCTAACGTACTGTTTTCGATTGGATAGGTATGTATTAACCCAGCGAATAATATGCAAGTCATACTTGATTCACTAATTCAATACACTCCAGCCAGCAGGTGTAAACACTTCTTGAATCCATCCGATATTGTACATATGTCACGAATTACGGGCGGTCCCGGTCAATGGACTCAGTCAAGACTCAAGTGTGATAGAACACATTTAATATGGAAGAAAGGCACGGCACACTAAGAACTATACATATGTACAAAAACCCGTAACTGCAAGCTAAACACCCTAAGCAAACTCAAAACAAAACTCAACCGTCCTAGCTAAAGTCTCAAAACCCTTGCCTTAGTCCAGCTGGTGCTTCGGACCTGACTCCTCAATGCAGCTGACTTGGCTCGTTGCTGAAGTCCCGTCTGTCGTCGTTCTTGTTGTCTACTCCACTGCTCGATGCGTCGGTCGTCGCCTGTGCGGACAGGTCGTCCTCGCCGACACAAGTCGATGCTAGGCCCCTTTAGGCCTGACGTCACTGTGGCTGCTTCACCCGATGTGGCACACCCACTGATGCCGTGGCACTCCGGGGATTGTCCTGGGTGGCTTGCATCCGAAGGGGGCTTGCGGCCGGAGTGCTCGTACTTGCTGGGCGCAGCTGCGGCATCCCCGAGGAGCCTCTTTTCGACCGTCGTCGACTTCGCCGGCCTCCTCGGGACGCCCGCGTCTCAGGCAGTAGACACGAACACCCGTTGCTCCCGTCGCCGGTACATGCTGGCGATGCGACCTTCTCCCGCCGAGTCCACCGAGACAACGGCCACTGTTCCGTTCCCGTGCCTCGCGCTCTCGAGAACCTTCCACGCATGCGCTCGTGCCGATCCAAACACTTTCGGAGCTGCGTCGTCGTCTTCACTATGCCTCCTTATGGCCGTTACTCATGACAACATACACAACGAAAAACCTATGAGAGTTAAGCTCTCTCTCTAGTAATTTCTAAGCTACCATTGTTCAGTGGTGCTCTCTTTGAGAAGCATATTTCAGCGAAATCTGTAAACCGTGGTGGCCCCCCCTCCTGCACCCCTGCATCCACAGTTGTCCTCTCCTTTGTTCAGATTGGAGGAAAGGGTATGAAGCATAGACATTAAGGAAATCAGTTCTAGCTTTGAAGGAGACAAGTGCACTTGTCGAAACGTCTGCTTGAGCACACAGCCTCTGTTTGTGGATTTTTTCATCATAAACTAGTCTTGCGGCATTTATTTAACGTCTATATGAGGAGGCCCATTGCATTGCTTTGGCCCGTTAGTGTGCTGTTTGAAGAAGAGGGTGCTGGGCAAATTTGTCACAAAATGAAGGGGCTTTGTGGAGCACATGAATGGAAAAAGGTGATGTGGGAGAGAGCTCTTTCTTTTGTGCAAGGCTGTTTTTGAAATTCATTTGGGCTCAGCATTGAGCAACACCGAGAGCTGATGTTTGAGTGCATGTTTGAGTGCAGTGGGTCCGTGTGCTCTGGACTACTCCAAGATGAAGACGCAAGATCACTTCTGGACGGACCCACCGGCCGACGAGCTGGTGCAGCGCCATCGGCTGTCCAGTGGCCTTCCCGCTTCGGCCAGTGCTGGGGGCACTGCAGGCACACCACCTCCCACGCGGCGACTGGGCCTTCAGGTGCGTTCTGGATTCTCAGGGAGTTCACTGGTGGCTGGCCCTCGAGAGACCGATCCGCACGCAGTTGAGTCACGGCAGAGTAAAAATGTTAAGGCAGCTTCACACTAGGGGGGGCCAAGCCTGAAGAAAGCTGGGCAGCCTTCTTTTTTGTTCCCTTTCGGTTTTCTTTTTCTCTTTATTTCTTCCTTTCTCTTTCTTGCTCTTTTCATTTTTCCCTTTCTCTTTCTTTCTATATTGCGCTTGATTCCTCTATTTTTCTATTTTTATACGTGGTTTTGCCTGCGTAACGAACGCCAAGCACACTGGTTGTTCTTTCACTGATGATGATAAGTGATCATCATCAAGGTGCTCAAAGAACAAGAGGAAGAAGACTTCTCCTTGGCGCGAGCGCACGCTCAATATGATACACATGGAGCGTTACACCAAGCGACGACGAAATCACATGACAGCATACGACAGCCCGGCCCCCTAAAGTGCTCCGCACTTAAAACACGATTGGTCGGTCCGATTGCACCATGCACACGCACAGTCCGAAACAGGAGGGATAGCGCCCGGGCCGAGGCCAGTTCCAACCACAAAGGGTGCCGCGTGCACGTTTTCAAAGAAAAAAAAAGCACATGTTCGAAGAGCCGCTGGCATACTCAGCTGTCGAGAAAAAAAGAAAAGAAAAAACGGTCTCGTTGACATCCCACCCTTCCGAGCGTGCGGCCCAAAGCCGATAATGGGGACGGGCGGTTCGTGAAAACGCTTTTGGCATTGTTGGTTCTCCTAGTCCCCGGACCAGTTACAGACTCCCGCAATCGGAAGTGTAGGGTCAGGCGACGGCAAGACCGCGGGCCAAAAGAGTGGTTTGGTTCATCATCTGCATTCACCATTAGGACCCAAAAGGATGCAAAAGTTGAAGTGACTGTTCATGTACGGAGAATAGTGAGTGGGCGAGTCAGTTCTTCTTGCGAATCACTTGAAGCAGCGCAAAAAAACAAGGACAACGAAGGAACACACACAACACTGGACTGCCAACTGAATCTTTATTCAAAATTCACCACTTATTCCTACGTCACAAAGAACACCTTGTCACAGAAAGCACCAACATTAATGAAAGATTGCGGGCATGTGTATTGCTATACTAGCACGTGTTTGTCAAGGAGGCCTCTCTCCTGTGTAGTCAAACTAAGTGATGCCACGCTGACACATTTATCTTCAGCTTTAGTAATTTATTAATAAGCTTCCACAATTTCTCTTTCTTTTTTTGATCTTCCAAACATCAAAAATTCCTGAACTTGGGTGTGCATGCGCATTTTTTACAGTGGGAAGCTAGGTGGCGACCATACACATTTTTTACATTGTTCTTACGTTGCCTAGCCCGATCATTAAAACATTGCCCTGTTTGTCCAATGTACACTCTCTCACAAATTGATGGTATCTCATAAACAACATCAGAGGTAAACTTTGGGAATCTTGTTTCACGGTTAGTAGTGCATGGCTGTCGTTTTCGACTTTTCATGGCATTACACAGCGTTGTAAGTTTACAGGGAGCGGAAAACACGAGGTTGACATGGCACCTGTTGGCCACTTTCTTGAGGTTTTGTGATAAACTATGTACGTAAGGTATCACGTGAGATGGTCTTTTTTTTTTTCTTTTTCTTGCTCATCAGTTTTTTTTCCTGAATGTTTTATTCGTTGTAGCAGTGTTTCGCACACAGCTGTGATGATGGAAGTTGGGTAACCGTATGATTTAAGTGAAGTGTTCCAGTAAGTTTCAAATGTGAGCACAAGAAGAAAGTAACGGACAGGACAAGGCTGGACAAGGCTGGAGTATGATTTAAGGTCTGTTGCAATAGCCTGTGCTTCATTTAGGAGGACTGACAACTAGAGCCGTGTGAATAGCAAAATTTTGGGTGCGAAGTGAATTTGAATATTGAAGTTTGAGTGCGAATCAAATCAAATATTTTTCTAATATTTCTCGAATATTTCTGGAATATTTTTCAGATACTTTGAAGTGAAAGTCCAGTAAAGAAAGTTGGAGAGGATTCCTAAGCATATTCTCATGAGATAGCAACATGAAAGTGTTTCCTTTCGCTAGGTTGATGGAGCGCTGGCGGGGTGGTGTTTCATAGTTGTCTTATCAAGAATCAAGCAATGCAAGACCGAATTGTATTTATGTACGTACATGATTTGGTGCAACCAATGTGTTGCTGACAACACTTTACACATAAAAGGCAAAGATGCTATTTCCTCAGCCTCTCTTCCTCTTTCAACTTTGTGGAAGCCCAACTGATGTGGCGGACAAAGGTGTGCTCCCTTCGAGTCCGGAGTTCCCAATCTTCCTCGTAGACATCAATATATAAGAACATCTGAAATTTTGGATGCTAAAAATCTTCGGCGTCCGATTTTTCGGATTTCCTGCCCACATTTCAGGTCCAAAACAACATTAAATTATCTTCCTCCTCTGCCACATGTAACATCTCCATGTTGGAACCAATGTTTTCTCGATTCCGTCACAGAGCCTGAAAGGCAGCTTTGCCGCAATACGAGAGTGTGATGAGGCGAAGCATATTGAAAATCTGAAGAGGTCATTTCCAATTGGACGTTGGGAAGTGTTGTATCGCCGCCGGATACACCGTCCGGCGGAGACAATGGGCGCGTTAGCGCCGAGCGCTAAGAGACGTCAGACGAGGCCGAGAACGGGGAAGGGACTGGGCTCTTTATTCAGAGAGAGCGTGTAACAATGGTTACAGGAAATTGCCGTTGTGCGGCGCTATGCGACACATCACGCGAAAACGAAACTGATCGGAAGTCTACATGGACTCCGAGATTAGTAACATGAATTTAGGACATGAAATGTCCGACACCACAGGAAGTTCGAATAGTTCAAATAGTAAAATACCAGTGCGAATCGAATCGCAAACACTATTAGAAAAATATTCGAAATTTCGAATATTCGCACACCTCTACTGACAACTGGACTAGTTTGTAAGGATTCATAATTACGAAACCATGCCACGAAGTAAGATGAAAGCACGAGGGAGCACACGAAACACAAGTGCCGAACTCTCAACTGAATTTTTATTCACATGCGCAGAACATAAATATATACCCACGAGTGACTTCAGACAGACAACAAAGAACCCCCAAAAAAACAATGCAAGTAAAGCAAGAAACCAAAAGTACCTCTAACCATTCAGGTACAATATTTTTGTGTGCTGCAAGGCAATAGATGGGATGCTGATGCTTCACTCTTTTTTAGAGCTGTGCGAATAGCGAAGTTTTTGGTGCGAAGCGAATTTGAATTATAAAGTGTGAATGGAATCAAATAATTTTCGAATATTTCTCGAATATTTTTTCGAATATTTCGAAGTAAAATTACAGAAAAAAGTTGCAAAGGATCCCTAAGAGTATCTTACAAGACAGGAACATGAAATTTCAGCTAGGTTGATGAAGTGCTGGAGGGGTGCTGCTAAGTCAGGTTCCCTAGATGTCTTATAGATAATGAGAAAACGCGGAGGCCGAATTGTGTTTATTTACATAACTTGGTACAACCAAAGTGGTGTTGACAAAACTCTACATGTTGGTGCTGGCATCAGTGCTGGTGGGAAAGGTCACGTGTTTTCATCCAGCCGTAGTCGACATCCATAGTCGACATCCATAGTAGCTTCAGCTTTTGCATCGAATCGTAGGGTTCCAAATGTCAAAGTTATACTTAAGCCCACCATAGCACATGCAAAATCTGGCACTTCATACTGTGACATACAGCGCTTATCTTGCTCATTTGGCTCAAATGTTTTCTAAGAGGAAAAGCCCATGTGAAGACAAGGGAATGGATCATGGAGACAACAGTAGCAGGATGGTGGCTTCTTTATATGCAGGATTGTTTTCAGTGTAATCATCGATGAACAAACTGTTGCCCTGTCCATCACTCACACAAAATTAATGAGCCATTGATGTGTCAGAAAAATATGTACGCCATTGATGAAGCAACAGTGGCTACTATAAAGTTTGTGTGGCTCCCAGTGTCGGCGTGACCTTCGTGGCACCACGGGCGGCAGCTCCTCCGAAGAAGGTTCGGTCGGCCGCGTCGTCGGCGCACCGGTGGGAGGGGGCTGCGACCGGCTGGCGCGAGACTACGTTGAGTCGCTGCACCAGAACGCACGTTCCACATTGCTGTATGGCAAGAACAATGTGCGCGTGCAGCCGCGGTGTCACGCGGGCGAGCCCCTGCCCGGCTACCTGTCTCTGCACCAGCAAGGTGGCACGCAGCTAGTCCTCAAGTGGACCCCCAATCAGCTCATGAATGGCACCACCAGTGGGGACAGCTCGTCTGGTGACTCCCTGGGCAGCAGCCAGGACAAGAGGTGAGATCCTTGTGTTTTGTGCTCGATCTGCCAAATAGCTCATTAAAGTGTTACTCAGTCAGATTATCAATTTATTGATAGATTGGTTAATCTGTCGCTGAAGAGCACTTTATCATTAAGTTTGCGGCAGTCCCTCCAAACTTGTACTCCCCACAAGACAGACCTGTCCACACTTGTGCTTCTCGATTGCTTCTATGCGCATAGAGGCTTTCTTCAGCAGTCTTCACTGTTGAATGGCTCCTTTGAGTATTCTTTGGAGGGATTAAGCATCTTCAATTATATAGTTTCTTATGTAGCACGCATTGGTGCAGGGGCAACTTCCTTGGTACATGCACCTTGTGTAGATTTTACTTCTTGGACTCCCTCAGGCCTGTCAACCTCAATGGGGAAATCCTGTGGTTGGTTTAGGCTGGTTCCTGACACTTTGGTTATTATTGCCCCTGCACTGATATATGTGCCAGTGAAAATATATGTTGAGGTTTTTTGGGCATGTTCACATTAGAAGTTATCATGACCGGTCTTGAAAAAGTCAAGCTGCGGCTTTAAGTTACGATATGCCTGGTGAAAACTTTGAGCAGACACTGATCCAGGTGAAGGTATGTTGACTGATACTTTGACCCCCGCACGGGAGCCTTGTTCACAATGAAGTTTTTGCCAATCTTTTACCCCGACCAGGTGATATTTCGTCAGACCCTTGGCTTGAGACATGTTTACGAATACAGAGGTTACGCTACCTGAGGTGGAGAGGTTGGATTGGAAACATCCTCCTATTCCAGCTTACATCTATCTATGCAGGCTGAGGCTATGGGTGATGAAAACTGCTGAAAGAAATTGTTGATTAACATGGTTCAAATGAAAAAAAAAGCTAATAGTGAATGGCGTTATGTCACACAAGGTTGTCAAGTTCAAAAATAGAATTAAGTACGTTCTATTGATAAAAAATCTCTGGTAATGTATCACCATCTGTTGTTTCGAGTTTCCGGAACCACTGACAAGCAGATAAGTAGGGATGCAACAGCATTTACTTGAAGAGCAAGTGGTAAAAAAAGAGAGGGACCTCTTTGTTCAGAGCATTTTAACGTGAAAGTGTTTTATGCCGGGGTCCTTCAAGACTTCACTGATGTATTTCTATCACAGATATGAAGTTGGTAGAATGTACACTAACAGATGACAGAGAGGAAAAAGTTTCATTGACATGAATGATTCGGGGAATTGAACCCATGACCTCTCAGTTCGCGATGACTGGTGCTGAGTGCTCTACTCACCGCGCCACTGACGCACATGTATGAGGCTCCACAAATGCGCCTCATATCTCTCACACATTCTCTTTCACACAGTGCTCTTGGTTTGCTAGGCAGTGTTGGTGCCTTTGACCGGTGAAGTGAAGTACTGCATCATGACCCTAACAAGCTCCGATAGAGAGCGATTCGGTGACTACGCAGTTCGAGGGCCTCGATGCCAGTGAATGAACACTGGGTGCACTAGCATCAAGTTACGTGCTTTGCCTTTCACGTCGTGTTATTTGTGTGACGGTTCATTGTCAGAGTAGTGCAGCTTCCATATGCACAAACGAAGTTTCTCTGCCGCCTACTTCTTCAAGTGCGATATCACCGACTAATGGAACTGCTGCAATAAGCGATGCAGAAAAGCGCAACAACATCCACGAGTGAATGTCGCGTCTCAGTGGAGCGAGACACATGCCAGTGGAACGCCTTCACGCCCTCACGGCTCGAGCTACGAACCTCTGCCTCTCATGTTCCTGAAGCGCAGTGTGATAGTGTATACATGAGCACAGGCATAAGTTACTCCATTACTCAGGAACGCACACCTTGCCGTTTCTCACCTGAATTGAAGACGCTTTTACAGAGTGCATATCGAGTACCAGTGTTTATATGAGCTTGTTGATGCCATCTTTGTGTGGGATTCACCATATGCTGTGTCCAGGCGTAGGTATGTTAACGACTTCAGCTACCACAACAGGTTAAATTATGATCATGGGTGTTATTCATCGGGATGGAAATGTGCCACTAGGTGTCATTGCGGGTGCATCAATGTCACACTGGGCTGTAGCTGCCTAACACCAATGGACATTGTGCAAGCTCTCATAAAAAAATGCGCAATAAACAATCAACTACTTCTGTGAAGATACGTCTCGCTTTCATGTTATACTGATTCCTGTGACGGAGGTATCAGCCATGTTTTTATTGCGATAGCAATTATATGGACACTGTCGGCTGATTTTTGCCGTCGCCGTCATGTCCCGGACATGTATATGTATGTGTACAATAAAAAAGGCACAAAGAAAAATAAATTAATAGAAAAAATTCCAAAGCACCTGACTGGGGATTCGAACCAGCGACCACTCGCTCCGCAGCCCGCTGCGCTAGCCAACACAGCCACGTGCCATGCTTGTGCCAGCGATATAACGGCGAGCTATTCATATGCACCATTTACCGCTTGCGGTACGCAGATCTCGGAGGAGCTTGAGCGTGTTTTTTTACCACGCAACGTTCCTACATTTTCCTTCATATTGAAAACTGCTCTTGAGACTTGCACGAAAAAGTGGCCCCCTTCTGTACCCACTCAGTATGTAGAAGGAAAAAAAAAAAAAAAGAACAGCAGAAACACTTGGCGTCAGACGCCACTGCATGGCAGGAGACGCAGAAGGGTCATTCCATGTACCGCACTTTAAAAGAAAAAGAAATATCAAACAGCGTCGGCTTCTGCATTGGCTTCTGCATTGTGGACACTTGCAGCGCGTTGCTCAAATACTAAAACGTAACAACTATGACAGTTGTTAGTTGATGCTTGTCCTGTGTATACCTGTACATTCTTTTTGCACGTCCTTCTTTGTGCTGCAGCAGTGCGCTGCAAGTATCGAGCTGCTTGTCGTCCTTCGTGTGACATCCTCATTTCTTGCTATCGCATTCATTGCTTCGCCCTAGTGGCGAAACTGTGACTTTTTTTATGAATGCATGACATAAAGAACGTTTAGGTCTGGAAGCAAGCTGAAGCATATGGATGACTGGAACTGCCACCAGGTCTGGTAGCAACAGTACATGCAAGCATACCTGTTTTCAATTGCAAGCTGCTTTTGAACAGTTTTGACTGTGTTTGCACTGGTTATGAAGTGATGT
The DNA here is from genome assembly GCA_030522465.1 of Rhipicephalus appendiculatus. Lineage (NCBI taxonomy): Eukaryota > Metazoa > Arthropoda > Arachnida > Ixodida > Ixodidae > Rhipicephalus > Rhipicephalus appendiculatus. The sequence continues at coordinate 1,303,613 of JALIZH010003830.1, read as the reverse complement.
GCCTAACATTGCATTTGGCGTCTACCAGGTGTTTGGCATATGAATAAGAGGCAGATCTTTGTTCAAATTTCCCGCAGAAATATTGTCTTGCTCGAAGCTTAATTTAACGCAAATGTTAGGAAATATACTTACCAGCGTCATCCACAATGAATCTGAAGAACAGATGACATCACCCAATACACTCAAACCTCTTTATAACAAAGTTGCATCTTCCACGAAAATAAGTTCGTTATATCCGAAAATTCGTTATAAAGGTATATTCCTAACACTATACCTGTTACAAGAGTATTTTTCATTTACTTCGTTATAACCAATATTTCGTTATATCCGGGTTCGTTATATCGAGGTTTGAGTGTACATGTTGGTTCTGCTGTAACAGAATTTCAGTTCATAATAGCACAGTCATAGAGAACATGTCTTGGCCATCGCAGATAATGCCACCATTTCGTGGCAGAAAAATCGCAAATTTTTATGTGTGTTACAAAAGCAATGCTGAGTTCAGATTTATCACTAATGTCACCACGATAGCTCTAAAAGTATCTGTTCTACAGAATCTGTGAAATTTCCCGAGAGATCAGCCGGTACTTTAGCAAATCAGCCGGTACTTTAGCTGCCTGGCACTTGTATTTATTAAGTACACTAGCACTTGCAAATCGCGAATAACTTGGCACCAGGCCATTTGGTGAAACCGGGCAGATGTAAATTGTGTGCCTTTAGAGGCACCAGGAGAAGGACATAAGCAGGCAATGCAAGGAAATTCTGCAGCACAGCAAATGAACACAGATGAAACATGAAAACAGGACCTTTGTTTCTTTGTTTTCATCCTTGCTTGTTCACAATGCAGAATTTTGTTATCATGAACCACTAGCCGGTTCTAATATTCTTCTGAGGCAAAATTACTGATGGATGAGACTTTCGTTGTATCATCTACAACGAACGTAACTAGGGGGGCAAACATTTGAAGTCTGCTGTCAGAGAGCGCAGCCCAAGATGTTCCACATGGCAGCAACTTGGCAATGCAGGGTTCTATTTCAAGAAGGCAGCACAATCAATCTGACTTTGTCTTTACGTTGCTCTGTGTCAGGCATTGTTATGCATGAAGTTAGCAAAAAAAAAATTTTTAAATCCAGTTCACCACAAGGGTGAAGCAATGAATGCGATTGCAAGAAATTGTTATATTATGCAAAGTAAGACTGGTAGCTAACTCTTTTGGACCTGATATCATGTAACTCTACAAAATGCTGGTGTAAGAGAATACGGCCGCTCCAGGGAGTAAAGGGCCAGATTTTGCACAGTCTCTTTGCATTGAGAGCGCAGCACATAGATGGGTATATGAGCCAACCACTCATGCCTGCTGAGATTGTGCACGCGACAGCGATTGCTATCTTGAGCGACCACTCCCCCCTCCCCACCTCCCTTCATGCTCATTCAGGGGCGCGATTCTCGTGGTGTCCACTTCAGCCTCCACTGTTTGGCTGGAGCTCGGCGAGCAGCATGCCGCTTGTTTCCAGTCGTTTTTTCCGCAACGTCATTTTGTCGTCACGTAGCTTTCACAACTCTCGACACAAATGAGAAAGACTGAATGCGTTTTGCTGCAATGAATGCTGCCTCCGTACATCTCGGAGGCTGTGCATGAACTCCAAGGGGGTTATAAAAAAACTGCTGGAGTGGAAGCTGCCTATACCTACCCATAGAGCACAGTGAAGCCAGCGGCGGCTATCTTGTGGTGGGCAGGAAGGTGGCCATGTAGTGCGCTTCCGCGGCCGTCTTTTTTCCGCAAATGACTGCCATTAGAGAAGTAAAAGCGTGCTCACATAGCCGCCGATACACTGGCAGCATTTAAAAAGACTACAGAAAAGGACTACAGAAAAAAAAAAAAATATATATATATATATATATATATATATATATATATATATATATATATATATATATATATACGGAGTAATACCTTATTCACAAGTTCAATACACTCCAGCCAGCAGGTATAAACGTTTCTAAAGGGGCTCTTGAATCCATTCGATATGGTACATACACAAAGAAAACCAGTGAGAGTTAAGCCCTCCTTCTAGGAATTTTAAACCTACCATTGTTAAGTAGTGCTTCTTGTGACACCTGGGATTCAGTGATACATCTACAACCTCTCCCCCCCTCCCCGCTTTATTCTTTTTGTTTTATTCACAGAACACCTGTTCCCTCTTCACTCACACAATTTGTCTCGGCATCCCCCCCCCCCACACACACACTTACCCCTCCCTTGTTAGCATGGAGGAGAGGGTACAAAGCACACACACGCTAGCGCTAAGGAAATCAGTTCTAGCCTTGAATGAGACAAGTCCACTTGTCGAAACGTCGGCTTGAGCACAAAACCCCTGTTTACGAATTTTTTCATCGCAAGCTTCCATCTTCCCTTCCTGCCGTTTTTTACAGAACGGTTCGTTTTTTGTATGTGAAAATTTTATTTGTACAGTGTCCTTAGCCTTTAGCCAACATGAAAGTCACGGCCAAGTTGTTTCACTGATTCCTAAAAGCCTTGAAAGCAAAGACCTAACTTCATCTTTCACGAGTTACCGGCTTCGTTCCTTTGTCATGTGGGGCAGCCTGGTCTTGATGTACAGCTCTACTACTTACTTACTCAAGTTGCAAATGTGATTGTCCAACGTGTCGACATCAAAAAGATGTGTTCCAATTGTGAAAACCACCTCTTTTCCAGTGATTGACTCAGCATCTCCAGGACGTTTGCATTCTTAAGGCATTGAGTGGAAGCCTGCAGCCGCAGCCTCTTTTCCACTGTTTCGCACAGGGACACAATGTACGTCTTCGGAAGGATAAGAGTCCACCTCGATCTTTTTTGTGTCACCAATAGAGATGTATCCTCTCCATGAAGAGCTTCTATGCACACCTCACAGCTGTTTGTATGTAGTAGCGATCTTGTGAGCGACAAAGCCTGCAATGTAAGGCACGACAGAGTGAACGGATGTGGAGAGGCTCTCCAGATAGCCAATTCGGTCTGTGTAATCGTGGTCCTCTGGTTGTTGGATGGCAGACCTTCGCTATGTTATCTCAGTGGTTGCACAAACTGTAGTGTCAGAGGCATATGTATCCAGAATAGAAACAATACCTTGCGAACCAAAGTGCGCAGGGCAAAGGCGATAGTTACTATCTGTCGGTTTCCAGTGATCACGATGCACAGCTCGCTACCATAGGTTCCTTGTCTGAGCATCTTTTGTAAACCTGCCAATAATTTCCAAAATTAATTCCTTAAGCCTACTAATGAAAAACACGAGTCCGCCGTATTACCAGACCGCATAAACACTACATGCTTTCAGTACGCACCTGTAAAATATGACCTTAGAAGCAGGATTAGCACGATTTGTGCACCCATATGCTACGCAGAATTGGACCATGCTCGCTTCAATTGATCCGCACGCCTGCGAATGCACTGCAGAGACGCACTTGTGAAGGAAAGATAGGCGCGCGAGCCTCAATCTACTGTTGCTGCAGGCGAACTGGCAGCCGCTGATGGCCGCCGAGCCGAGCTTTCTTCCCACTGCAATATGGCGGTGCTGGCTTCACTAGGAGAGTGCTCCCTCCACTCCAGCAGTTATTTTATATCCTCCTAGATGAACTTCAATCACGTTAGCCCTTGAATTAGGTTTAACGGGGCTGCCCGCCTGACGCACCTGGAAGGTCGGTACACATTCCCTGCATCGTTCTTCAAACATCTCAACACGTCCATATGCAAGTTCAGACTTGTCAGGTTTGTTTAAGAGTCCTGTTACTGTACGTTTCGTCCACTTTCTTTCTCTTTACACTGGGAACGTGCTGGCGGGTTCGGTGCGTCGACATGGTCAAGAGCGCCATGACGTTGCGGCTCACCGCTTTTTTGAGTAACTGAATGCACTCCGCCAAAATGGACATGTCCACTAGGTGGTGGACACGTCGAGAATAGCTCCCCAGGACGGGTGGGGCGTTTCCTGTCTACTTGAGCATTCGATGGCAGGTCTAACATGCGGTGGGGGGGGGGGATGTTATCGCATGCGCCCTCTGAGTGATGGAAATGGGCTGACTCGTTCGATCTCTCTTCAGCCGCGTTCATTGCCCCCGCTCGCGCGTTTACCCGCTGGTAGAACATACATTGCACAGGGGGACGTTATCAATTTGGGCTTTATACGGAACAAGACGGCGGTGCTGACGGCATAAAACTGTTGAGAGTGTTCATATAATTGCTACCACAACAAAAAAGAGTCATATGAGAAGTGAAGCACGACATACGGTGCCACAGCGCAGCATAAAGAGTTGAAGCTGCACCAGCTGGTCCCTTTTCACGCTCGCTTTACTTTAAATTAATGCCTGTTTTATTGTGCACATCAGCAACTATTTCTTGGCTATGCTGTGTTCTCTTTAGCATGTGAAATGATTTGCATTCCAGGGCTCTGTACTAGCATTAAATGCCTCTCTTCCAGCATCTATTGGGAGTATGCCCTCAGTGTCAACATGGAGGACATTGTGTACCTCCACTGCCATCAGCAAGGTGAGGCCCTTTTTTTTTCTCCGCTCAATTGCACTGTTTTTGAGCAGCGATGCTGCTCTAGCTCGGCGTGAGGTGTCTGTCGTGACCCAAAACTATTATCATCATGAACCGGCACACACACTCTTGGTCCTTTTCTGCTTTGCTCTCTGAACACGTGTGCCTATTTGTCTGGCGTATAGCAAATAGGTGAGAGAAAGGAAGAGATGGAAAGAAAGAGAGCAAATCTTGACGAAAAAATATCTCGCGAGGTGGCGGGATTTCAACCCGCGTACCCAAGATTGGAAGGCGAGCGTCTTAACCGCTATCCAGGCACGCTCACAGAACGTAGCATAGCCTCGTATAATATTCGTATAGCAAGGTGGTAGGAAAGCGAAGTGAGGGTGAGGAGGAGGGGGGGAGGGCAAAGCATGGCACATAAAGAATGAGAGAGAGAGAGAAAAGAGTATAGAAAGAGAGAGGAAGCAAGTGAGAAACAGAGAGAGAATGAGACAGAAAGGAAAGAAAGGAAAAAGAAGGAGAGGGAGAAAGAAGGAGAAAAAAAAAGAGAAACAAAGAAGGCTTGGCACCAGTAGCGTGAAGCTGCCCATCAGCTCCGCTCTCTCTTTAGCGTTTGCCGATTTTTTTTTTTTTACTGTGAGCACATATAAGAAAGCTGTCGGTGGTTATACACTTTAGCTGATTAGATTACAATTACTGTTGCATCGATTATATTCATTCTTGCAATCTTCAACGTACATGTTATTTTTGATATGCTGGGTTTGGTACCTCAAAATACTTTTACGCGTGATGAAATTAATGAAAGCCATTTGGAAACATTTTTGATACATCAGAAGTTTCATTCATGGACAAATCATCAGTCATTGACCTGATGAATAACTCGGATGTTTCATTGTTGTTGTGGTATGGTATGGTGTTTGGGTTTTGTGAGGTCACTAGTCATTAAAGGCCAACTCCGGCGATTTTTCGAGGTCAATGGATCTCAATGAAATTCGCTGGGTTCGTTCCTTTGCACATTTCCGTCATTTATGCCAAATTTCAAGCCTGAGAGATGCGCTGATTGTTTGAAAATGAATTTTAAAGATTGTCTGCAAACGCCCACCCGGCTTCCCACAATTATTGGCAACATTGCGTGTGTGACATGCTGGTTTGCCGGTCGACGGAAGTGACGCAGCCGATGGGTTCGCTAACTTTGGCCGCTACAGCGTATATTGTGCTGGCCACAAGGCGACGGTGTTTGATCAGCGCTTCGCTGGTTTGGCGCGCGATTTACTGTTCTCTGTGGAGGAGCATGTGATATTCCGTGCCGGCGGGACCAGCATGCCTTGTACGACTTCCGGTTCGTAGCAAACTACTACGTCATACATAGACAGTACACTCGGTTGGGTTTTCGGTTTCAGTATTGCGCGTTTTTGCTTATTAAAAATTATTTTCGAATTTGCTGAGCATTTCAGCTATCGGGCGCGTGACAAGAGTGTTTCAGGAACATAAAAGCACCATTACCCTGACACGGTCAAAAAATCGCCGGAGTTGGCCTTTAAGCAATAGAATCTTTATTGTCGTCTTTTTTCTTGCACTTTGTTTTTCTAGTACTTTTTTTTTGGGTTAGCGCATCGATGCTAATAATAATGACAATTTTTATTTTTCCCCAAAATACAAATAATAAAGATGGGTCAATGAATCTCGCAGTGGATTCTCGTGAACTGTGCCCGGTATATGTAGTGAAAGCATGTTAGGGGCATGCAATACCACATGGGAGCAAAAAGGTTGATTTGCAACAAAATTTAACAGCACAGCCCCCCACATAAACAAATAGGGAAACTCACAAAGTTTGGAAGAAATTGAAAGCTGTGTTTAAAATACTAAATCTAAACACTGCAGAAAGGGAGTTGCCATCTTCCGTCAGCTATGATAGATATTATCAGCATGCAGATGCTCTCAGTCTGCTCCTGTTGTGGTGTTCTGTAATGAGTGCTCACACTGGCTGTGCCTCGTGTGCCGCTTTTCTGTGGATGCGATGTGCAAATGTTTCGTAAATCAAGACTTCATAAAATACTTTGTAGGGCGTGTTGGTTCATTCTGGAATAGATTTGAGCGCAAAAGGACGAGACACAAGACGAGAAGACGGCTACAAGAGCGCTCTTACATGAAAAAGAAGGGCACAGATTGTGTTAGCCAAACGTCAGTATGTTTGTGAGTGAGTGAGTTTCAGTTGATCGAGCGCAATTTATGATAAGCCTCAGTCATCTTTCTCACTTGATGGGCGCAGGCGTGCCTGTGGTGTACTGAGCTTTAAATTCTCATGTTTTTTTTTTCCGGATAAAACCAGTTGGTAGAAAAAGAGCGCTCGTGTAGTCGTCTTCTCTTCTTGTGTCTCATCTTTTTGAGCTCAAACCTGTTCCAAATCAAGACTGCTAAGCATTGCGAACAAACTGGCGTTGGCGGTAGTGAGCAGCACCCTCGACTGCTCGGTCGTCCGGCCTCGAGAGGTCCTGCAGAGTCCTCCTTTTGCTGCCCTTGAGCAGGTGACTCCGGGGGGCACCCTGGTGTTGGTGGGGCAGGACGGAGTGCAGCGTCCGCCCATGCACTTTCCTCGAGGTGGCCACCTGCTGGCCTTCTTGTCCTGCCTCGAGAACGGCCTGCTTCCCAACGGACAGCTAGACCCTCCTCTGTGGACCCAGCAGAGTGGCACAGGTGGGGGGGCTCTGCCCATCTCAATAGAGCGGCCGAGTGGCTCATTCACACTTCAAGGGGCCCTGCAACACTTCTCCAAGTAGCCATAGAATGGATTCCTAAAGGAGCTTATTGCCTCACGAATTCACCACCGAAGAAATTTTTAGAATCCGTCCAGTACGAGTGGAATTACAAAGATTTGTCGCACGCTGCAATTGCATTCACTCTTCTCTCGTCCCGAAGAAAGCGTTGGAAGCTAAGTAGGGAGGGATGGCACGGGGAATGAAAATACGTCACGTGCACCACGTAACCTAGAGCACTTTTTCGCTCTCTTTTTTTCTTTGAATACGCAGCTTTTCAGTGCGATCGCACGCGCACGTGTGGACAAGTCGTGGCCTCCCGCGGCAGCCCAAGTAACGACCGAGCACGCCATGCTCAAATCAGCCAATGGCTGATACAGTGGCTGTGACGAGTGATTTTTTAGCTTGTAGTGTCATTTGTCGAGAGAAGAGAAAGCAATTCTTAGCTGACTTTGAGAATTTATGGTGAATTCCAGGCCGCGGGCTTGGCTAGCGTATTCTTGGGAACCTCGACTACCGATCGGCAGCGTTTTCTGAGCATGCTCAAAAGGTGTTGCAGGGCCTCTTTAAGCTAAACAGCGCAAAAAGCACGGCGACAAAAAAGCAACCACACAGAACAAGCACATGTCCTCTGTGGTTGCTTTTCATCGCTGTGCATTTTTGCAATGTTTAGCTCAACTCTGTCCATCACTGCCAGGACATGCTATTTGCTGCGCATACTGTGTGACATATAAAACGCAAGCTGTAACCACTTGCAGGTCGTGTGATGTGATAGCCGTGCCAATTGAGCCCAATCTCACCAAGTGGTGAAACCTGCTATATTTCGGCAAAAATATCGTGCAGGGCTGGAGATACTTTGAAAATGTATCGCGATACGGTACAAGATACTCGGGCAAGAAGTATTGGATATACAAGATACTACTACAACAATTGTATCCGATACGATACTTGCCCATAGTATATTAACATACTTCGATACATTCGCAAATTTGTTGTTATAGATCCCCATAATGTAATAGCAAACATCGATGCACAAAAAGTTCTGCTTGAAAATTTTTTAAATATGTGACCAATTTCATTTCATTTTAATGAACTGTCTCTCAAATGTTTTGTCTTTCTTGGTCAAAGTACATTAGTTTACTTCCGAAGAACTTCTTAGGGCTGTTTTAGCTGCTAAACAGGACAGCTCTTTATACAGAGGTTCTGGCTTGATATTTCTTTAATTCATGGGAGTAGCTGCTAAGCTTGTCGACAAGCTAGCGGTTTGCCATCTAACCTCACGAGCTTCAATAAGAAGCCATCACACAGGTGTGCAGTTTTACCTTGTTCATAAATTACCGATTATGCAATACCGAATCACCGTTGTACAGCAGCAACAACGCTGGTAGCGATACTTTTTTTTGACGCATTGTTTATACGTATAGCACATAAAACTGCAATTTTCATATTCTTCTTACACGGCCGCTCGATGAAAACACACGGTGCGGCCTGCCGTGTGGAGCGAATACGGCGTGGTGCGCCTAGTGCTCCGGGCTGCTGCTGCGGCGCCACCAGTAAGGGCGGCTCTGGGGAGACCGAAAGCGAGAGCGCTGGAATTATTGCGGTGGATCGCGGCTTGACAGCGCAACTGCTGTGCGCTTGTTAGTTTTTAAAGGGTTACAATAAGCTTGCTATAGTGTTAATCATACTGGTAAGCGTCCCTACCGAATGTGCGTCGGTGAGTCTTGAACTTGAATATAGCAAGTGTTGGTTTTATTTGCAGTGGCTGCTCGGGCGAGTTGCGATTTTTCGCGTCTTATTTTCTCTCTTTCGTCGCCGTTGCGCTGTTCACATTCGAATATGTTCGTTTGCGGTAAAGTTATTTTTGCAACAGGAGAATCATTCATTGACAAGTGTGGATGTATTTCTGAAGTGGTTGTGTTTCTCACAACCTCAAAAATAAAAGCACCGTGAGCATCAGGAGAGGCATAGTTGCTTTATTGCACGTGTACTTTATTGCACAGGTTTCTTACTCGTGCCCTGGTCATTTCGCGCAGCTTAACCACGTCTAACTGCAGTGAACCAACTAGCCCGCCAGAACGTCTTACTGGAAAAAAAATTGCCATGTTCTTGGAATTACAGGCGCAGCACTTTCCTAGCCAGAGGCTCTCACGCCAGGTGAACGAGATGCTCATCTGTCGTGTTAACATTTCCTGCTCAGTTGGCTAGAAGTGCTCGTGAGAGCTTTCTGAGGAAAGCTTTGCAAACTTCCATGGCTTGGTTTTCCTCCTGGCACAGCAACAGGTGTGGAACAAGTACAAATGATAGCACGTCACAAATCGTGTCACTTCGTCTCACGTCTGCTATCTTCATGACCTCGTACATTTCATAGTACCGATGTGTATGTCATATCAGCGCTCTCGAAACACGAAGTGCCTTCAACAAGGTTACAAATCCAGTTGTTAGAAAGCGCTGCGTGTTTGCATCTTTGTTTATCTATTCCCTGCGTTGCGAGTGGGACTAATAAGTAATCAAATTGATAGGGGTGTGCGAATTTTCGAAAATTTCGAATAACGAATCGGATAGCGTTCTATTCGACTCGGTACTACAATCGAATAGCGCATATTCAGAATACCGAATATTTGTTGGAATAATTTTTGAATATTGAGCACCGACGGGCAAACCCCAAAGGAAGGAAACGTTCAAACAGCGAAGGGTCATCAGTTGCTGTCTTTGTGTTGCAATAACTGAAGGAAGGGAGTACGGCTGCCCTCAGCTTCAGAAGCGTAATTTGTGCACACATGAATAACAACAGAGCCAGTTGTTGTGTCAGTGTAAATTGATCTTGCCAGCACAGTATTCAGCACTGATCGTTATAGCTATAGCTGCTGTTTGTGCGGGCATATGTTATAAGTTGTTTATCTGTTCCATTACACAGTTAGCTATATGTGTGGTGCTCGATTCAGCATTCTTTAATTTTTATGCGTCAGTTTTATTTGGAAGCTATAGGCAAAGTAGCACCTTCAATACGGTAGTCACTCCTGTATTTCAACCTACCGTTACAAAATACCTCCCGGCTCTAGTCGCTGCATTCGGCGAGCTAACCCCAGTTTTCATAATTGTAGTATTTTTTGACGATTAAAAGCCTTCGTAATGTTCCTTTGCTAAAGTTGCGAATTTGTTTCGGCAACAAATAATATCTCGGGTCCTTTTTTGTTATTTAATGTATTGCTCTATAGAAAATGGTTTCCTAACTATTCGAAAATGTGCATACTCGAGTCGTATTTGTATTCGATTCGGTTTCATCGCTATTCGATTCGGTTTGAAAATTCAGTATTCGCACTCCCCTACATATAATTGACCGAATTCCTACTAGTCCAAACCGCCACCAGTACCATATATCAGTACCCTATACTGATATAACAGCATGTATTCTAAAGCGGATCTTTTTTTTTTGATAACTATGCACAGAAGAACGGCTTGTTATAGATAAAGATCTAGTTATTTTATTATTCAGAACAAGGAACCGTTACACTCTCATCACAGGCACGAACGAGATAGCCAGCCAAATAAACAATTGGAACTACTTCTATGTCAACTCGTGTCTCAGACCAGCTACTCAATAATTCCAGTTCACCGGCCACCTCTTTCGCAGCAAGCAGAACGCCACATGGGATAGAAGCAGATCCTTGATTCTTTACATCCATCTTAATGGGTGTGTTAGCCTCTGAACTCACAGGGGTGTTCCCATTTTTTTGCAGCTTGCGGTAATCCATAATCCAACCTAATGGCATGTTCATCGAACACAGCAGCCCACAACAGTTGCGTGACATTTTGCCTAACGCATAAAATATCACACATGTGCAAACTGTCTTGAGTGACTCTCAGAACTAGCGATTCATGTTGAGAAAAACAACCACCGACTCGACCTATCGGCTCTTTTTTCAACACTCGCTCCTTCCCGCCGGCGCGTCGCGCGGAGCTCTGCCCACTCTTCCCTACTACTAGCGCCCTCCTAGTGAAATGCGGCGACAACTGTCAGCTCCGCTTCCACGCTCTTACCCATTGCTCGTGCCGCGACGTGGCAGGCCACACCGTGTCTTTTCATCGAGCGGTCGTGCTTTTTATCTGCTGGCACAAAGCGTTTCGTTACTATATACTCACTAATGTGCAATCAATTTTTCTTCAACAAAAGAACATATGCACCGCAGAAACGCCTCAGACCTTTTGTATTGTCGCGTAGTGGTGACTATGAAGAAAGCGGCAGTCACTCTGGTGCAGACGAAGCTCTTTATTGAGCTAAGTTGTGCCCTGAAGAACTAAGTAACTGAAACTACAAGCAAAGCGCGCTCTACTGTGATAGCGGCAATAAATGTTGTCGGCCTTCAGTGATCTGATCATCCGCAGAACCCGTCTTGTTTTATACATCAGTGATCGCACCTTCCAGCGTTATTGCTGGTGCTGGCGTAAGCTCACGAATGAACTAGAGTACGCGCATAGTGCGCGTAATCTTAACAATGAGTGTTGGGTTTTTACGTCCCAAAACCACGATATGATTATGAGGGACGCAGTAGTGGAGGGCTCCGGAAATTGTGATCATCAGGTGTTCCTTAAAATGCAGTTAAAACTACATGCACCTCCAGCATTGGCTCCAGTGAAATGTGGCCACCGCGGCAGGATTTCCACGTACTCTTAACAGAACAATCTGAGAAAATCTCCAAGGTTCCGAAACCTTGCGGTGCGCCTTCCGCTGAGCGGTGATAGTTTTTGGTGGTTTAAACCCGATCATTCCAAAATAAAAAAATAAAAGAGCCTGGGTGAAACCCCGGTTTTACGACGTTCTCGGGACCGCGAAAAATCGTCGTAAAATGCGGACGTCGTAAAATCCAAACACGAAAACAAACAAAAAAAAAAACACGTTTAGCATGATGGATTAGCTAGAGACATCAATGCAAACTACCAACAAGCTCTCCAGGGCTCTAAAACCCACAAAAGGCATTTTCTCCGACGATCTAGAAAAAAAAGGGGCGGGGGGGGGGGGGGGGGGCATCTTCGCTAAGTTTGGCCATCGCGGCTGCCGTGGCTGCGGCCAACACACCTGCAAAGCGATATATAGCAGCTGCGCCAAACGCCTGCCGCGGAAAAGGTCCCGTCTCCTCCAAGGAGCCACCCAGACAACAGAAACACATCTCCAGTGCGTTTTTAAAACGTTCCCGTGAGGACATTGTAACGTCTTGAGAACATTCTCAACTCGTCCTGATGGAGTCCAAGAAAGATCCTATTGTCCGGCCACAGCACGTCTTCTGAACATCCACAAATGGTTCACCAGGGCATTTCTGGCACTATTTCAGGATTTATAGGGGATTGAAACGTACTCAGTTGGTCCACCAGGACATTTCTGGGATGTTTTGCGTGCGAACTGGGCTACCCACCAAGACCTTTCTGGGACATTTTGCGTACCGACTGGCCTACCCATCAGGACATTTCTGGGACATTTTGCGTACCGACTAGGCTACCCACCAGGATTGGTTGAATGCTGAATTACTGTATTTTAGATTTCACTTTTATGTGAATGTAACGTAAGAGCACGGTTGTGTATTAATAGTACAGAAACGCGTCAGTGCCGATGCAGACAATGCACATGCACGGTACGTGGCTGTGCCACCCGCTGAAGCAAGCACAAAAACAACCAGTTTCTAGAAATACTTTATTGTGATGCCCCCCCGCAAAGCCCAATAATAAAATCCTTCAAATGATGAGCTGGGCGAGGCACTCAGTGGTCTTCATTCGTCAGAATAATCAGCGTGTACTTCCAGTGATCCTAAAAGAAAGTCAAATTGCTTTTATTAGAGCAGTTGTTAAAGATACTATGCATATTTTGCAAGCACGGCGCGGTGCCACTAGCATGATCAATCAGTGCGGAGAATGTTTGAGACAGTAGGGAAAAAGCTGAAATAGCCTGTGTGGGCTCCTAGCTCATATATAGGGCAAGGGCTTTGGCAGGTGCACCACAAATTATGCTGTGCAGCTTCACAGGAACTGAAGCACCATTAATCTAAAATCCCTCAGCAAGCTGTCCCTTAGTTTCTTCAACAAGCACTACAAGAACGCATTTGCATTTCGTAGTTTGGTTTTGCCGAAAAAAAAAAACACTCACAACAAAAAGTTCTCCGTTTTCCAAATTCCGGGTGCGACCAAGGATTGTCCAGGATTGGTCCCTCTAACTCTTGGCTAGTGGAAAACCGTCAATATTAAAGCCAAGACTGAGCTCGTCAGGCAAGTGTGAACAGTCCAGCAGTTTGCCGCAGTCCGGCCTCTAGGCCAAAATGGCGAAACCACCCTCCTGCCAGCTCTCTGGTGTTAAGGGTTAGTTTGCAAGAGTGTCCAAGCCGATCGTGACAAGAAACAAAGTGTGGCTCCGTAAAACTGACAGCAGTGACGTGACCGCGGCGTGCGAGCACCACGATTCAACCACCCACGCTTGTAATCTTCGTCGGACATTAAGCCCATTGCTTTCGTCGTCGTCAGACGCAATGCCTCGACTTGCACGGTCATAATCTGCACTCCGCACATCACTGCTGAGTCGGCGCCGATCATGCTGCAACGAAGAGGCTGGTGGCGGCAAATTTGTTGTCATCGCACGAGCCACCGCTGATCTACTAGATCTGCGACACTCTGATACACCACGTGTGCATTATCGCCACTACGCTCGGTACTTTGGGCGCTTGAGGTCATTGTTTACGCTCACAAGCTGAACACACGCATCGACGCGGCATTTTCGCTCGCGGCGAAATAGTCGTTCGCTGCTTTCTGCCATCACGAGTACACAAAATGACTGCAACGCTTTCAAGAAAGTGGATGGAACTCACCAATGTTCATGACTGGATGCACCATTCCACGTGCAGCCTCTCCGCATGCCGCCATTATACCGCCTTGGTCTCCCTTGAAGTGCACAGCAGAAAGGAAGCAGAAGCCGGAAGACACAGCGTGGAGACCTCTGAAAGCCACTAGAGGGGCCACTTTTTTTTTTCTGGCCACTTGAGTGAAGCGGTCAGAAATCCGGGAAATTTAAAATAATGTCGGCGAATTTTAACTTTGCGAGGGTTATTTTCTCCCGCGCCCAACTAGTGCGTTTAAAACAGGAGGAATAATTAAGTATCGCATGCCATTGTCATGTCGGCGATTAATATATATTCATGCATTCATTCGGAATAAGGCAAAACGTGAGCGTCGGCAATCATGAATTTATGCAGATAACTATAGGTTGTTTATGATATCACTAGATGTATTTTTTATAATAAATCTGCAGTCAAGTGATGTTCATTGCAAAAATTAAACCATTGGTGGTTGCTGTCCTGAACACGTCCGCATGAGAACACTTTTAGGATAATCCTGCAAACGATGTTCTGAGGACATTCTCAGAATGCTGCCAAGAGGACGAGGACGTTTGTACTTTTTGAGGACGACCATAAGACGTCGGCTGTTGTCTGGGCATGTGCATGTGCGACCATGCGCGTTGGTAGGGGAATGCAAAAGGGGCACTTGCCTCCCTCAAGCCATACTAGCCCATTCCTTTACCCAAGCTACACCAGCACCTACCCCTCCCCCCCCCCCCCCCAACTAAGACGCTACGCAGGTTAGCGCCTGCCTAGACAAAATCCTTCCGACGCCCTTGCGCAACGAAAGCGGGGAAAGAATTGGGAAACCACAACCGCGTCCCTCCATGCCGTTTTGCGGCCGCTCGGAGGGTGAGGGGAAGACGAACGAACGGCAGCGGAAAGTCGAAATGAACCGGTTTCCCGAGCGGTTCCCGAGACATGCGAAGGGGTGCCCCTCTTGCTGGTGCGACGAAAGACACCCGCGGACATCCCTTTTGTTCGCCATTTGGTCCCCTAGCTTCACAGCTGGATCATCGTGAAACGCGGGTTCGGCGTAAAACGGCATCGGAAAATTGGTTTTTAATGCATTGTGTCTATGGGGCTTTCGCCGGAGCAGGACAAATTCATCGTAAAATGCGGGCCGTCGTGAAACCAGGGGACATAAAACCGGGGTTGCACTGTAGTGGCAAGCACAAATCTTCACAGGACAACGCCTCTATTCACGCTATTGCCGCTCATAGCTCCGATTACCTGGCAGTTAGTAATAGTAAATAAAATAGGGAGGTCTAATAAAAGGAAAACAACTTTAACTAAAATAGAAAAACCGTTCCGTATCAAACATTCATAGTGAATAAGTATAGATACACGATACAGGCGGCACTCCTGATAGCTATGACAAGTAAGTATGAAGTGTCGTGAATTTACTTGTTAAGGTAAAACAATAGAAAATTCAGTGCCTATGCAAAATTGCCTGAAATGGCTCTTTGGGACGCTCATGAGAAAAACGGACCATTTGAATAACAATGTTTCTCGAACCCCCTTCCTAAGATCTTTAAGATGGTTCCTAATTATTTCCATTGTTACATAGAATGCAAACTCGCTTTCACCATTTTACCAAGCAGTAAGCAAAATGTTTGGTACTGTATACTCAATGCACGCCCACATATTCACATATTTGTTTCTCAAATCGCCTTAGCAGAAGAGTAAACTCAAGTGACTATAAATTTGTAAACCGTTGCAGAAACAAAGCAGACAGTTAAAAGTAAGGATAGAACAGAGAGCTTATTCTGGCTACACTTAGGAAAATACAAATTGCAGTCACCAGACCGAAAGATAAAAACAGTTCAGAGACCTAGGTAACATATAGGATTCAAGAAAAGGACAACTAAGAAAGCACTTGTGCTAACAAGCATATTATGATTTCAAGAGCTCTTTGAATAGAAACAGCAGGAAGAAAGCGATATCGTACTCTACGATATCATCTGATAGGCAAGCGCTTGGTCTGTTAGATCTAGCATCAGTACCGGTGGTGCTATAGTTAGAATCTTATTTGCGCATAAGTCAATCGCATGTAATTCAAACTTACATCCACCAGATCCTTCAAATTGCTGATGTGTGAAGGCCACGAGATGGAAAGCAACCCCATGCTTCATATTTCATAACGTACCACGCAGGAGAGCGGCATCAGAATTTGTGCGGTCATTGCCGAGTGCATTGTGGTATACGGTGCTCGTAAGTGGCTAAGGGTAAGTTTCATGGCACTGACACAACTAAAAGGGGAAAACATCGAGAAAACAAAAGGCTCGTAGGCAAGCGCGCGAACTGTTGAGACTTTGCGAGTGCTGTCATGTTACTCTGCCTCACCAAAAGGGACGCGCACACCTCAGCGCCTGCCCTCACTGTTGGACACTGGCAGAGAGATAAAATTACGTCACTGCCCTTAATCAAAATGGGAGCCGACAAATGGAAACATGTAGTGGGCTAAGCAGGAAGAACAGAGGAAATGCCTCAGACAGGCTGGCCGACGTTTCAATAGGTGGACCTATCTTTGTCAAAGGCGCCTTGTCATCCTTGGCGTGTTAGTTTTAAGGGGGTTAGTACTGACGTCATCTGCTGTGGTGGTGCATGTCCGTGCTGGTAATTGCAGTCTGGAAAGAAAAAAAATCTATAAAGCAGATGAGTGTAGCCCCTGTCTCATTTCAGACAAGGTTGCAATGGCGCTAAAGAATCCTTCTCGGAGGTAAGGTGAGCTGGAGTTGTAAAAATGGGGGGCGGGGGAGGAAGGAACGAAAGAAAGGCAAGGAAGAAAAAAAAGGAGAAAAAGGAAAAGAAAAGACGGAGAAGGAACATAGGGGGAGTGGGGGGGTACAACAAAGTCGGAGCCGCCACAAATGTGAATGAAGGAAAGACGAAGCATGAGGCTTCGAAAACCGCCAGGCGGGCACCGCGTCTGGCTACCGCGAAGGTTTTTGACGATGTGGCATCTGCCTACTTCAACCAACTGCCCATGAATGGGAAGCACCAAAGGAAAGCAATCGCAAAAGAGGCAGAAGCGGGTACTTTTAAAAGTCAAAATGTCGATAGTAAGTGATACCGGAAGGGGTGGCTGAGAAACACGTGTTTAATGGGGGAAGTCATTGGCAGACATATGCGCCAAGTGTCACCGTACGTGGCCCTCTCGGGGGAATCGCCTCAAAAAGTGGGCGGCATGACGCTTAAGAAAGAAAGAAAGAAAAAAAAAAGAAAGAAAAAAAGGGGGGGGGGGGGGGACGGGTTGTGGATAGGGACAGTGGGGGGAAACAAATGGAATAAGACGTGGAGAACTTCCTGGGGGGCTAAGGATTTTGAGAGTGCGGGGGCGGAACTCGTCTTAGAAGCGGTGAAAGGAGGAAAGGGACAACTGGTTTGAAAGTTCTAAAAAATAACAACTTAATAAGAGTGGTATATGCATGTAAAATTTAAAAATTGGGAGAGAACATTAATAGTATGATGTGTAGGCTAGGAAGCATTTTATGTTATACGGGTTATGGTCATTTGAAGGTTGAGCGTATTTCATGTCTCTCAATATTACAGTAATTATGTTATGGCTTTTCGTGATTCCAAATTGCCACATGCTAGATTGATTCCTGATGGGTGTAGGGATTTAAATTTGTGTATCAAATACGATTCCATGTATTTTCTATAACGTGGTGACCGGAATTTTGTTTGTAGAATGTAAAGTTTGGCTTGGTCGAAATTGTGGTCCTGTTGGTTGAAGTGGCTGGCTACTGCTTATGGTAAATTGTGTTTTGTGTCTGCACGGTGGCCGTTCAGTCTTACATGAATTGGCTGTCCAGTTTCGCCTATATATTGTTTTTGACAGGTGGAACACTCAAGGCAATATATTAGGTTGTTTGACGTGCAGGTGAAGCTCGATGTAACCTTGTGAATGTAATCCGATGCTGTGCTTTTTACGCTGGTAGCCGGCTGTATATGTTTGCAAGTGGAGCATCTGGAGCGGCCACAGGGGCCAGATGTTGTCCCAGTTTTTCCTTTGAGTTTTGCATAGACGAGCATGTCTTTAAAATTGGCGTTGTGTCTGTAGGCGACCTTAGGCGGTTCGGGAAAGATTTTCTTAAGTTTCTCGTTGGTTGTTAGAATTGGATAGTATTTTGTGAAGATGTTGTTGTTCTAGAGCGTGGTTTGAGTGCCTCATTGCGGCCTAGTTTCAGTGCGTCCGTATAAGCTTTGTCAAGGAATGTGTTAGGATGGTTTCTGTTTGATAGTGTTCCTTTTAGGGTCGTAAGTCTGTTTACGTAATCATCGTTTTCTATGCATATGCGGCGTAATCTTGTTGCCTGGCTCTTGAAAATGCCCTGTTTACAGTGTCTCGGGTGGTGGCTTGTATAATTTAGGTATTGTTGCTTGTCAAATGGTTTTTTATACAGGGTTGTCTTTAGTATGCCATTTTCAAGATATATGGTCGTGCCGAGAAAGTTGATGCGTTCATCTAAGGTATCGGAGGTGAATTTTATTGTTGGATCAAAGGAGTTTACGAACGATGTGAATTTAGCTAGATTGTCTCGGCCATGTCCCCATATTATAAATATGTCATCGATGTACCGAAGGTATGTGTGAGGTTTGTTCACGCAACGAGACAGGAATTCTGTTTCCAGAATTCCCATGAATATATTTGCGTAAGTGGGAGCAAATGGGGTGCCCATGCTTGTTCCCTGTATTTGAAGGTAGTAATTTTCTTCAAATTCAAAGTAATTGTGTGATAATACTAGTTCAAGTAGTGTTAAGTATACTTCAGTAGAATGTTGTACGTTCTATTGGGATAAGGTTAGCCGAACTGAAGTTAAGCCCTCGGGGATAGGAATGTTTGTGTATAAAGCGGTAACATCTAGTGTGACGAGAATGGCGTCTTGCGGTAATGTGCCGTTCCTATTAATTTCCTCTATTATTCTCAGTAGGTGGGGTGTATCTTGTACAAATGACGGAAATGTCTTTGGAATGGCACCTAGAAAGTGGTTCAGGAATACGGAGAGGTTCTCAGTAGGGCTGTTGTTGTTTGATACTATTGGGCGCCCTGGAATATTGGCAGTGCATAATTCTGTGGGTCGTATTTTGTGAATTTTTGGAAGGAGGTAAAATCTCCCTGCTGCGTTGTTGTTAGGTATCAGAAATTTAAATTCTGATGGAGCTATCAGTTCATCCGCTAACAGGGATCTAAGCTGGTTGGTAATTGTGAGTGTGTATTGTTCTGTGGGATCGCCGCCCGCTTTTGCCTCTTTTGCAACTGCTTTCCTTTGGTGCTTCCCATTCATGGGCGGTTGGTTGAAATAGGCAGACGCCATATCGTCAAAAACCTTCGCGGTAGCCAGACGCGGTGCCCGTCTGCTGGTTTTCGAAGTCTCATGCTTCGTCTTTCCTTCATTCACATTTGTGGCGGCTCCGACTTTGTTGTACCCCCCCCACCCCCTACGTTCTTTCTCCGTTTTTTTTTTTCATTTTTCTCCTTTTTTTTCTTCCTTGCCTTTCTTTCGTTCCTTCCTCCCCCGCCCCTATTTTTACAACTCCAGCTCACCTTACCTCCGAGAAGGATTCTTTAGCGCCATTGCAACCTTGTCTGAAATGAGACAGGGGCTACACTCATCTGCTTTACAGATTTTTTTCTTTCCAGACTGCAATTACCAGCACGGACATGCGCCACCGCAGGAGATGACGTCAGTACTAACCCCCTTGAAACTAACACGCCAAGGATGACAAGGCGCCTTTGACAAAGATAGGTCCACCTATCGACACGTCGGCCAGCCTGTCTGAGGCATTTCCTCTGTTCTTCCTGTCACTGCCCTTAGTTTTATTCAGGTGGCTTAGTGGCACCAGTATCAGCTTGAGAAGCGGGGTTCAGTCAGCGATTATTGTTTCGCGCGGTTGTGCTGCGGTAACAGTATCTTGTATTTTAAAATAGGCAATACATTATTGAATGTATCGGAAATACAGATGCAGATACTTGTCTTGCGAGATGTATCACAATACAGATACGAGATACCCAATGAGTATCTAAGATAGTATCTAAGATACATGTATCTTCGATAATGCCCAGCCCTGCCTGAGTGTGCACCATGACATAATTTTTTGCAGCCTTTCAGAGAAAAACAATACAACCAGCACTCAATGTAACTAACTGATCCATCAAAATTTAATTTTATGTGTGCAAGGTTTTTTTTTTCTAGCAGTCTACTGTGTGTCTATAGTTGGGTGCAGTTTAGGAAGACTGGCGAGGTGCAGTCCAGGTGACTGAAGCGCGGCACCCGATTGCCCCCCGCAACTAAAGGAACAGTCCCGCTCATGTTTTCAGCCGTGCTCCCCAACGGCAGGGTCAGTCACCGTCTGTCTGGCTCGTGACATCAACGTGCACTCATTGGTGCAGGCCTGTGTGCATTCACTTTTGACGTGGCCACTGCCTTCTAAGGTTGTACAGGACTATCAGTTCAGCACCAATTCTAGATGTGAATGTTTCCTGCCAAAAGGGGTGGAGGGGTTCATTCCTGCCAAGCAATGCCAATCAAAACTGATCAATCAAATCTGCAACTCTGCAACCCCACACTGCGTAAATAAAGTTTTCTGCGACTACTAGTATCAGTTGGAAGTTAGCGCTCTGTCCTCTTGTGTCCGTCTGCTCGGCCGTTTCTCTTTTTTCGTAATGCGCTATACCAGTTCAAGTACTAGTATCTTATTCTGAGGCATAACTTTATTAAATTGAGTAAATGTGCTTTCTAACTGTTGCAGAGTTAAAGGAGAATAATAGTTGGTTTAATTACAGGTTTTTTTTTAGGATGGCAGTCTCATACTTCATTAAAGGGACCCTGAAACGGTTTTGACGATTTTGTACAAACACATTGGGCCAGTAGACCAAGTCCTAAGGCTCATTTACAGACTAATTTAAGCTCTCTGCTTACACTGTGTAATTTATTACAACGCTATAAAGCTGCGAATCGCTGCAGATCACTGCGGCTCAGCCCAACGCGTTTTCAACCGCCCCTTGCGAGTACGACGTGCAGTGTGGGCACGACGTCATTGGGGCTGCTGGCGACGTCACTGGGGCTGCGGTGTGCGCGCACAAAAATTGGCTGGCAGGGTGGCGGCACCTGTCGGAGAAGATATCAACTGTCTGTTGCCAGACGGCGTGCGTGCTGCCGGGCGCACTGGGCTATGGTCTCCGAGATGCACGCAACCTGTCGGCGTGCAATCTCGGAGGTGATCACTGGGCGAAGCTCAAATCGTCGAGTGTGCTCACGTGAGCTCTGCGATCGCCAGCGATGCCAGCGTGTCTCATGAGTTGAGGAGGCAAGGCAGGGGTGAGAAGGAGGGTATGATATAATTGCCCGTAGCCGCCTTGGTACACGGCGTGCCGCTAAATTTGTGGTGCCAATGGTTCGATGATGCTCTAGTCTAAACGCTGACAAAGCTTCAAATAACCGTTTCAGGGTCCCTTTAATTTCAGTGAGCTGCACATATATGGGGTTGAACAGATTGCTGTGTTTTTTTAAAGTAAGAATTGCTCGTGCTGTTCGTTCTAATTAACTTCAATAAGAGTTAATGCTGAGCGCTTGTTTTAATACGGTACTGTGGTGAGGATTTGTCGGCAATCACAACTGCAGCAGATGCCTGTGAAATTTTGCTCAGAATTGACGTAGTCACACCATATGCATACTGGTGTCTCGGTTCTGCTTCTCAGCTGTGACAAAAGTTCATGTTAAAGAACTTTATGAAGCCTTCGATTACCACTAATTTCGTTAAACACAGCGATCCTCTCAGGCACGAAGGACCAGTTAATTATTAAACCTTGTATTTTGTCCTCAATACTGCCCACAAAATGGAAGCCCAACGAATCTCTCTATGAAGTACGACAGTGTTTACTTCACCATGCAACATAGGCCTCGATATGATTGAGAGCTGCTCAAGTTGGTAAGTCATGAGAGTGAATATAAGCAAAACACTGCAAACAGAACATGACGCCAACAGGCAAAAAAGAGTGTTCCACACTCACTGTGATGGCTACTGGCAGCGCTGACTGACACTGTCACATTTAAGGGGAGATGCAATTCGAAAAAAAAAAAAGTTTCTTTAATCTGTAGCTTAAGGCAATAACATTTTTGTTGTTTACATAAGTTTTTATGCTGATTTCAAATATGTAATCAGTTTTATAGTAAGTTGCATAGTTTTCATTTTGTACCATGACAACGTGTAAAATATAGCTCTTTTTGGACAGACTTTTTCTGCCACTAAAGTTTTATAATTATGAGTCATTAATGGCTCATATTGCTTCACATTAACTGTGGTATGCAAATAACTATAAAAAATGTGTGTAATACATTTTAATTAACAAGAAAAATTGTAATGTGAGAACTGTTAAATGCTCAACCCATACTAATGGGCTGAGCCTTTAACACTTCTGTTAAATGCTGTTAAATTCTGTTAAAAGCAATGGCAAGCAGCCAGGTGACCATTTCCAGGGGACTCTAGACAATGAGTTCTTTTCAGTTTTTTATAACCACCTTGTCTTCTTTAAAGGTGATATTAGCCTACTTCGAGTTTAACTACAACCTTAATTTTTTTTGTCATGAAAGTGGAGAAACTAAACTTGTGAAAGCAATTAAAAATAAAAAAAATTGTAAT
This sequence comes from Rhipicephalus appendiculatus, assembly GCA_030522465.1. Taxonomy (NCBI): domain Eukaryota; kingdom Metazoa; phylum Arthropoda; class Arachnida; order Ixodida; family Ixodidae; genus Rhipicephalus; species Rhipicephalus appendiculatus. Next base: position 1,280,808 of record JALIZH010003830.1, on the reverse strand, counting down.
TTTGAAAAAAAATGCTTTTTTCGACTCGCATCTCCCCTTATATGCCCATATATACTCTATAAGGTGGACAAAGGGATGACTGCCCCCGTAGCTCAGTTGGTAGAGTATCAGTTCGGTCCCTGCTGGTGGCAAGTCATCGTTTCGTCCACTTTTCTTTCTTCACATTTACATTACAATTACACTAATAACATCCCCTATACTTTCCTTGGCATCATTGTCAGTTAGTTTTCATTAATATTGTGCTTAACATTCATAGCGAGGGTCTTGTTCTGGCAGACTTGATGCCTTCAGGTAGTATGCAAGGGATTATTAGTCAGCTGCCAGCTCGTAATAAGATCACGTGCTACGTGACGCCAACAGGCAAAAAAAAAAAAGAAAGAGTGTGCCACACTCACCGAAATGGCAACAGGCGGCACTGACGGACACTCCTACGTTTAAATGCACATATATACCCTATAAAGTGGACGAAGGGATGACCGCCACCGTAGCTCAGTGGTAGAGCATTATTCGAAGGTCGTAGGTTCAGTCCCTGCCAGCGGCAAATTATCGTTTCATCCACTTTTCTTTCTTCACATTTACATTACAATTACACTAATAACATCCCCTATACTTTCCTTGGCATCATTGTCAGTTAGTTTTCATTAATATTGTGCTTAACATTCATAGCGAGGGTCTTGTTCTGGCAGACTTGATGCCTTCAGGTAGTATGCAAGGGATTATTAGTCAGCTGCCAGCTCGTAATAAGATCACGTGCTACGTGACGCCAACAGGCAAAAAAAAAAAAAGAAAGAGTGTGCCACACTCACCGAAATGGCAACAGGCGGCACTGACGGACACTCCTACGTTTAAATGCACATATATACCCTATAAAGTGGACGAAGGGATGACCGCCACCGTAGCTCAGTGGTAGAGCATTATTCGAAGGTCGTAGGTTCAGTCCCTGCCAGCGGCAAGTTATCGTTTCATCCACTTTTCTTTCTTCACATTTACATTACAATTACACTAATAACATCCCCTATACTTTCCTTGGCATCATTGTCAGTTAGTTTTCATTAATATTGTGCTTAACATTCATAGCGAGGGTCTTGTTCTGGCAGACTTGATGCCTTCAGGTAGTATGCAAGGGATTATTAGTCAGCTGCCAGCTCGTAATAAGATCACGTGCTACGTGACGCCAACAGGCAAAAAAAAAAAAGAAAGAGTGTGCCACACTCACCGAAATGGCAACAGGCGGCACTGACGGACGCTCCTACGTTTAAATGCACATATATACCCTATAAAGTGGACGAAGGGATGACCGCCACCGTAGCTCAGTGGTAGAGCATTATTCGAAGGTCGTAGGTTCAGTCCCTGCCAGCGGCAAGTTATCGTTTCATCCACTTTTCTTTCTTCACATTTACATTACAATTACACTAATAACATCCCCTATACTTTCCTTGGCATCATTGTCAGTTAGTTTTCATTAATATTGTGCTTAACATTCATAGCGAGGGTCTTGTTCTGGCAGACTTGATGCCTTCAGGTAGTATGCAAGGGATTATTAGTCAGCTGCCAGCTCGTAATAAGATCACGTGCTACGTGACGCCAACAGGCAAAAAAAAAAAAGAAAGAGTGTGCCACACTCACCGAAATGGCAACAGGCGGCACTGACGGACACTCCTACGTTTAAATGCACATATATACCCTATAAAGTGGACGAAGGGATGACCGCCACCGTAGCTCAGTGGTAGAGCATTATTCGAAGGTCGTAGGTTCAGTCCCTGCCAGCGGCAAGTTATCGTTTCATCCACTTTTCTTTCTTCACATTTACATTACAATTACACTAATAACATCCCCTATACTTTCCTTGGCATCATTGTCAGTTAGTTTTCATTAATATTGTGCTTAACAAAGCAAACGAGCCCTTAAACTCGCACTTCTTTCCTTCATTCATAGCGAGGGTCTTGTTCTGGCAGACTTGATGCCTTCAGGTAGTATGCAAGGGATTATTAGTCAGCTGCCAGCTCGTAATAAGATCACGTGCTACGTGACGCCAACAGGCAAAAAAAAAAAAGAAAGAGTGTGCCACACTCACCGAAATGGCAACAGGCGGCACTGACGGACACTCCTACGTTTAAATGCCCTATACATACATATATACCCTATAAAGTGGACGAAGGGATGACCGCCACCGTAGCTCAGTGGTAGAGCATTATTCGAAGGTCGTAGGTTCAGTCCCTGCCAGCGGCAAGTTATCGTTTCATCCACTTTTCTTTCTTCACATTTACATTACAATTACACTAATAACATCCCCTATACTTTCCTTGGCATCATTGTCAGTTAGTTTTCATTAATATTGTGCTTAACAAAGCAAACGAGCCCTTAAACTCGCACTTCTTTCCTTCATTCATAGCGAGGGTCTTGTTCTGGCAGACTTGATGCCTTCAGGTAGTATGCAAGGGATTATTAGTCAGCTGCCAGCTCGTAATAAGATCACGTGCTACGTGACGCCAACAGGCAAAAAAAAAAGAAGAAAGAGTGTGCCACACTCACCGAAATGGCAACAGGCGGCACTGACGGACACTCCTACGTTTAAATGCCCTATACATACATATATACCCTATAAAGTGGACGAAGGGATGACCGCCACCGTAGCTCAGTGGTAGAGCATTATTCGAAGGTCGTAGGTTCAGTCCCTGCCAGCGGCAAGTTATCGTTTCATCCACTTTTCTTTCTTCACATTTACATTACAATTACACTAATAACATCCCCTATACTTTCCTTGGCATCATTGTCAGTTAGTTTTCATTGATATTGTGCTTAACAAAGCAAACGAGCCCTTAAACTTGCACTTCTTTCCTTCATTCATAGCGAGGGTCTTGTTCTGGCAGACTTGATGCCTTCAGGTAGTATGCAAGGGATTATTAGTCAGCTGCCAGCTCGTAATAAGATCACGTGCTACGTGACGCCAACAGGCAAAAAAAAAAGAAGAAAGAGTGTGCCACACTCACCGAAATGGCAACAGGCGGCACTGACGGACACTCCTACGTTTAAATGCACGTATATATCCTATAAAGTGGACGAAGGGATGACCGCCACTGTAGCTCAGAGGTAGAGCATTATTCGAAGGTCGTAGGTTCAGTCCCTGCCAGTGGCAAGTCATCGTTTCATCCACTTTTCTTTCTTCACATTTACATTACAATTACACTAATAACATCCCCTATACTTTCCTTGGCATCATTGTCAGTTAGTTTTCATTAATATTGTGCTTAACAAAGCAAACGAGCCCTTAAACTTGCACTTCTTTCCTTCATTCATAGCGAGGGTCTTGTTCTGGCAGACTTGATGCCTTCAGGTAGTATGCAAGGGATTATTAGTCAGCTGCCAGCTCGTAATAAGATCACGTGCTACGTGACGCCAACAGGCAAAAAAAAAAAGAAGAAAGAGTGTGCCACACTCACCGAAATGGCAACAGGCGGCACTGACGGACACTCCTACGTTTAAATGCCCTATACATACATATATACCCTATAAAGTGGACGAAGGGATGACCGCCACCGTAGCTCAGTGGTAGAGCATTATTCGAAGGTCGTAGGTTCAGTCCCTGCCAGCGGCAAGTTATCGTTTCATCCACTTTTCTTTCTTCACATTTACATTACAATTACACTAATAACATCCCCTATACTTTCCTTGGCATCATTGTCAGTTAGTTTTCATTGATATTGTGCTTAACAAAGCAAACGAGCCCTTAAACTTGCACTTCTTTCCTTCATTCATAGCGAGGGTCTTGTTCTGGCAGACTTGATGCCTTCAGGTAGTATGCAAGGGATTATTAGTCAGCTGCCAGCTCGTAATAAGATCACGTGCTACGTGACGCCAACAGGCAAAAAAAAAAGAAGAAAGAGTGTGCCACACTCACCGAAATGGCAACAGGCGGCACTGACGGACACTCCTACGTTTAAATGCACGTATATATCCTATAAAGTGGACGAAGGGATGACCGCCACCGTAGCTCAGTGGTAGAGCATTATTCGAAGGTCGTAGGTTCAGTCCCTGCCAGCGGCAAGTTATCGTTTCATCCACTTTTCTTTCTTCACATTTACATTACAATTACACTAATAACATCCCCTATACTTTCCTTGGCATCATTGTCAGTTAGTTTTCATTAATATTGTGCTTAACAAAGCAAACGAGCCCTTAATCTTGCACTTCTTTCCTTCATTCATAGCGAGGGTCTTGTTCTGGCAGACTTGATGCCTTCAGGTAGTATGCAAGGGATTATTAGTCAGCTGCCAGCTCGTAATAAGATCACGTGCTACGTGACGCCAACAGGCAAAAAAAAAAAAAGAAAGAGTGTGCCACACTCACCGAAATGGCAACAGGCGGCACTGACGGACACTCCTACGTTTAAATGCACGTATATATCCTATAAAGTGGACGAAGGGATGACCGCCACTGTAGCTCAGAGGTAGAGCATTATTCGAAGGTCGTAGGTTCAGTCCCTGCCAGTGGCAAGTCATCGTTTCATCCACTTTTCTTTCTTCACATTTACATTACAATTACACTAATAACATCCCCTATACTTTCCTTGGCATCATTGTCAGTTAGTTTTCATTAATATTGTGCTTAACAAAGCAAACGAGCCCTTAAACTTGCACTTCTTTCCTTCATTCATAGCGAGGGTCTTGTTCTGGCAGACTTGATGCCTTCAGGTAGTATGCAAGGGATTATTAGTCAGCTGCCAGCTCGTAATAAGATCACGTGCTACGTGACGCCAACAGGCAAAAAAAAAAAAAGAAAGAGTGTGCCACACTCACCGAAATGGCAACAGGCGGCACTGACGGACGCTCCTACGTTTAAATGCACATATATACCCTATAAAGTGGACGAAGGGATGACCGCCACCGTAGCTCAGTGGTAGAGCATTATTCGAAGGTCGTAGGTTCAGTCCCTGCCAGCGGCAAGTCATCGTTTCATCCACTTTTCTTTCTTCACATTTACATTACAATTACACTAATAACATCCCCTATACTTTCCTTGGCATCATTGTCAGTTAGTTTTCATTAATATTGTGCTTAACAAAGCAAACGAGCCCTTAAACTCGCACTTCTTTCCTTCATTCATAGCGAGGGTCTTGTTCTGGCAGACTTGATGCCTTCAGGTAGTATGCAAGGGATTATTAGTCAGCTGCCAGCTCGTAATAAGATCACGTGCTACGTGACGCCAACAGGCAAAAAAAAAAAGAAGAAAGAGTGTGCCACACTCACCGAAATGGCAACAGGCGGCACTGACGGACACTCCTACGTTTAAATGCCCTATACATACATATATACCCTATAAAGTGGACGAAGGGATGACCGCCACCGTAGCTCAGTGGTAGAGCATTATTCGAAGGTCGTAGGTTCAGTCCCTGCCAGCGGCAAGTTATCGTTTCATCCACTTTTCTTTCTTCACATTTACATTACAATTACACTAATAACATCCCCTATACCTTCCTTGGCATCATTGTCAGTTAGTTTTCATTAATATTGTGCTTAACAAAGCAAACGAGCCCTTAAACTTGCACTTCTTTCCTTCATTCATAGCGAGGGTCTTGTTCTGGCAGACTTGATGCCTTCAGGTAGTATGCAAGGGATTATTAGTCAGCTGCCAGCTCGTAATAAGATCACGTGCTACGTGACGCCAACAGGCAAAAAAAAAAGAAGAAAGAGTGTGCCACACTCACCGAAATGGCAACAGGCGGCACTGACGGACACTCCTACGTTTAAATGCCCTATACATACATATATACCCTATAAAGTGGACGAAGGGATGACCGCCACCGTAGCTCAGTGGTAGAGCATTATTCGAAGGTCGTAGGTTCAGTCCCTGCCAGCGGCAAGTTATCGTTTCATCCACTTTTCTTTCTTCACATTTACATTACAATTACACTAATAACATCCCCTATACTTTCCTTGGCATCATTGTCAGTTAGTTTTCATTAATATTGTGCTTAACAAAGCAAACGAGCCCTTAAACTCGCACTTCTTTCCTTCATTCATAGCGAGGGTCTTGTTCTGGCAGACTTGATGCCTTCAGGTAGTATGCAAGGGATTATTAGTCAGCTGCCAGCTCGTAATAAGATCACGTGCTACGTGACGCCAACAGGCAAAAAAAAAAAGAAGAAAGAGTGTGCCACACTCACCGAAATGGCAACAGGCGGCACTGACGGACACTCCTACGTTTAAATGCCCTATACATACATATATACCCTATAAAGTGGACGAAGGGATGACCGCCACCGTAGCTCAGTGGTAGAGCATTATTCGAAGGTCGTAGGTTCAGTCCCTGCCAGTGGCAAGTCATCGTTTCATCCACTTTTCTTTCTTCACATTTACATTACAATTACACTAATAACATCCCCTATACTTTCCTTGGCATCATTGTCAGTTAGTTTTCATTAATATTGTGCTTAACAAAGCAAACGAGCCCTTAAACTCGCACTTCTTTCCTTCATTCATAGCGAGGGTCTTGTTCTGGCAGACTTGATGCCTTCAGGTAGTATGCAAGGGATTATTAGTCAGCTGCCAGCTCGTAATAAGATCACGTGCTACGTGACGCCAACAGGCAAAAAAAAAAAGAAGAAAGAGTGTGCCACACTCACCGAAATGGCAACAGGCGGCACTGACGGACACTCCTACGTTTAAATGCCCTATACATACATATATACCCTATAAAGTGGACGAAGGGATGACCGCCACCGTAGCTCAGTGGTAGAGCATTATTCGAAGGTCGTAGGTTCAGTCCCTGCCAGCGGCAAGTTATCGTTTCATCCACTTTTCTTTCTTCACATTTACATTACAATTACACTAATAACATCCCCTATACTTTCCTTGGCATCATTGTCAGTTAGTTTTCATTAATATTGTGCTTAACAAAGCAACGAGCCCTTAAACTCGCACTTCTTTCCTTCATTCATAGCGAGGGTCTTGTTCTGGCAGACTTGATGCCTTCAGGTAGTATGCAAGGGATTATTAGTCAGCTGCCAGCTCGTAATAAGATCACGTGCTACGTGACGCCAACAGGCAAAAAAAAAAAAGAAAGAGTGTGCCACACTCACCGAAATGGCAACAGGCGGCACTGACGGACGCTCCTACGTTTAAATGCCCTATACATACATATATACCCTATAAAGTGGACGAAGGGATGACCGCCACCGTAGCTCAGTGGTAGAGCATTATTCGAAGGTCGTAGGTTCAGTCCCTGCCAGCGGCAAGTTATCGTTTCATCCACTTTTCTTTCTTCACATTTACATTACAATTACACTAATAACATCCCCTATACTTTCCTTGGCATCATTGTCAGTTAGTTTTCATTAATATTGTGCTTAACAAAGCAAACGAGCCCTTAAACTCGCACTTCTTTCCTTCATTCATAGCGAGGGTCTTGTTCTGGCAGACTTGATGCCTTCAGGTAGTATGCAAGGGATTATTAGTCAGCTGCCAGCTCGTAATAAGATCACGTGCTACGTGACGCCAACAGGCAAAAAAAAAAAGAAGAAAGAGTGTGCCACACTCACCGAAATGGCAACAGGCGGCACTGACGGACACTCCTACGTTTAAATGCCCTATACATACATATATACCCTATAAAGTGGACGAAGGGATGACCGCCACCGTAGCTCAGTGGTAGAGCATTATTCGAAGGTCGTAGGTTCAGTCCCTGCCAGCGGCAAGTTATCGTTTCATCCACTTTTCTTTCTTCACATTTACATTACAATTACACTAATAACATCCCCTATACTTTCCTTGGCATCATTGTCAGTTAGTTTTCATTGATATTGTGCTTAACAAAGCAAACGAGCCCTTAAACTTGCACTTCTTTCCTTCATTCATAGCGAGGGTCTTGTTCTGGCAGACTTGATGCCTTCAGGTAGTATGCAAGGGATTATTAGTCAGCTGCCAGCTCGTAATAAGATCACGTGCTACGTGACGCCAACAGGCAAAAAAAAAGAAGAAAGAGTGTGCCACACTCACCGAAATGGCAACAGGCGGCACTGACGGACACTCCTACGTTTAAATGCACGTATATATCCCTATAAAGTGGACGAAGGGATGACCGCCACCTGTAGCTCAGAGGTAGAGCATTATTCGAAGGTCGTAGGTTCAGTCCCTGCCAGTGGCAAGTCATCGTTTCATCCACTTTTCTTTCTTCACATTTACATTACAATTACACTAATAACATCCCCTATACTTTCCTTGGCATCATTGTCAGTTAGTTTTCATTAATATTGTGCTTAACAAAGCAAACGAGCCCTTAAACTTGCACTTCTTTCCTTCATTCATAGCGAGGGTCTTGTTCTGGCAGACTTGATGCCTTCAGGTAGTATGCAAGGGATTATTAGTCAGCTGCCAGCTCGTAATAAGATCACGTGCTACGTGACGCCAACAGGCAAAAAAAAAAGAAGAAAGAGTGTGCCACACTCACCGAAATGGCAACAGGCGGCACTGACGGACACTCCTACGTTTAAATGCCCTATACATACATATATACCCTATAAAGTGGACGAAGGGATGACCGCCACCGTAGCTCAGTGGTAGAGCATTATTCGAAGGTCGTAGGTTCAGTCCCTGCCAGCGGCAAGTTATCGTTTCATCCACTTTTCTTTCTTCACATTTACATTACAATTACACTAATAACATCCCCTATACTTTCCTTGGCATCATTGTCAGTTAGTTTTCATTGATATTGTGCTTAACAAAGCAAACGAGCCCTTAAACTTGCACTTCTTTCCTTCATTCATAGCGAGGGTCTTGTTCTGGCAGACTTGATGCCTTCAGGTAGTATGCAAGGGATTATTAGTCAGCTGCCAGCTCGTAATAAGATCACGTGCTACGTGACGCCAACAGGCAAAAAAAAAAAGAAGAAAGAGTGTGCCACACTCACCGAAATGGCAACAGGCGGCACTGACGGACACTCCTACGTTTAAATGCACATATATACCCTATAAAGTGGACGAAGGGATGACCGCCACCGTAGCTCAGTGGTAGAGCATTATTCGAAGGTCGTAGGTTCAGTCCCTGCCAGCGGCAAGTTATCGTTTCATCCACTTTTCTTTCTTCACATTTACATTACAATTACACTAATAACATCCCCTATACTTTCCTTGGCATCATTGTCAGTTAGTTTTCATTAATATTGTGCTTAACAAAGCAAACGAGCCCTTAAACTTGCACTTCTTTCCTTCATTCATAGCGAGGGTCTTGTTCTGGCAGACTTGATGCCTTCAGGTAGTATGCAAGGGATTATTAGTCAGCTGCCAGCTCGTAATAAGATCACGTGCTACGTGACGCCAACAGGCAAAAAAAAAAAAGAAAGAGTGTGCCACACTCACCGAAATGGCAACAGGCGGCACTGACGGACGCTCCTACGTTTAAATGCACATATATACCCTATAAAGTGGACGAAGGGATGACCGCCACCGTAGCTCAGTGGTAGAGCATTATTCGAAGGTCGTAGGTTCAGTCCCTGCCAGCGGCAAGTTATCGTTTCATCCACTTTTCTTTCTTCACATTTACATTACAATTACACTAATAACATCCCCTATACTTTCCTTGGCATCATTGTCAGTTAGTTTTCATTAATATTGTGCTTAACAAAGCAAACGAGCCCTTAAACTTCGCACTTCTTTCCTTCATTCATAGCGAGGGTCTTGTTCTGGCAGACTTGATGCCTTCAGGTAGTATGCAAGGGATTATTAGTCAGCTGCCAGCTCGTAATAAGATCACGTGCTACGTGACGCCAACAGGCAAAAAAAAAAAGAAGAAAGAGTGTGCCACACTCACCGAAATGGCAACAGGCGGCACTGACGGACACTCCTACGTTTAAATGCCCTATACATACATATATACCCTATAAAGTGGACGAAGGGATGACCGCCACCGTAGCTCAGTGGTAGAGCATTATTCGAAGGTCGTAGGTTCAGTCCCTGCCAGCGGCAAGTTATCGTTTCATCCACTTTTCTTTCTTCACATTTACATTACAATTACACTAATAACATCCCCTATACTTTCCTTGGCATCATTGTCAGTTAGTTTTCATTAATATTGTGCTTAACAAAGCAAACGAGCCCTTAAACTCGCACTTCTTTCCTTCATTCATAGCGAGGGTCTTGTTCTGGCAGACTTGATGCCTTCAGGTAGTATGCAAGGGATTATTAGTCAGCTGCCAGCTCGTAATAAGATCACGTGCTACGTGACGCCAACAGGCAAAAAAAAAAGAAGAAAGAGTGTGCCACACTCACCGAAATGGCAACAGGCGGCACTGACGGACACTCCTACGTTTAAATGCCCTATACATACATATATACCCTATAAAGTGGACGAAGGGATGACCGCCACCGTAGCTCAGTGGTAGAGCATTATTCGAAGGTCGTAGGTTCAGTCCCTGCCAGCGGCAAGTTATCGTTTCATCCACTTTTCTTTCTTCACATTTACATTACAATTACACTAATAACATCCCCTATACTTTCCTTGGCATCGTTGTCGGTTAGTTCTTATTAATATTATATCTAACAAAGAAAAACGTCTTTCTTACAAAATTGTTGTTATTTTAACTTTCTCTGTTTTTTCAGGCAAGGTTCGCTAGGTAGAAAATTATACCAGCTTTAGAAGTAACTGATGAATATTGAAGAACTTGAGCGAGTGTACTGCTGTATCGAGGCTTTTACAGCCTTGTGCACCACATCCCTTTCACGTGTGCTTGGCCCTCGGTGCTCCTCATCACATTAGTTTCGTAGTTTTGACATACACAGTGATCGTCTTTTTGTTTTGCTCATGTTTCAGAGATTCAACCTTTGTTTGCAACTGAGAATGCATGCAGTCACAAATGTGGTGAAATGAAAAGAGTTCCTGCCCTCGCCTTTGAACCTTGTTGACATTTTGTGATCTTTCGTAAATGTGGAACCATAGCGGTTGCTCCTTTGCACAGGCAAGGTGTTCCCACGGTTACGTCGTCGCAGGGCAGCCCAAGGGGAAGAGGAAGAGGGCAGCACTGACTTTGTCTTTCGAGTCATCACTTCTCTACGGCCACACTCCCTGGGTGAGCCCCACTTTGTGACAGGCAATTATGTTCTCGGTATATGCACATACTTTGTGGTTTTGTACGGGATGGGCAGATGGCCGATGAGACAAGATGGAGACATCTCGATACACGGACGTTGAGAAAGCAAGAACCAATGCTTACATTCAATTCAGAGTAATCTTTCTGGAATATTTTTGTGGTACTTCTCGTATAAACTCCGTCTTTTTCGCAGTGCTGAAACAGTCGTCAATTTGCATTTTGAAGGTGACAGGGTTTTGAAGGAACTTATGGGTGAAACAGAGTTACGCCAACCAAGGTACCGATTAAAAGTAAAAGCATTTTTTGTTTTACTTTAAAAAAATGAAAAAAAAAAAGCGATGATTTGGTTCCCACTCGATTCCTTCTTCAGGGGTGACTGGGGTGCACCAGAAAGCAGTGTTTATGTAGCCCTCTTTTCATCAAGCCGTGGGGTCTCGCCTGATCTCAGTGATGTGTCCAAGTCCACGGAAGTAAACACTCGGCAGCGCACCTGCAGACCAGTTGACATTACCGGGTGTTGCCTGGATGCGCCAGGATTCCACAAAAAGGCAGTCGGCCTCTGAGTCGGCAACACAACGGTTGTCAAAAGCGATGCGGTGGTCGTTCACCTTGCTGTGCTCTGCGAGTGCACTCCTCTGTCAGTCGAACTTGTGGATGTCACAGCCTCTCGGGGAGTTGTGCTTTGTTTTCCCCACAGATGTTTCAGTCTGTTTTTAAGGTGAAAACTTCAGCGCAAGCCAAAATGTACCACAAAGAATAGAAGAGACAAGCACTGGTGCTTACTAACAACTGCTTTATTCTTCTCGCAACAACGCATATCAATGCCACAACCACACACCTTGCATGCACACGCATAACAAGACGTATTGCTTACATCCTGTTTTTTATGTATGCAACATCGTTCCTTATGCATACGTTTTGTTTCTAACGTATGCAGTACGTCTTGTCACGTGTGCACATGCAAGGTTTGTGGTTCTGGCATTTACATGTGTTGTTGCGAGATGAATAAAGCAGTTGTCAGCAAGCGCCAGTGCTTGTCTCATCTATTCTTTGTGGTCCGTTTTGGTTTGCGCTCAAGTTTTCGCCTTAAATGCTATGTACCAACTAGGCCCAACAGAAGTTTTTATTGAAGTCCCAATCTCCACAAGGAATGAAGTAAACCAGCCCCTGTGCTTTCTCTTTGGGTCTTTTGAGCACAGAAAGAAGCGGCCGAGCGTGGAAATTGGCTTATGTGCCACTGCATCTCCCTGCTCAGACAGGACGCGTGCAAGCACTTCACTGGTGCCTTGAATGTTGGAAATGCACAGCCGCATGCTTAGGAAGCCACAGGTCAGTGTCCTCTGGAAGGGGTTGGCGGGGACGGGCCCGGTGGCGTGCGACCTTTTCAAATAAGCCTGTTTAGTAGTCGTTCTTTGCAAAGTTGCATCTGATCTTCTGTTTTTTTTATTCTTTCACTTAGCCATTCACTTAGCTAGTGCACAGGTTGTATGTAGTGTGCACGTATCTCACAGGAGTACGGCCACCAGCGTGGGTCCGGACTTAGCGAGCCACAGGGCCGCGTCTGCCGTCGCCTCGCGTGAACCAGCGTGCCGCAGCACAAGTGCGTTCGGGCAGCAAGGGCGCCCGAGCGCAGCGCGGCAAGTACACAGTACTGCTCTCAAGAATCCACAACACTTTATTGCCTGCGGCAACACCACAAACGCAGTACAACGCCCGCTCCCAAAAGGCAGCGGGAAAAGCAACGGGCTTGACCACACCACGGGCGAAAATACAACACAAAGGGTGCCGCTAGCACGTCTCTGCGGGCAAAAGGGCTCACGGCGACACGGCGCTGAGGGAAACGTTCCCTTGTGACTACGCTGCGTACTCTCACGATCAGTGACCAAAGGGCCCGATCGCTCGAGCGAGGGCAAACTCCGCTCGCGTTGGCTTCGATCGGTACGGCTCGGCGTAGTAAGACCACGCGCGAACACACCGCACCGCTCTTCGGCCTAGTGTTCGGAAAGGGCAACGGAAGGTAAGCGTTCGCCGCGGGCGCAAGGCACCGTTGGCGAACTCCGTCCGAACGAGCCCCAAGAACAAAGGAGCCGACGGACGGGAAGCAAAAAGACGTGCTTACCCAACGCTGTCCAGAAAGATTCTCACTCCCGCCGCGCGCGAAACGTCTCGCGAGATGCGAGACTCGAGTCAAATCCGGTGCTGGGTGAGAGGTTAGCGTTACTCCCGCTCTCCCAGCACCGACGGACCGCGGAAGAGGGGAGAGTCATGTTTGTACATGGGGACGGCAGAAATAGGTGAAAAAGCCCACGCAATGGCGACGGGCTAGCCTCAATCCTCACAAGGTAAATAGTGACGATGCTACAGCCTTTCTATGGTGAGAGGGTTGGTTGGAACTAGTGTCGAGGTAGCAAACAGTGTGTGCTGGCTGTCGGTAAACCAAGAATCAGAGTAAACCACCCATCGTTGTCACAGGACATCGAGGAATGGCAAGCAATTGTTGTTTTCTTCCCTTCACCATAAGCTCTTGTCACTCTGAGTTGCTTGTGAAGGCTGCTAGCGATGCCTTTTGTTTATGCTGACATTTGCAATGAGATGGCAACTCAAACCTCGATATAACGAACACGGATATAACGAATTATTGGTTATAACGGAGTAAGTGAAGTATAGTTTTATCGTACATACAGTGTTACGAATATACGTTTATAATGAATTTTCGGATATAACGAAGTATTTTCGTGGCAGATGCAATTTGTTACATTGAGGTTTGAGTGTAGTGTTCATTTTTACTTTTTGGCGACGGAATCAGGTTCCCATTCGATTCACCTGAATATGCCTCTTCTAAGAGCTCCATTTATTAGAACAACAAAGTGAGCTGAAAGTAAAAAAGAAAAGAAAACTTATAAAACCTATGTCTCCCCTTATATCAAAGGTGCGTGCTTTTTTTTTAATAATATGCAGTTAAAATGCTTCTGTTTTAACAGTGAAGCTGTTAAAGCTCGAAGTAAAATGTCTGTCCAACTGTAAAAAACCCTCCGTGCCGTTTCCTAGCAACAACCAAGCCGCAGCTGCACACTTAACCTTGAGTAGCCACGCATGCACCGAGGAGCAGCCGTGCCAAGCCACGCCCACTGTCACAGACAGTCCGCGCAGCCACCATGCCGAGCTCCGCCACAGCTGGCATGGCGTCAGCACAGCCGCACATGGCCTTGTGCCGCAGCCGGTGCAATGTAGCATAGTCATGCAAGGCCACTGTGACGTAGCGTAACTGCATAGTCGTGTCGTAGCTAGCATAGCCGATGCGTAGCCATGCCGTAGCTAGTATAGCCGCATCACAGCTGGTTTGACATCAACACTGTTACTTAGCAACCGTGTATACGTCATATCTCCTATAAGTGCAGGTGCACTCGGTCTTGTTTAAGCAGTCTGTAGCCATGGCTCAACCGAAGAAGGTGTGGATGACAGAAGATTCCGCTTACTGCGAGTCTCAGCATGCTGCAGATCGAGAGCGTAACCGTCGACGGCGATTAGATCCCACCTATGTGGCCTATGAAACGCTTACAAAGCGGCAACAACAAGTGGACTCGAACTATGCTCGGCAAGAGCACGAGGCAGATGCGGCGAGAAAGCGGACTAAGCAAAGTTTGCCTAGCGTGGCTCGAGCCGAGTACGAGAGACAAAAGCATCAGCCAAGCACAGACCTAGCATCAGCCAAGAAGGCCACGCTGAGCCCCTAAAATCGACCAGTGTAAACTTCATTCTTTTTTTACAAGCCAAAACAATTACCTATGAGGCATGCATTAGTGACGGACGAGGTATATGTGTTGATATAGAGCACTTTGGAAGGACTAACGGGGAAGCAAAGCACACAAGCATTTTTTTGCTTCTCATCACCTTATGTGGCTGCCACAAGTGCACAGACCATCAAGATCAGCAGAACATTAGAGTCGGTCTTAGTGACCGCAGTGTGAAGCCAAACATTATGTGATTGTATTCCTGGGGCGTACGTGCAGAGGACCTCCTGGAAGGTGGCCCTGCTGCCACAGCGACCACAGAAGCAGCTCGCGCCAGTCGCCTGCTGGAGGCACGCTCTTCGTCCTCCCGCTCAAGCGAATCACCACCACCCGAGGAGGAGTCACCTGGACAAAGGGCACAGGGGTCAGTCAGTGTGGGCCACACACCTTTTTGTGTGCCTCACGAGAAAGGATTATTTCTGCTTGAGCACATTGTCATAAAGGTTTTTAATGATCAGTCTTGTTCAAAGCAATTCTTGGCTTCTAAGCAAACTAGTGTCAAAATATTTCAGAGTGAATTGTTCAAAAAGTGAGATTTGCATAACACCTTGACACCAGATGTTGTGCCAGATGTCAGCACATTTTTTTTAAAAGTTGGCTGTTTACTTGCCTAAAGAAGACAATATATGGAGTTAACTTATTTTCAAAGTTTTTTCATGCAAAAGCACAAAAAGTTCAACATTTCTTACAGCTCTAGCAGCATAGAAAGCGCAAGCTCTTGCTCCCACTAGGATGTGCTTAATCAGCTTATACTTGACATTTCATGCAAGAATGGTACGTTCCCTTCTCATGAGTCGTTGTCATGTTTTCAAGTGTAGCCTTGACTGTGAGGCATGCGATTCATATTAGGCTGTGTCATGTCCTACGTCTGGGCATGAGCTGAGGCTGTTCCAATCTGTAAGCATGCGGACAAACTTTGCGAGGCCAGTCGTCACTTTTGCAGGCAGTACCAGCATAGGTTGGCAAAATAAATTGAGCTCACTCAGACTCACTCAAGAAATATGTTTTTCGCTTAAGACCTACTCGGACTCAAACTCACCAAAAGTTTCCTCGAATGGACTCACTTGAACTCAGACTCACGAAATTTTCCTTCAACCAGCCTCACTTGGACTCAGACTCACGAATATTTTCGCCAACCGGACTCACTCGGACTCAGACTCACCAAAATTTTCCTTGAGCAGACTCGCGGCTCAGTTTGAGTCTGTGTGATCCTGAGTGAGCCGACTTGAGTGAGTTTGCCGACCTCTGACTACAGTAACGTAGCCAGAAATTTTTTTCATGGGGGGCTTCAACCATACTTTATGTATGTTCGCGCGTGCGCTTGTACGTGCGCATGCATATATACTATACGCAAGCAAAACTGAAAAATTTCGAGGGGGGGGGGGGGGGTTTGAACACCCCTAACCCCCCCCCCCTTGGCTACGCCACTGTCTGACTACCATTCTAGGCTTCATACATGATTGTGGGACCGATGGGTGGGTAAGCTCCCACCACAGTTACATTTTTGTTTACCATTTATTCAATTATTTATGTACTTAGAAGTCCCTGACATGCCTCTTAAGAGACAGGTGGTGAATTGTAAAATAGACATTTAAGAATCTTATATTTTAACACTTCATTAGTACTATACACAAATTTTCCACTTGTAAAATTTGGTATTTAAAGGGGTCGTGAAACGTTTTCCGAATATTTTTAACTACGTATGTATTCAGACTCCTGGCCGTCCATTCAATACTATACCTTGACTCATTTCATCGTCTGGGTTCACTTAATAACTATAAAAACACAGTTTCGATTCCCCGCTCACATTCCCCTCAACTGTAAAGCTGACGTCACTTTAAGTCAGCCAATGAAAAGTCTCTGTCGTCGACAAAACATGGTGACACAGCGATAATTGCTGAGCCATAGTTGACCGAGGTTCGTAGCATCATACCGGTTCAACTGCGGGGCCGTAAGCAGTCACGAATGTTGTTTCCACTTTGTTAAGTTGTGCGGCACTGTCTGCCGATGCACATGGTAGGCACAGCGAGGACTAAGCCACCCAAAACACACCGTAAAACACAATCTAATGCAACCAGTAAGAAAAACACTGGGACGCTGCGCCGTGCGAGCGAAGGCGACACATGACGGAGCCCAGATGTACTAGAAAGCGGAACCAAGCAGATCACTCGCTGTACTTCGACAGTATAAATAGCTCAGAGTGCAAAAATTGCTGTGTTATTTTTTCTTTCCCAGGTTCTTATAAATCTATCATTTTGGAGCAAAAGAAAGCTAACGCTCTGTTTATAACTTCTCTTACCATGGCGTTTCACTGACGTCACGTGTTGGGGCCTATGGCGGCCGGTAGGGTCGCAATGTCGTTTAGGAGCCCAAGAAAACTGCGATTTCAAACGGGCGTCATTAATTATAGACTGGATATTACGCCGAAATATTTCGGAATCGGCACGACCAATCCTTACGGAAGCAGGGAAAATTACAACCGGGCAGCTTCATTTTCGTTTCACGACCCCTTTAAGAGCACACAAAGTTTTCAGTGAAGAGATGGACGCTGAGCTCAAAACTGAATGCGCCTCTAAAATGGAGGCGATTTGGCGTACTTTGCTGCCCAATATATGCGGTACAGTACTGTGCACTAATGCATTGATTGGAGAAGAAGTGATGCATGAGAAACTGTGCAACACGCAAGGTTCAAGTGCCATGTTAAAAAGTGTTACACGCCGGACTATTTGGAAAAAGCAAGGAAAATGCGAGGATGCTTTTTGTGGCCTGAGTGAGAAGACCAAAGTACTCCATCCATAAACACTTGGCAGCACGATACTGTTGCAGGTACCCAGCAGCTGCACCAAAACTGTTACGATGGGGTGTGTTTATTGAAGAATGAATAGCAAAGGGTTGCTTCCAAGACAGACCACTTTGTTCTCCTCTCCTTTCGTCCTCCCATTGCCGCTTCAGCGTAACAATACGTTAGGGCTTCACAGTAAACAACAGGAGAGCAATATCTACAACATAAGGTAAAAAGCTAAAACATTGGAACATCGCAAATGCTTGTAGACAAAGTAAACAGAAAAGTGTGTGAAGCAAACAAATGTAGCACAACAATGAACATTACGCAGTCACTGCGACGTCATTCAGACAGGAAGTGTGCAAAGGAAGAATGTACCAAAGTGTGACCATGTGCTCTTGTGCAGGCAGTCATTGCAGCTTTTGTGTGACACCATGAAGAAGCAGATCATCTCAAGGGCTTTCTATGGATGTGAGTACATCTTGCCAGAAGGCTCGTACAGTCATTCGACAGTGGCAAATGTGCTTTACGAAGCTTTGCCACTTTACAAAAGCAATATATGTACGGTAGTGAGACCATTTGTGTGAAACCATTCCAGCTGCCCCTGGCCTGAGATAATGAAGGTCGCTGGGGTCTGTTAAGTAACGATAGGACAACTCACAGTGAAAGTAGGCATCCATTAAAGTATATTCGCTAGTGTTGTTTTCAAAGCCTTTTGTTGTCATCAGCACTTTTTTTGCACACTACATTGACTCGTTAGAATGCATGTGGCAAGTACTGGAACCTATTCAGACACACATATGCAAGTTCACAGGGGAATCCACTTTTAAATTTAAGTTTTTCTTCGAGACCTCTAGAAGCCTAATTGCCTTGGCTTCATGCTTTTGCAAAGACAGAGTGAGTGCACAGCATGTGTGCCACACCTTTATTACGTCATGGGCTTGGTGAGAAAACACATCCTGCCAATAGCAGAGACTGCTATGAACGGTTCAACCAAATCTTGCAGTCCTTCATACAGAGGCCTGTGCTCACTCTCGTCTTTGTAGCTGCTGGCACCTGCTGTTCGACAACAAACAACAGACATGTAGCATGCTATTGGCCATTAGCTGACATAAGTCTAGAGTGGCGTTGCGATCAAATTTGCTTCTTGCCACAGGGCACCCCCACGTGCCGGTGCCGTGCTTCATAGTCTGCTAACATTGCACAGTGAGCCACACTTGCTCCCAGGAGGAGAGAGCAATCGCGTTTCATCATGTGTGCTCAGTCGGCTTGTGCGAATATTCGAGCACTTCGAATATTCGAACAAATATTACAGTATTCGAATTCGCTTCCATTCGAACTTAATTTATTGGGAATTTCGAAGTATTCGAAATGAACGAATAGTTGTACAGCGCAGACCATTTATAACGTAACCATTTACAGTGCAGGACCGGCTATAATGCGGTTTTTTCTGACTCCCATTTACCCTCCCATAGGACTCCATGTATACACATACCGCTTATTGTGCAGTCCCCCCAAGATGAAAGACCGGTTATAATGCGGTTGCCGGCCACTCCTCCGAGAAGCGAGGGGACGAGCGCGGTTATCAGCGCAGGTGCGCCGGCCAGGGAGAGAGCGACGACAGCGTTACGGAGGAGGGGACGTGGAAAGAATGACCGAGGCGCGAGGGGGGGAGAAAGGAGGGGGGTGGGGGGATTACGGGAAGGTGGGTGTTACGCAGGTGCAGGGTGTGAGGAGGGGGAACTGGTTGGGTACGCGACCGGGAAGCCTTCGCCGCTTTTGCTTCGGCCGCCTGTCATGCGTGCCCCGCCACGAACGGGCGCCCGCGTCCACCGCTGTTTGCGTCGTCGTAGAGCGCAGATTTCGCGCGTGCGAATTCGAATACCGCGCTAGTAACAATGCTTTGAGACGCGATCGAGCTTTCGCCTTCGACGACCAACAGGCGGACTTACAAGCTTGGAAGACTTTTTTTTCAGGGTAGTTGCGGCGGCTGTTCTCCCGACCGCGAACCGAAACTTCGTTGATCAGGACGTCTTGAGGGGCTAGTTGGTTCGTTCTATGCAGGAAAATAATTGCGCACTCACGAGCTAAACCGAGGGCAGTACACGCGTGCTTCCCTCGGTTTAGCTCGTGAGTGCGATCTCTTCTACGCCCGATCTCCGTGTTTCTTGGGCAAGCGTCTCGCGACAGCATGCCACATCGCAACGCACGCGCTAGGCCTAACGAACGCTAGCTGCCTCGTCGGTGGTGGCCGCGGACTATCAAAGTTGCGGTTTGGTGCCGAGTCAACGGAACATTTCGCACTTGTTGCATTTAGAAGGGGTGCTTTACATCTTTGATGAAAATGAGGGCCTGTGTGTGTAATTAACACTCGTGTGGCGGTTTGTGGTCGCCACTGTTTTCGACGTCGCGCACGCGCCCGGAAAATCGAAAGCGTGCGGCGGAAACTTCAATTGCCGTTTGACGTATAGTTTCTTTGCATTGTGGTATCGCGGCGAACTCCGCATAACTGAGGAGATCCGAAAAGTTAGTTGGCGTCTTTTCCGTTACGGCGCTTTTTTTTTTGCGCGCGTTTGTTATGTCGGCACCGCAGGTCCGCGGACGCTAACCGTTCAACATTTTCAAACTTAAGCGGATGCAAACTTACATCCCAGTCGCATGCCCCGATAGTTGAAATCGTGCGGCTGTTTCTTGGTCCTGTTTTGCACACGCGCAGCCTTTCAAAAATGTTGTTTTGGTTATAGTGCGGTACCGCTTATAGTGCGGATATTGGCGACTCCGGCGACTTACGTTATAAGCGGTCTATGCTGTATATATTAGTCCGCATGTAACCCCCCCCTTGTAAAGGTGGTTTCACTGCAATGGAGGGGTGCTTACTGTGAATACACCTTACCAGGGAAAATTCGCACTGCCACGAAGCCCCACTTCAAGGTTAAATGAACATATTACCCTTGCATTTTTTAGGCTTAAAAGTTTGTTATACCGGCTTATATGCCCTAGGTATAGTAAATTTTCGAACGTTACATATTTTATAGGCTATCACTTGCATTCTACTGAAAGTCAAATCCTGCTACTATTCAAAGCTGCTTCCACTTCCTTTGAACCAAAAAGAATGACATTTGCTCAGGTTAGTTGGGTCCTGACAAATATGCTCATTTTTCTTTGTAATATGTGATATATACTATTCGAATTTGATTCTAAAAAGACAGGGCGTGCAAACACGTACACAAGAAGGAAGTCGGGACACCACAGACGCCTACTCCTGACTTCCTTCTTGTGTTTGCACGCCCTGTCTTTTTAGAATGAATACGTACCAACTAGCTCAGCTCTCTGTTATTTTAAAATCGAATTTGATTTGAAACTATTTGAACCAAATCACTACCGTATATACTCGCGTAATGAACGCACTTTTTTTCCCGAAAAATTGAAGCAAAGTTGGGGGGTGCGTTTATTATGCGGGGTAAATTTTACGAAAACTTTTTCGGGATGAGCAAAAAATGCGGTAATGCAAAAAAAAAAAAAAAAAGTTAGGTAGCTTAACCTTTCGCAATTAACGTACGCGTACACTGCTTGGAAACAGCTTCTTTAACGTCACTCATCTTCGGTGGTTGATGGCGCGATCTTCTGCAAGCTGTCCCCGCGCACTCCATAAAAGCGTTTCGCAGCTTTCTTTTTTCGCGATCTTTTGTTTAATCACGACAGTGGTATGTCTGCTGTGATATCGAGGGGCAGCCGGAAGCGTACGCTGCGACGCACCGACGCATTTTGCAAACTCCGTGACTCCGTGGCAAACTCGCACGACGTCGACATTGCAGCAAGCTACCACCATTGCAGCAAGCTATCACCGAAGCATCAAAACAAACCGTTGATTACAAGATTAACGACAAAATACGGCCGCTGCTTCACTCTCCGCGTGAGATAAGACGGTAAAATGGTAGCCTATGTCTTGCGTTCCTTGAAGTACGCGCGGATAACAAGCATGAAGAGCAAATTGCAACCGAAGCGAGGATCAGGGGTGCCACCATGTTACGGCAATCGTCACACTCTTTTCTGGGCGACAAGCGAATTTTTCTGCATTTCCAGAAAACTGCGACATGCCTGCGACGGCAACGGAAGGCTCTTCGCGACAGAAAATCCTGTCGCCTCACCAGCCTCCCTCGAAAATCGTGTGCATGTGGTTGGGCCTCAAAGTTTCGTATTTGCAGGAAGCGACTGTTGGTTGGCGCGGGCAGTTTTGTGACCTTCGCTCGCTGTGTGCTTGTGAGCCGCGATGTCTCCACACTCGCACCGCTCGAGAATCCCGCTGTGGCGCACGGATAATTCAAAAAGACAGGGGACGTGCCGTGCACAGATAGCAGATAGAAAGAAAAACAAAGAACTGCGTGCGGTAGCGAGCGAAGGGGGGGGGCGAACCGAGGGGGGGTCGGCGTAATAAAAAACGGAAAAGATCAATGGGCAAGGAGGCGCCATTTTTCGGTTCGCTGGACTGCCGCGGATGAATGTAGGGGGTGCGTTTATTACGCGGGAGAAAAAAAAATCCAAATTTTGACGACTGAAGTTGGGGGGTGCGTTTATTATGCGAGTGCGTTCATTACGCGAGTAAATACGGTATTCGCTTTGAACCTAAAATTTACTATTTGCACAAGCCTAGTGCTTAAGGTTATAACACGTGCTGATGTAACTTCTTTTTCCCGTGCGATCATGTCCTGCGTAGCTTCCAAAGTGCTTGTCGGGACGAGAGAAGACAGAGGGTGCTTGAAGCATGTGACGAGTCACTCCACTCGTTCTTGGCAGATTGGAGAAATTCGTGAGGCAGTTGATTCGTGAGGCAGTAAACTGTGATACTGAGGTCGTTCGATGATTGCTTAGAAAAGTGTTTCACGAGCCCTGTAATAGTGTCTGAATGCGAGCCAGTAGGTATGTATCCGGGGTTAAAATGGCAGGAAATGAAACACGGACAAGTAGGCACAGGATTAGCACTGGCTGCCAACTGCTTTGGTTTATTGCGAAAACGCACTACCTTGAAATACCTCGAAAGGGGGTACACATACTTACCTTTCTTTTTTTTTTGGCCATCTGTGTTGGCGCACTCGACACCAAATTTTTCTACTCTGAAGACATATAAGAGTTTAGTAAAGTGGGTGGTTCAGGATCTGCACGCCACTGAAGGAGCAGCAGAGCGATGATATCTCAAATGTTGGGGCCATCCATGCAGCCAGCCAGCAGCTCCCAATACCTGAGCAGCCCCAAACCACAGACTGATCCAGATTCCACTCTTAGTGTCTGTATTCTCAGCTGCATCCTGCAGGCTTTGTCAGAGTATATACTAAACAGTGGCACTTTACTTATAGATGAATGTAGCAGTACTTGCATCAATTGTCACTCCCTTGCACTTATGATATGCTGTGCTATCTCACTGTGTTATACTGATGCCTTTGTGGAATGTATGTATGACCCTTGCCATACCTGCTAGTGGGGGGGCTAATGGTATGCATTCATGTGGCATGTTTACGTGGTGCGTCAAATAGCATTGTTGTTTCCATCGCAAGCACTGGTGGACCAACAGAAGAGGAAGAAGAAGAAGCGTTAGCAAGCACGAGAGGAGAAACGGGGACTGGTACCAAACATGGCCTCTAACTGCATAAATGAAAGCCTTCCTTAACTAGTGCATCAACGGAATTGAGTGACTCTATGGCCCGCTCTACACCCGAACATTTGGTGCCTATCGATTTGGGATAGACCAACCGGCGACTACGAGTTGCCTAGGTGAAATGGAAAAGCTCAAGGTGAAGCAGACTTCACGATGATCCTTGAACAGCCGGATCATCAACGAGGCAAGTGCCCTTCTCCGCAATGACTCGGCAATGCATGAGAAGGTCGATTCCATACTCGGGAGGCTTAAAATGAATGGCGACGAGCTGAACAAGATCGGTAGCAAATTAGAGCGGATGAGAACTTCCAAACCAAGTATGACACAGTCCTAGTGTATGAAGACAACATGACACTCCTAAGCAGGTGGAACCGCATTTCAAGTAGACACACAGATGAGGTATCAACCCATGTGATCACCTCGCCATCAGGCAGGACGGGAGCCAAGCTACCGAAACTTATAATCTTACCCTTCTATGGAGATGTGTGTAAATGGACTGAGTTCTGGGAACAATTTGCCCAGATTGTTCGCAGCAATGCCACTCTGACCGTGACTGAGAAATTCCTACTTTTTCCGACTGTTTTGAAAGGAGACGCTGCTTCAGCGGTGGCTGGTCTTCCAACAACTGAAGCATGTTATGAGGACACTGTAGACATGCTACAGAAGCGCTTTAGGGATAAGACTCACCAGGAGCAGGAATACTGTGCAAGATTACGTCAGCTGACGCCTGTTCAATCATCTGGTGACACAAGATCCCTCCGACAACTCTATGACCACGTGCTCATGAACATCCGAGGCCTAGAGTCACTGGGTGTGCAATGGTCGTTTTCGTCGATGCTCTGCGACATCATACTGAGGGCACTACCCCAAGACGTTGCAGTTCTCTACCACCGTACCTGTGCCTCAGAAGCTGAGGGTAATACCGTGAACAGATTCTTTGGGGCTAGACGATTTTCCGAAGCTCCTTTCAGTTGAACTGGAGAGTCTGAAGAGTGACTACAAAAACAGTAACGGTCAGCATGCATCGAACCAGCCTGCTTGAAGTCGCAATTGGGACAAGCCTGTTCTGCTGACAAACTCCATTAGGCATCTTCAATATGTCAGAGAAATTTGTGCGTTCCCCACATCACGACCGCACTCAGCAGAAGCGGGTCCTACTGATATTTCCCTGATGCAGAAGAAGCAAGTACTGTCCAGCAATAAACGAAGCTTCAGATATACAACGAAAGGCCACAGGGCGGGTGACTGCAAGCAAAGAATCTATTGCTCGAAATGCAAAGGTCTCCATACCTCAAGTATGTGTGACTCACAGAGGATCATTCAGAAGTAGCATCAAGGTGTCATAAAATACCGTGCACGCAAACCAAATGAATATGCAACTAAGAAGAAAAGCGCAAGGAAGTCGGGACATTGTAAGTCATCAATGGTTGATGCTCAAGAAGAGGCAAGCTCCCCTGGCTATACCGCACCAAGTGGAACCTCTGAAGACCATGATACGACTGCGCTTATTCAGATGCCATCTAGCCTCTCGGAAGAGAAGACCCACACGAAGACTGCATTGTGCGTTAACCGCAAGCAGCTCATCCAGGATGAGGACACTGCAACAGGTCTAGTCAAGTTCAGGGTAACGTGGAGCAGGCAGCATCACTAGACGCCAAGATGGTCGTGTTGCGATCGAAATTGATAGAGGAGAAAATGGATCGTGAACGGTAACACAGTCACAATGGGGCCAAGGTGCACGAACTGCAATGCCTGCTTTTCAAGGAGGAAAGAGATTGTGAGAAACTAGGATTTAAACCTGGAGAAGGAATGAGAAAAGCTGATCGGGAAACTTGGTGATGGAGTATGAGTCAAAATTGACTGAGGAGTTGAAGGAGGTGCGGGAGCGGCTGCTTGCATCAGAAGAGAAGGTTGAGGAGGAAGTTGGTTAAAGAAAGTTGGCTGAGGAGCAACACCAGGCTGAATTGGTGGAAGGAAAGAAGCAGCCAGGACATATCGAGACACGTCTGAATCAGCAGACGATCGTATGTGATGTGCGATTGGCTAGCCTGGAGAGCCATCTGCAGGCTAGCCAATCTGCAGGCATGCCGTGAATAGCGCATGCAAAACCATCCAGAAGCTGCGAGGGCATCCTGGATGCGAGTGCATCCAGCGCTTGTCCCGTGTATCTCGCCCCCTTTTGATATCTCGTTTTTTCGCGCTGTTTATTATTATGCATCCATACCAACTAGCGTCTCTTGCAGCTTGCCAAAGAAGATGCATCCGTTGCTTATACTGTGGCCATCGGTGCCAGAACTCCCTTACCAGGACGGCATCCTAGACACGAACACCTTGCTGGACTAGTTTGGCAAAAAGCACCTGCAGGCAGAAGAGTCGCTTGTGTTCGTGTGTTCATTACACGAACACAAGCGTCTTTTTGTTTGAAATTTTTGCCCCGTTCAAAATCCACGAGTCGCAACAGTGGAATGGTCTAACTGGCTACTTCCACAAGCTGCCAGGAAAGAAGGTCCTCGGCCTACACACCAAGGGGCGAGAGAAGATTCGCAAAATGACGGGTCAGCTTGAAAAGCAGCAGGCTCACGACAATAGAACAAGGCAGCATTGACGACAGAATCTTGCAGAGATGCTTCAGTTCAGAAGTTCGGGTGGTAATGTCCGTTCTTGCACTGTGTAACAACAAGGAGGCGATGACGTAACAAGGCCTGTCCAAAAGTTGTACTACTTAAAACTCTGCAGTTACTTCACTGCGTGGCTGGGAATGTTGTTTCCATTGCAAGCACTGGCGGGCCAACAGAAGAGGAAGCGTCGGCAAGCACGAGAGGAGAAACGGGGACTGGTAGCAGAGTCTTCGTGTCCTCCAACTGTGTAAGTGAAAGCCTTTCTTAACTACATCGACAGAATCGAGCGACTCTACGCCATATCCCAAACAGCATGGCTTGCCATCAAGTCTTTGCATATGCAAGATGAGGACATCTTCACTGGGAAGCTTTTGCTCTGAAAGAATACTCTTGGTTCTTGAAAAAAATGGCACAGGACCAAGCAGCACCACAGAGAGCAACAAAGCAACAAAACTGTGTAGTGCTCGGGTAAACGTGCAGCACAGCACATGCGAAGGACGAATAAACAGACGGCAAGAGCACTTTGTAGATATGAAGTGTGTGGGACTTTGTTGAAGAAAATTATTCATGGAAAGAAAATACGCACAGTGTTTTTGTTAGTTCAGCTGATTTTCGCTTGGAAAAGCATTAATTTTGAAGCCGACACTCACCTCATCTTTCGTTTTACAACTGGCTTTGGTGTGAATTTTTGTCCATGACGGAAAACATATTGTTTTCAAGCTGGCCGTACTTAACCAGGCTAAGTGATTGACATGTTGCGATGAAAAGTGTTTGTGGCATTCCCTGCAGGGCTAGCACACTGTCGGCACCTGCGGACGGTGCGCACGCACTTGTCGGGGCTGGTGCACCCGATGATTGTTTCGGGGGGAAGGCGCCGAGGGCGGGCTGACGCAGGAGGTGTGGCAGCGCCTGTCGGCTTCGGGACGCCTGGACGATCCCCAGCAACTGCACCGGCTCGTCTACTTCGGGGGCATCGAGCACCAAGTCCGCCCTCTGGTTCGCTCATTTCGCTACACACCTCCTCGTAGCATGTGCATTCGTTTTAGGCTTGTGCGAACATTCGAGCACTTCGAATTGCTTTGATTCGAATTTATATTATTGGAAATTTCGAAGTATTCGAAATGAACGAATACGCGTATATTAGTCCTCATGTAACCCCCCTGTAAATGTAGTTTCACCGCAGTGGAGGGGTGCCATGCCGTGAATACACCTATGCAGAGGATATTCGCACTGCTGCGAAGCTCCACTTCAAGGTTAAAGAAACATATTACCCTCACATCGATTCTTCCTTTTTTTTTTAATTTTAAAAGTTTGTGATACCGGCGTTTATACTCCAAGTATAGTAAATTTTAAAATGTAATGTATTTTACAGGTTATCACTTACATTCTACTCAAAGTCAAATCCTGCTACTATTCAAGGTTGCTTCCACTTCCTTTGAACCAAAAAAGAATGACATTTGCACATGCCTTGTTTCATTTAAAAAAAATATTGTGCAGGTTAGTTGGCTCATGAGAAATATGCCCACTTTTCTTAATAATATGTGATATATACTATTCGAATTAGATTCGAAATTATTCAAACCAAATCACTATTCACTTTGAATTCATTTTGAACTTAAAATTCACTATTTGCACACGCCCAATTCTTTTTAATTCATTTTATTTTGTTACACACTGCCAACAGAGGCCTGAGGCTAGAGTGGGAGCAGAAACACAGTGCAACGCAAGCTCAGTACACTGAGGTAAAGTGGAGCACAGGCTGTGTCAATGTGTAAACACGACAAAAAAAAAAAAAAAGCACGGTAAAAAATGCACATAATCGGTGAACATCATCATAAGTAAATAAATAAATAAAAAAAGAGAAAGCATGAAGCAACAGGCTGTGAAGCAATGACATTGGTAACGTGTACAAGCAAAGAAAGGGAGCAAATTGGGCAGTACCTACATCCTAAGCATATAAAAGTGAAAAAAAAGTATTGCCTTATATACAATATAGCAACAAAGCTTTACTTCATATAACATTCGAATTTGTTGCTATAGCATTCACTGCTTTGCCCTTGCGGTGAAACTGTGATTGTTTTGCACTGTCACCAACGTCACGGAGAGTGCGTCAGGTGACGACAATGATGACAGGAGCTCACTTGGGCATGCCACATTGCGGATGACGTCACATGAAGGTATGAAAGACCGCATGGGAGCAGTTTCGGTGCAATAATATGTTTTGGAGCTGGATGGCACAGCAGAAGCAGTTTAGCGCAGCATGGCGCGATTGCCGCAGCACTTCCACTCCTGCATCTGAATCCACCAAGCCAGTGACATTAGACACAAACATACCTTAAAATATGTACCGTGCATATGCCACAAAAATATAGGATATTCACGTACACATGCAATTAATTTCTCTTTTCCAATGATCGTTACATTTAAAGGGGTCATAAAAATTCACTGACAATTACGATACTGCCTAATGTGAATTCTCAGCGCAGCTGTTTAGGTGTTTGGATTTCGTGATAAGTTGAGGTGCAACTGCCTCGCTCACCGGGAGACCGCGGAAGGCAGCATGTGGGCATGTTCCACAACAGCTGCTGCAGACAGGCCTCCGTCCATGCAGCGCTTTATTTTCATATGTGGTACCGGTGGATGCCCTAGCTGCATACCCGAGTGATGATGGCATCGGCGACCACACAACGATGAGCACTACTGTGGGGCCGCAGGTGGCTGCCGTCTTGCCACTGTCGTTCCCTCCTCCTTGCACTCTCTTAGCTATCACCGTCTTTCATCCTCTGCTGCGCTCTGCTTGCGATCTCTTTCGTCCTTGTTTGCTCTCCCGGTTACAACTAAGCTGACACCGCTAAACGCAGGAACGGGTGCCTAAGAGCGGCGCTTTAAGACTTCTTTATTATGGGCGAACTTGTGCCCAGAAAACTAGATGTAAAATCTAAGAGTCCGCTAGAGCATTTCGCACACGAAATGTGCCTTCGACCAACGCATGTCGTCTTCTTCTCCCAAGCCACACAGGTCATTCAACTTTCTTGTGCCTGTGTACGAGTGCTCGAGAGGCATGTGTTGCAAAAATGAGTTCTGTGGAAACCCGCAAGGTGGCGGAAGGGTTAAGAAAGGGAAAATTGATTTTCCCTTTCTTAACCCTTCTAAATTTCTGAGAAATCCGTACGGATTTCCTTGTGGCTTCGTGCTACAAACAGGTGGTTGTCAATTTTCCCTTTCTTGAGGCATGTGTTGCGCTGCCACAGGAAGCACGAGCAGCCACGAGGCATTGCAGACGCTAACACAGTGGCTCACTGCGCTCCGCGTTTGCTCTCTTTCGTCCTCGCTTGCTCTATCAGTTACGCCGATGACGGCTCAACAGGAACGGGTACCTAAGAGCTGCATTCTAAAAACTGGTTGACTAATAGAGTAGGAGTTTTGGTGATTGACAATTAACACATACTGTCGTAGTGTTTGAACTGAAGTTTTTAAAACGGCCCAGAAAATAAAAAAAATTTTGAGATTGTGACGAGAAAACTGGCCAATGGTGGCTGGTTTTGGTGCAGACCGGCAACTGGCATGCTCTCCAAAAAAACCAGCTCGGCCGGTCAAGAACCGGACAGGTGGCAACCCTAGTACAGTCACGAACACACAAAAGAGTCATTCATAAAGTTTCGTTAAGTCGAGTGGTCCTCAAAAACACATGCAATGCGCTTTTTTGTTGCGCATTGCCCAATCAGTCTTGCCACGGGCCGAGAAGGTGCCGCAGCTCCAAGCTCAAGCCGCGTTGCAAATGCAGTGCTGCCTACAGAACCTGTCATTCTGCATCGTAACAGGAACAGAGGACGTCTTCCCGAGTATTGCATGTGGTGCGCATGGGCGAGTCTGACTGCCTGATCTTGTGCTTGAAGTATTTCGTATAGACAATCTCAACCAGTGAAATGCACGTTTCATCTTGCCCAGTTGGTCCTTGTGCCATATGAAAGCTACTCGACGGGTCTATTCTGTGCAGCGGTCCGTACTGGTTACCTGGATCACACCGTATTAGAAAAACGAGAAAAGTTGTTTCCAGCGCCCTCGTTGAGCACGCAGAAAAAATGCATCACAATTTCACCTGGGACCAAGCCTTAGTTATCGCCCGGGAAAATAACTGGATGAATAGGGAGTATCTGAAATCCTTGACTATCCGATCAACAGGAAACGTGCTCAATCGTAACGACGGCAATCTACTGCTTACGTATGCAAGATGCCTGAAGCGATTATTGAGGCGGATTGAAGCTGAAAGCTTTGGTCTCCCAGCTTAGTGAACAACACTTCCATGGTGGGAAGCTGAAACGTTATTTTTTTCAACAACACCTTTTTGGTTGATTGTTTTCATTTCAACCATGGCACTCGGAGATGTCTGGTAGAGGGTGACGATAATTTTTCACTGTCTGCACAAGCTCTTGTTGAGCCTTGGGGGGTCTCGAAATCTGCGCAGGTGTGGCCCTACCTGCTGGGCCACTATGCCCTGTCGAGCCTGCCCGAGGAGCGGCAGGAACGAGATGCCAGCACCCAGGCCCAGTACGAGGCCACCCTGTCCGAGTGGCTGGCTGCCGAGGCCATGGTGCGCCATCGGGAGGGACTGCACACCAAGCTCTCCTCGGAGAGCACCACCTCCGAGATACCACTCATTGGTGGGCACCACTTTGAGGCCTCAAACACGCTAGTGACTCTTCTCGGCCGATATATTTGTTAATAAGTATGTTCAGGAGATCTTAAGCATTTTTTTCATGAGGCGCCCTCTGCAGTCACCGTGTGTTTATACATAACCCTGAAAGAAAACTCAAAATCGGTGTCAAGGTTTTGAGTCATTTTTGAGATGCTGTTGGAATCCTGGCACCAAATCCCCTCCACAAATGACTCATATGCAATATTTGAGGAAGGTCTTTCAAATGGCAGCGTTGGCTGACATTTTGTACAAGCTCTTACTACCTTCTTTACTGTCCTGGTCCTTGCAGGAGAAATTGAAATGAGTTTGGGACCCCTGCCCTAAGGTGTTCGGATATAAAAAGTAATGCAGAAAGTTGTGAATGCAATCAAAATTAAAAGTAAGCAGTAATTTGCATTTGCTTGCGTTTCTTCTATAGCGATTCCAAGAGCATCATTTGCAGCCTGCTCAAAAGCTCCAGCACAGTGTCTGAATTCTCATCTGCCGAGTAATGCTGCTGTTTTGTTGTTTTGCATCTCTAGTAAATTTGCTTCGGTTTGGTTTCGAAATACATTGTGATCACTCGGTGCCGACTTCTGCGAGGAGCAATGAAAACCAGTTCAAATTAAACATTGTCGGTACTGACACTTTGGAATTATCGGGAGTTTTCCCCCATAGAAATACACAGGACTGTGCCGGAACCAGGGTGTCAGTTCAAATTAACCAGAAGTTCGAAATAACAGAGTACAAATTAATGAGCTTTCACTGTAGTGGCGATGTGGTTGGAAAGGCCGTTCCAGTTTTCAGCTGTGCGATGAAAAAATGTTCGCCTCGTTTTTTAACAACTTTTGTAGAAAAATAGATGACCTAAATAAAAAAAATTGTCTTGTTGCCAGATTACAATTTTTTTTAAACTTGAAAGAACCTCTAGAGTCTGTAGTGGATGATAAAAAAAATATTTCCGTGTTCTGTTGTGCCGCGTGCGTGGATAAAGGAGCCCGTCCCCCACTGATCGGACCATCAATCACATGCTTAGCAGTGCAACACTTAAGTTGCTGCAGGCAACAACGGCGGTCACGCGTTTATGTCCAAGCAACAATGGAATATGGCTGCGCCAAGTGACCACGATAACAGATCAGATCGCCGAGAAGCCCACTATCGAGATGAGCATCAATTATTGGAAAACGGTGTGCACACGCATGTGACCATCTCTCTAGTGAACACTCGTGGGTGCCGGAGTTTTTTTGCGGTCACGACTACAGTGCGAATTATGCGTGTGAGGTAATACAAGCTTCGCAATGCTTCCGAGTGCTGTACAAACCTTGTTGATAAGCCGTTGGCTGGCAACAATGTTTAGGCACGCACTAACTTCCTATGCCAGTTTAGTGGCTACTTACCAGCCAGAAAAGAACTATGTTGCAATTTTGTCAAACACACTCTGTCACAAGATTATTTGTGAGCAAAACATTGGAGATCTTCACTTGCTGGGCTTTCTTTGACAACAGTGCTTAAGGCCATGAGCCAATTTGTGGAAGAACCTACATAGGACACCTATTTCACTCGGCACCCACTGCAGTAGATGGGGTTGTATGCCTCTTTTCGAGGGTAGCGTGGCCCTTCACGACACGGGCACTGAATGGTGCGAGGAATAGTTGAACCGTTCCACACGAGGGATGTATTAGCCATCCATCGAACCTTGCATTCATGTGTAAAGTGTAATAAGCACAAATCAAGGTAAAGGGTTTGGGGTGCATGCACAGACATTAACCACATGTTATCTTTCTGTTTTTCAATAAAGTTCACTCGTGAGTTTGCGCCTGTCCCCATCTACTCCTTTCACCAATCGTCTAAACATTGTGAAGTGCGTGCATTTACAAGTGCGAGTCCCTTCTAGCTCGCTCTAACTTCTATTCTGAGGAAATTTGGGAGGACGGAAATTTGTGAGCACCCTTTGCACCTCATAATATGAGCTCTCGTGCAATTTAAGCAAATCTGCCATGCGTCTTCCTCTCTGCTGCAACATTGGCATTTGCTGCAAGCAGTGGATGCGTGAATGTTTCACTAAATCCATAGTCAGGAAAAAAACTTTTCCATGAAATTCAGAGCCTTGTGAACATGAAGGAGGAAGGAGGCTGCATTTACTGTGCTTCTGAAAAAAAACTCTGCTGCTCTACCATGTTTAACCTTCTTAACGACTGCAAATAGCCTAACTTCTGGGCAGCAAGTACGCAGCACTAGCAGTGGGCATCGTGCTGGCACTAGTTTTCTCAATCTGTGAATCACCTGTAGCGTGGCAGCATTTGCAAACTGCATCGTAGTACTACATGGTCACAGCAAGACAGCCACAGCCTACTTCGGACAAAGTCCCGTAGAAGGCTGCAGCTCTGCTAATGAAAGAAATATGGAGAATTTTCACTCTCCTATTAACATCTGTTTCAATCCAGATGTTCAAGTGAACACTTAGTCATCAGTAAGGAAGTACACTGATGTCCAATGCGTATTTTCCTGACCTATGCCATCAACATCAGCCTGACTATGCGCACTGCTGGGCAAAACTTCTTAATCTCATCTGCCTCCCCCTTGCGTGTTTGCATTCTCTTGGAATCCATTCAGTTACTCTCAACAACCAGCGGTTATCTTGCCTACACTCTACTGCCCATAAGAGCTTCTTTTTGGGCTAGTTGGTGCTTACATTGCTTGGGTACATATGACTGAGGCGCAAAATACATTTCGTCAAAAAGGGAGGAGCAGAAGAGAAGAAAGTGAAGCACTTAAAAAAAAGAAGACATTTCCGCACATGCGTGAACAGCCAACATATGACGGGCAGCGACATGGTCAAGACAACATGCTATCTAGAAAGCACATTTCTGTCGAATACCATGTTATAGATGTCTGTTATAGATGTCTTCTGGCAGCGCCTCGGCTCGTCGCGGGCTTAAAACAGCACACAAGACCTTTCAGGCGCTGTGCACAAGGGGTGGTCTATGAGATACCCCTAAGCTGCGGCTAGTCCTACATCAGACAAACGGGACGTTGCATCAATGACAGACTGAGCGACCATGCCAATAGCTTAGGCAAGACAGACCATGCACATCTTCCTGCGCATTGCAACTCCTGCAGATGTGAAGCATGCTTTGCACAAGCACCGATTCTTGGCAAAAGCAGCAAACAAATGGCTGCTGTTGGAAGCAGTTTTTATCAAAAGGAAAGGGTCTGATTGTGTCAGTGACACATCTAGAACGTGGTATTCGACAGAAATGTGCTTTCTGGATAGCATGCTGTCTTGACCGTGTCGCTGTACGTCATGTGTTGGCTGTTCGCGCATGCGCGGTTTTACTGTACGTTTCTCAGACAGGCATTAAACAGTTTGTAGTTCAGTGCTTCGCTTTCTTCTCCTCTGCTCCTCTCTTTTTGACCAAATGTATTTTGCGCCTCAGCCATACGTATCTACTGCCCATGCCCATTTCTTTTTCTTGATTGCTTCTAAGAAGTCCTTAAGCCCGTTTCCTTTCTGACCCACTCTGCTCTCTTCCTGTCCCTTAAGGTTACACCTGTTGTTTTCCTTCCCATTGCTCTCTGCATCGTTCTCAATTTAAGTGTAACCCTCTGTGTAAGCCTCCATGATTTTGCACCGTAGGTACCTATAAATGCGCATTACAGAATACACCTCCTGAATACAAGCTGTGACCTTGGGAGGTGTTGTGCAATGTCCTTGCAGCAGAGTGACAGCCTGAAGTGTTGTATTCCTGCAGGCCCTAAGGACACACACCTGAGTAACGAGGTGTTTGAAGATGGCAGCAGTGATGGTGGGGGGCTCCATGGATGCTGCTGCCCATGATGAAGCGGTGTGTGAAGGCGAAGAGATCGCATGGGAGGTCGACAGTAGCCACAGTCCGGCCCACATGGGCACTGGTGAGTAAAGAAGGGTGGATGCTTTGAAATTTCCTTTCATAGCAACTTGTTCCATAGCAGCGCGTTTGTGAAAAATCGAACGCGTTTTTTTGCTATGCATGATACTTTGCTCTCTTTATAAGGCTAAACAAACTCTCCAGCCACATTTAGTCTTTAGTTTTTAATTTTAAAAACTGGCCCTACGTTCTGAGACCTGCTCGGTCTCTTCTTCAGGGGGTGACTGTCTGGCCGGCTCCAAAGCTAGCGCCTATTAGTGGTTGTCTGCCTTTACCACCATCGTTGTCCCCGTCGTTCGTGTTAATGCATTGTTTTCTCCATTGGTTCTGGAGTCCGTGTACATACACGCTCGGCAGGGTGCCAGTTGACCGGTTAATGTTTTCAAGTGTCGTTTGCATATGACAAGATTGTAAAAATTATCCTTTGGTGCCGCTACCTTCCGTTTCAACGACCCGTGTGGCGTCGAAGTTGATGCGATGGTCCCTTTTCTTGCTGTGTTCTGCGAGAGCGTTTCATGCAATGTTGAAGCTACGTACGTCGTTTCGGTGTTGTCGTGTCCTTTCCAGAAAGTGTTTTTGTCTCGTCGATGTAAGTGGCAGGGCAATCAGTGTAGGGAACTTCGTAGACCAGGCCAGGGAGTCTTTCTGTTGGCAGCCTTTTTGTCCTCCTCAAGCAAGTTGTTGGTCCTCGTCATTTCTCGTGCACCTAAATTGGTATCTCTGAATGCATCACAGCCTGTTTTATTCACTCAGCCCTCCCACAGTGCTGTCAAGTGGCAGGAGCAGCAAGGCATTCTGCTCTCTTGGTCATCCGTGAATGCCGGCTGTTGTTCCCACTCATTCAGAATGACCTTGTGACGCAGGAAGATGCACCAATTTTGTCCAAAATGACATTTGTTGCTACTGGGCAATGTTGAAGCATTCTTTTAGCTGGTAACCATAAAATACGGAGAACAGCAGTGGATGGTCTCAACGAAGAGGATCTTGCAGGGCGGGTTCAGCTAATGCAGACATCGAGGCTTGCAAGGACTATTTTTTTCTTTCTTTGGGACTTGGAAAACTGGTTGATGGTGAACGCAGTGGCATAATAGCTGCTGTCCATGAGAGAACTTGATGAAGCAAGATCTCCTCCATCAGGTCAACTGCCGGCAGGGGTTGAGGAGGAGGAGGATGGTCGGCCTCCTGTGGATCCTCTGCAGCTGCTGCAACCACCAATCGTTGATGATGAGTCCAGCTGCGTGTCACCGGCTTCTTCCAGTGGAGGAGTCTATTCGGTAAGTGGTGCGATAGCTTGAGCAGTAAACTTAGCACCAATGGTATGACTGATCAGTGAATGCATTCTTTAAAAGTGTGAAGAGCGTAATAACAAATGTTAAACGAAAGCACTGTCGTCTTTTGGAAACTGTGTGCATGACCATTGAAGCACATCGTATTATAAGATCATGTACCTCTTCTGAACTCTGTTGCTGGGCAGTGTTGTAACAGTCCCTGCTGCCATTACTTCATTTGTCGGTCGAAATTTTCCGGTAAGTTCCATGATAGAAGGTGTCTACAGACAGGCAAGACGGCCCATGTTGCCTGCAATCATTAATGATGTGGAAAGAAAGCATTTTTTCAGTCAAATTCAGTGTTCCAAAATTGGCAGAATGTGTAAGCGTAGCATACAGCATGTTTCTCTACCTTGCAATTCATCAGGCTACTGAATTTATCAGGCTGCTGATCACAGTATTTATTGAAACATGCAGCAAAACGCACTTAACTTTCTTTTCTTTCTTCACATGCGAGTGGAGGTGGATGACAGGGCTTCGATCCAGATGGCATAAGATGCCAATTGACACGCAATATAATTATTTCCATTGTGTGTCATGCACTAGTAACAAAACAATTTTGTGGGTTCAAATAAACAAAGCGAAAGCTACTGCAATGTTGCCATTGTCAGCACCCTCAGAAGGGCGCTTGCATTCAAAATACTTGAAATACGAGCGTGTAACGTAGACAGGGACTTAAGAAGACAGTCCCTGTGTATTTCGAGTATCATGAACCACCAACTGGCCCAATGAGCCATTTTGACACGTTGCATTCAAAGTCACTGCCATGGCTGAGAGTCACCAGAAAGGCTAGTAGTGCAGCTGAGGTTTGAGGTGCTGTCCACAGTGATGCACCAATGGGGAACGTGCACTTAGAGTTACTGTATATGCTACCTTTAGGTAAAGGTAGCATATACAGTAACTCTAAGGTGCAGTGCACGGCTGCGCCCCCTGTAGGTGCTGCACGTTTCCCATTGCGGCAAACTGCACCAAGAGGTGAAACCTGCTGCATTCTGCTGCATTTTGGCAAAAATGCCATAATTTTGCGCCAAGTGTGTGCCAAGACATTCTCGCGGTTTTTTATTATTACTCTTTTTATTTCGCAATACCCTCCGGGCCAAAGGCATGGGAGTGAAACATGATTTTCTTTACTCATACAATGTTAGCTAAAGTGCAGAGATTATGTACAACAGGTAAGTTGGCTTTGCTATACAATGCTAGATAGGGCAGAACGGTCATGATCGGTGATGGTGGCCACAGGTCCGGGAAGGCTGTTCCAGCCTGCAGATGTTCTGGGGATACTAAATGAATCGCTGCATGTTTTGGTTAGGCATGACATAACACCAGCTTTATTGAAATGATCAATCCTACTCGATACATAAGAGGGGGGAAAAATGAGCGAGTCACAGAGAGCTGGAATATAATCATATATTTGGTGAAATAGACAGAGGCGGAAGAGCGTACGAGGAGAAGCAAGAGACGGTAGTTTGGGCGAGTTCTTCATGGCAGTAATGCTAGCGTGACAGCTGTAGTTGTGAAGAATGAAGCAAGTAGAATTATTTTGTATTAATGCACGAGACTTTATTAGATTAGCTGAACTCGGATCCCATACTGCAGTGGCATATTCTAGCTTGCTACGAATCAGTGTCTTGTACATTAGTAGTGTAAGTGAGATGGGTGCAGAGGAGAAGTTCCGGCGAATGTACCCAAGCATGCGATTAGCATTAGCAGTAATGGAGCTAATATGGAGAGACCAGCTTAAACAAGAGGTGATGTGTACGCCTAGATAACGACATGACGTAACTTGTTCGAGTGGAATGTTATTAAGTAGGCAGGTAGCAGAAGAGGATGATATTCGGGAAACATGCGAAACCTTACATTTGGGAGTATTTAATTCCATTTGCCAAGTCGTGCACCAGTTAAAGATGGAGTCAGTGTCACTTTGAAGGGTAGTGATATCGTTTAGGCTGTTAATTACAGAAGATACAGAAGGCAGCAGGTACCGCAAATCCATTGTGAGGGTGGCCGAGAGAGGGCGCTACGTGATGGCACCATCATCATCATCGGGACCGCCAGCTGTGTGTGAGGGGTTAGGGTTGAGGGTTGGAAATAAAGGCAGTTCGGTGTGGTCGTTCGAACCGGTGTGTGCGTGATTTAGGCTTAGTTCGTGACAAGTGGGGGGCTCGTCCGGGATGGCTTCAGGCTCGACAACAGCAGCGGAAGACACGCCTGGGCTCCAAGGTGTCGTTGAGGAACTGTTGCTGGGCACCGACGGCTCCGCGATAGAGCGCGAACGAATCGCGGCGGTCGTGCGCGATCGAGTGATGGCGACGCCGCTGCCCACAGCTCCGCACGTGGGAGCATGGGCTGTGACAGCGAACACTGGCGCGGTTCCTCGGGCTACCGACGACTCTGCGCCTCGGCTCGCCGCTACGCACCTCCCCCGCTACTCAGGTGTTAGAGACTTACAGTCGCCGGAGGAGTTTCTTGAACGCCTGGAAAACTTCTGCCTCGTGACGGGGGTCGCCGCCGATAAGCGACTGACCCACGTGGTACCGGCTGCCCTCGAGGGTGGCGCGAAGTTGTGGTGGCGGTTCGTGCGCGGGTTCGACTCGTGGGAGCAATTCACTGCCGCCTTCCGCTCCGAGTTCTCGTCGATTGACGCGAAGCGTCGCCTGAAAGCGGAGCTCGAGCAGCGCACGCAGCACCCAGAAGAGAACCTGAAGGAATTTATTTATGCGATCGCTACGTTTTACGACCGCATCGGGGAAGAGGTCACCGAAGCCGAGAAGGTGCAGCGCGTGCTGCGGCAGATGCACCCTCAGCTGCAGGCTTTGGCGGAGGGGAATGTCTACAACGACCTCGCCGAGTTGGTGAAGGCAGCCGACGGCTTAATGGAGCGGGCTTGGCGTCGCCTCCAGTACAGACCACCGCCACTTCCGAGCAACCAAGTAGCCAGAGACCTGGCGTTTAGCCCTAGCCTGGCCCTCGACCATCGCTCACTGCCGCAGCCGACCACTACGGCGACGGCGTCGTTCGCCTCGTTCGCTGCTGCCCCACCGGCGCCGCCGACTTATCACTGGCCACTGCATCCAGCTGCGCTGGACCCGTCGTACTGCCGGGACCGGCAGTACTCGTGCGACACAGTGCCTCCGTTCTCGCCCTACGGGCCGGGGCCGACGCCGCGGCAGGAGCCCACGAGTGGAGCAATGCGTGTGCAGTGCCATCGCTGTGGTGGATTCGGCCACATTTCTCGTAACTGTGCCACGGGTCGACGAATGGGGCCACCCGTTTGCTTCCGGTGCCAGCGACCGGGTCACCTGCAAGCACAGTGCCCGGGAAACCAGAGGCGGTAGGTGCTGCCCCGGCGGGCACCTACGGCAGTGCGCACCAAGTAGCGACCACAGCCGGCGGCAAAGGGAGCCCCTTATGGACGTTCGTATCGGGTAGTCGACGTTCAAGGCCCTGCTAGACACAGGCTCAAGTGTAAGCTTCTTCGGACCGCCCGCCGCGGCGGCGGCCCAAGCTTCTGGGGCCAAACCCAAGGCGGACGTACGCGTGCTGCGCTTGGCATCAGGCTGGTCGCAGTCAACCACGTCTCTAAAGTGTCAGATCGAGTGGGCTGCCGGTTGCCGCAGACAGCAGTTTTTGTGCGTTCCCGACCTGTGCCGCGACGTTGTCCTTGGTAGGGATTTCCTGACGGTGAGTGGCATCTCTCTGCACGTGTCACTTGGTGGTTGGACTGTCGGCACAGAACCACAAAGAATTGTGCCCTTTGTCAAGGCTGTTAGGGAACAGCCAGAGGAAGTGGATGATCTTGCAGACAGTTTGCGCTGCATTTTTGCTGAGGGCGATGCCAGTGTGTGTGCCAGTGTGCCGGATGCGATTGCAGCTTGCAAGGTGGTCATTCCCGGCCACTCACCGGACCTAGACCCACGCATGAAACATGTTTTAGAAGAGTTTAGTGAAATCTTCACCACCACTCCGGGCTGCACAACCCTGGCAGAGCATCGTATAGACACGGGAGACAACCCACCTGTTCGATGCAAGCTGCGACCAGTGAATGCCAAGAAGCAGGCCATCATGGACAACTGCATCCACGACCTGCTGGCACAGAACCTCATCCGCCCTAGCCAAAGTCAGCATGCCAGTGCTCCAGTCCTGGTCGAGAAGAAGTCTGGTGGCTACCGCATGGCTGTGGATTACCGCCAGCTGAATGCACGCACTAAGGTGCCAGTCTACCCCATGCCCAGGACTGATTGGTTGCTGGCACAGCTGGGACGAGCCAGGTGGTTCTCAAGTTTTGACCTTTCGCAGGGTTTTTTTCAAATCCCTGTTCAAGAGCAGGATATTCCAAAGACAGCGTTCATTTGCCATCGGGGAACCTTTGAGTTCATGAGGATGCCCTTTGGAGTTGCCGGAGGTCCTGCCACGTTCCAGACCCTGATGGACCGAGTACTGGAGGGAATCAACCACCAGTTCGCCATGGCGTTTCTCGATGATGTCCTGGTGTATTCGGAGACCCTGGAGGACCATCTCGAGCATGTTCGGGAGGTGTTGAAGCGGATAAGTTCGGCACAGCTGACCATCAACCCAGAGAAGGTGCACGTGTGCTGTCAATCCCTGAAGTTCCTTGGCCATGAAATATCGCCCGGGCAGTGTAGGCCGGACAAGGAAAAAGTGCGTGCGGTGCTGGACTATCCTCAACCAACAACAGTTAAACAGCTGCAGGCCTTCCTGGGACTAGCCGGCTATTACAGAGGGTTCATACCTCAGTTTTCCATCACTGCGCGTCCACTCACAGAACTCCTTAAGAAAAAGCAACGTTGGCGGTGGGAGCCGCAGCAAGAGGAAGCCTTTAGGGCACTTAAGCAGTCCCTGGCCCACGATGTCGTTGTAAACCTGCCGGACCTCAACAGACCATTCGTGGTGGAAACGAACGCCAGTGGAGTCGGTATCGCAGCGGTGCTTCTGCAGGCAGCCGAGAATGATGCTCAACTGCGACCAATTAGCTTCATTAGCAGGGTCCTCACTGAGGCAGAGCAGCGCTATACAGTGCAAGAATGGGAGTGTCTGGCTGTGGTGTGGGCAGTGGACAAGTTCCGACCATACCTTGAGTTCACCGAGTTTGAGATCCACTGCGATCACTCCTCACTGTCCTGGATGTTCACCACAGACCAGACCTCACCACGTGTCAAGCGTTGGGTTTTGCGGCTGCAAGGTTTCAACTGCAGGATCAAGCACAGGCGGGGTCTTGCAAATGTGCCAGCCGACGCTTTGAGCAGAGCTCCCCTTCAGCACCAGGAAGTTCCAGGCCCGAGTCTACACGAGGCGCTGTTCCCTATGGCTGTTCCAGAGCCCAGCCCACAAATCAGCTTTGAGGCAGCTGCTGCAGCATCTGAAATGGACGACACTACTGTCTTGAACGACGCAGGACTCCTCGCCCAGGAACAAGACCAGGACCCCATACTGTCAAAACTACGAACTGTGATGAAGGGAGGGAAGCTTCTGCCCACTGACAGTGATCAACCTTTGATCAAAGACCTGGTGGAGACGAGCGAGATGGAAGACAGTGGGTTACTTGTACAGCACCGAGGGAACAGGAAAGTACCTTGGCTACCAAACCATCTCCGCAACTTGGTCCTGCGACTGTCGCATGACCACCCGACTAGCGGCCACTCCGGCTTTTTTAAGACCCTCAAACGCATTTCTCAGAATTTCGTGTGGCTGGGTATGCGCTCGGACATATCCAAGTATGTGCGATGCTGCCAGGTTTGTCAGCGCACCAAAGCCCACCGCCGGAAGCCAGAAGGGCTGATGAGCAGCCAATGGGCCACTGCCCCCATGGAACAGCTCAGCGTGGACATAATTGGGCCCTTGCCTATGACACCTCGACGCCACAAGTACCTCCTCGTGGTGATTGATAAGTTCACCAAGTTCATCGAACTCTTCCCATTACGGGCAGCAACCAGCAAGAGTGTGGTGGACTGCATGATCCAGGTTTTTTGCAGGCATGGCACACCTGTCTCCATTTCGAGTGACAATGGAAAGCCCTTTGTAAGCAGATTGTGGAAGGGCCTCCTTGAACACTGGGGCATCCAAGACCGGCACACAGTTCCGTACCGCCCTGCCGGGCAAATGGTGGAGCGCCACAATGGCACTATCAAGCAGTGCCTTAGGGCCTATTGTTCCAACCATAAAGACTGGGACCAGCACATCCCAGAAATTGCCCTGGCCATGCGCACGGCTGAAAGCGTGGTCACGGGCTACACGCCTGCCTTCCTTTGTTATGGCCGGGAGCTGAGAACCCCATGGACGCAGGCTGAAGCCAAAGACGACGCGGAGCCTCCTGCGACAGCGTACCGTGCATTTGCTACTGAGGTCTCCAAGTGTCTACAGGAGGTGCTTGACTTCTCCAGGGCACACCAGGACCACATGTGGCGCGCCCAGAAGACCAGCTACGACCGGCACAGGCGGCCACTGACAATACAGGAGGGTGATCTCGTTCTGCTCGAAAGTCACTCCCTCAGCGATGCCGCCAAAGGTTTCTCCTCGAAGCTCGCACCTCGGCGTTCCAGGTCCCTTTCGCGCAGTCAAACGTGTAGGACAGAATGACTTCGTCCTAGTGGACCCCAAAACGGGGCGTCGCCGCGGTGTGGG
The DNA here is from genome assembly GCA_030522465.1 of Rhipicephalus appendiculatus. Classification (NCBI taxonomy): domain Eukaryota; kingdom Metazoa; phylum Arthropoda; class Arachnida; order Ixodida; family Ixodidae; genus Rhipicephalus; species Rhipicephalus appendiculatus. The sequence continues at coordinate 1,238,338 of JALIZH010003830.1, read as the reverse complement.
ACACGCAGATCAGCTGACACTCTACCATGACGCTGCAGGTGATGTGTAGTGGTGGCTTCACGTTTCGAGGGGGGGAGACCTGTGAGGGTGGCCGAGAGAGGGCGCTACGTGATGGCACCATCATCATCATCGGGACCGCCAGCTGTGTGTGAGGGGTTAGGGTTGAGGGTTGGAAATAAAGGCAGTTCGGTGTGGTCGTTCGAACCGGTGTGTGCGTGATTTAGGCTTAGTTCGTGACACCATATTTAAGTTACAGCTGCAATTTCTAATAGTGATGGGAGCAGACAGGCTAGTGCTATGTAGTTCTATGTAGGTGCACTCCTGCCAAACGATTCCAGCTACCCATACTGACTAAATAGGGTTTTGTGCTGCGACTAGACCATACGACGAGATTGCATAATTAAGTGCAGTAAGATAATGTCTGACTGTATAGAGAAAAAGTAATGCTCGTTGCAACCTTGCAATGCTGAAGAGAGAAGGGACAGGTCTAGAGGTGCTCACTCTTGCTTGCCACCTTGCCAGCCGAGGTGCCCTTTCATTGGTTAATGGTGGTCATTTCCAGAACGACATGTGCTGAGTCAGAAAAAAAGCGTAAATGTGGAGAATATTTTAAACAAATGCAAGTCACTTTTTGGGTCACTTGTCGGGAAACAGACACAAATGAAATATTGACGCAATGCTCTCTTGCCTTGTTGTCTCCCTCTCTTCCCTCGAAGCTGCTCCAAAAGCGTCCCTGTTTGGTGGAGTCGAGCCTTGTGTCGTTCCAGTGCATGTTGCAGTGACAAAAGCAAGTGCGCTCACTTGACACGAGTGAAATATGAAAAGTGAGCTCAACAAAAAATTCAAAAAGCACTGGAAGTACACAGAATGAAGAGCCATGCAGGTGTGCTTAGAAAACATGCAAAACAGTATGCTGCTGCGGGTGAGCTGCCTTTATGCCTCCAAAAAGTAAGAGCAGCAAAGGTAACAAAAGTGCACAGAACAAACCAGGTGTTCACAAAATAATGTTCAACTATGCATCCGAATGAGGGCGTCCAAATGAGTGCCACGAACGCTGTCTTTCTGTGCACACCAAACAATGTGAAGGAAAACAGTGCTTCTGCAGTACAGAGGTTTTGTCTCTTTCTGTGTTGCATGTGATGCCCGTTTTAATGCAAACATCTTACCGTTGACCATTTCTGCGATGTGCGCTGTTTCCCACTCATTCTTGCCTGGAACAGTGCTATGAAAGGAAGGATGTGAAAAAACAAAGCACAATGTAAAGCCAACACTTCTTTTAGAGTGCAGCTCTTAGGCGCCCGTTCCCGCGTTTAGCGGCATCGCCGTTACCATCGGTGGCATAACCGATAGATATGAAAAAGTAACCAATGTACATAAAAAAATTACCCAGGATTTAATGGGATTTGAACGTGGTCCCTCTGCGTGGCAGTCGAGTATTCTACCACAGAGCCACGTTGATGCTTGAAACTCATTTGCAAAAAGACCCTATACAGGCGTCATGTCGGGCAAGGAATCGTGCTAACCTATGTAGTATAAGCGTGGCAGAAGAGTAAAATAACAACCAGTCATCACACAATGCTGATTGCACAACAAGTGTGCAGTTTAATGCTTCCCGCCCACTGCAACGTGCTCAGCCATAATTCATCATTATCAGCCACATGCAGCATAAAAAAAATGCACATAATACCTTACAGATGTGTAGCGGGTACCTCGCTTATCCACAGAAAGACGAATAATGGCATTGTGGGTGCTGTCCCACTTCACAAAAATTATGATTTATGGAGTAGCCAATACCTTGCGGAAAGCCAGAACTTCACACAGTTGGCTTTGCCCCAACACGAAGCTGCGCTCAGAATTCTCAGGACGTAGTATCGTAATTGTCAGTGAAATTTTAAATTATTTTAAACCTTAACACGTGGCCTTTCTGCAGTAAATCTCAGCCCCTATGAGGGTGTACGGGCGATGTTCTCCTTGTCATCTTAATCCTGTACTGTTGGACAGCACTGAATGGGATGAATTGCCTGTAAATGCATGTACATCTGTGCCTCACAGGCTGTATTTCAGATTTGAGAATTCAAAATGACCTTACGTTTGCAACATTTTTTTTCATAAAAATTTCATCATATTATGTTGGGTGCACTAGTCTTGATTTCATGAGCATGATTTCAGTAATGTTGTTTTGTCAATGTGTAATCCTACAAGTGGTAGCAGTTGCGCTGGGCTTTCTTTTGTCTTCCTGGTTTCAAACTAATATTGTCTTGTGTAAGGCTAGTGTAAGTGTAAATAGGGTGATTATTTCAGTGAACCGCAGTAGGGTACACGAAAGGACACAAACCAGTGCAGTGGTTTGTGTCCTTTCTTCGCCCCGTCTTTCAGCGCTGTTTTCTACTGGAATTTCAGTGAAGTTTCATCAACACCATTTATCATGCAAAAGCATAACAATCATCATGACTACGAAGCTCTGCCTGTAATAGAATAATTTTACACTTCACCCAGCATAACATCAGTTTAAAATCTCATCTATTAAGGGGAGATGCCAGTCGAAAAACACGTTTTTTTCCAAAATTACATATTTTTCGTTTTTATTTGCTTTAGCAAGTTTAGTTTTTCTCCTTTCACGAAAAAAAAAAACTGAAGATTGTAATTAAACTCGAAGTAGGTTAAAATCGCTTTTAAAGAGCACAAGGTGGCTACAAAAAAACTAAAAAGTGCTCATTTTCTAGAGTGCCCTGGAAATTGTTACTTGACTGCTTGCCGTTGCATTTCGCATGAGGGGTTCACTAAAGCCTCATGCTCAAAATAACCATGATTGCCAACCTCTTATCATGGAATAAATCATCTTAAATAACATATCTTTTCTGTACAGATGAGCTTTCACTTATTCCTTTAAACTGCGTTTTTCTCAAGATCCATTTTTGGGCAACTTCTTGAGTTTGTACATCATTCTTTTGGTACTTCTGATTGCCCGATCGGGATGAAATTTTGCCCACATATTCCTTAACATGTGAAGGGTGCAAGTATCTCCTTTAAAACTTGATATCGCCTGTATAATTATTATTAACCTAAAGTAAGCAATTAGTGTGGGCTGATGGATTCTAAGAATTCTCGCATTACAATTTTTCTTGACCATCAAAATGCTTTATACGCACTTTCTTGATAGTTATTTGCATTCTAGAATTAATGTGGAGCAATATGAGCCATTAATGGCTCAGAACCGTAAAAGTTTAGTGGCATAAAAAGTTTATACAAAACGAACTATACTTGACACATTGTCCTGGCACAAAACGAAAACTGTGCAACTCACTATAAAACTAATTACATATTTGAAATCAGTATAAAAGCCTATATATACACCAAAAATTTCATTTGCCCTAGGCTACAGATTAACGCAACTTTTTTTTCCGACCCGCATCTCCCCTTAAGCTACCATGCAAGATGAGCACGCACTTATTTTAACATTATCATTGTGTTTGCTTTCTCTGTACCACATTGAGCACCAATCTTTGCGATTCAGAGACAGGGCAGAAAAATTATTCTTATGTTGGGAGTGTGGTTGCCTGTAATGTTTTAATTCTCACACTCTTTTACGAATGGGTGAACCATAACAGATGGGTGGGGCCATTCTGAGAACAGATGAACGGTCTTCAGGTAATGGTAACTGCCTTAAAACAAAAAAAAAGAAGAAGCAGTCAGGACCAGAGGTTGGCAAGCTCACTCATAAGTTTGCTGAACATTTTGTACGTGGCGCAAAGCTAGAAACATGAAAAAGGGGCGGAGGAAAGAGACAGAGGAGCGCCCCTTTTTCATGTTTCTAGCTTTGCGCCACGTACAAAATGTTCAGCAAACTTAGGCACCAACTCGCCCAAAAACAAGTTCTTCTAGCTCACTCATAAGTTGACTCTCACAGGCTCAGATCAGGCTTTGAGTCTGAGTGAGTTCGGGTGAGTAATATTTGGCGAGTTTGAGTCCGAGTGAGTCCGCTGGAGGAAAATATGAGTAAATCTGAGTCCGAGTGAGCCTTAGGCGTGAAATATATTTCTTGAGTGAGTCTGAGTGACATTCACTGTTTATTGCCGAAAATATGGACCTGTCCACTCATCCTGAGCATTACCATCAGCCTTATATCGGCTTACGTTTGTACTCAAGTTTATCCACACATATCTCAATGCACTAGTGTTCATGTGCCACTTGAATATTTATTGATCAGGGGCGTGAGCTAGGGGGAAGGGGGGGGGGGGCTGCCATTGCCTCCCCCAGCAAACTCTGTCACGAGAAGTTCTTATTAAAGATATCCCATGGGAGTCGTGCATTTCATAACAATGTCCTGGCTGGTTTGAAACCGCGATTAAAGGGACCCTGAAACGGTTATTTGGAGCTTTGTCAGCGTTTAGGCTAGAGCATCATCAAACCATTGGCACCATAAATTTAGCGATACAACGTGTACCAAGGCAGCTACGGACAATTATATCATACCCTCCTTCTCACCCCTGCCTTGCCTCCTCAACTCATGAGACACGCTGGCATCACTGGCGATCGCAGAGCTAAAGTGAGCTAGAATTCTAGCTCACTTTAGCAGAGCTCTCGAGAGCACACTCAACGATTTGAGCTTTTTTGTAATTTGTAATTTCTTTATTTCCATTGCAAAAATTCTTATACAATGGCAGGGGCCAAGAAAAAAGCTGCTCTGGGCAGCTTGAGGAGCTCTTGGCCCCCGTTCTCTATGGTGGCAGCAGTTGACGGAGGTGGCAAAAGACGTGCTTAGGTTCAGGATGACAACATTCAGGATGACATCAACAATGATTAACAATTATACAAAACAAGCAAAAAATAAATAAATAAATAAATAAACAAAAAATACAATATAATGTGCAGAACATAAATGGAGGTGTGCGTGAGGAAACAATCTCTTTCACACAACGCAACTGTATACATGCTCAAGCACATTCTTCGCATAGGCAGTGATAATTTATTGACACAAAGAAAAAAAAAAACACTATGAGAGTGACTGAATAAGTGAAGCTAGTTGAGACCGCGTTATGTTTGATGTATTGAAACCAGCATTTTCGAGTGAATTAAGCAATCTTGGGTAATTTGTTTTTTAACATTTGTATGCCATAATTTGTTCGTGATTGGGGTATAGACCATACTTCACTGTGACGGGTGGTATAGGCAGCTGTGTTTTTATGTAGACAGGATATTTCGTTAAATACGCTATTTTTTGAATTTATATTGTAGTGCCATACACGAAGTAGGAAACGATTGTAGAAGGAAAAGATAGTGGGGATGTTGAACTGCCTGAACAGGTCCTCAGTGTGATGTTGGTATGTTACGTTTGCTATTATACGTATTATTTTCTTTTGTAATAAGTGTATTTTTCTAAGGTTTGATTCAGTTGTAGTACCCCATACGAGGTGAGCGTAATTGATGTGTGTTGCAAATAGCGAGTGATAGATAAGTAGCTTTACGGATGTTGGTAGACGATATCGATTGCTATTAAGCATGCCTGTGATACGACTAAGTTTTTTTATAACATAGTGCACGTGTTGGTCCCAATGTCATGTGCTGCAGAAATATGTTCCTAGTACCTTAATTTCATTAACTATTTCTATGTTTCTGTTGTTCAACACCAAGGTGAGATTGTTTGGAATGATTGTTCCTTTGGCGTGAAAAATTACCGCTTTCGTTTTATCGCAGTTTATTTTGAGATGATTTCTGGTTGACCATGTTGACATGTTCCGGAGAAACTCATTGGCTCTGTTCATTAGTGTGGTGTAACATGACGATGTAAAGAATACGCTCGTGTCGTCTGCATATATGATGTACTTAGCATTATTGTGTATTAAGACTACGTCATTTATATATAAATTAAAGAGCAGGGGACTTAGGATACTACCTTGCGGAACACCTGTTTTTATATTCCCAGTCGATGATTTAAAGTGATTTATTTGTACATATTGCCTTCTTTGAAGTAAATATGACCTAATAAACTGTAATGGAGTGCCCCTGATTCCATAGGTCTCGAGCTTTCCTAATAATATATTATGATTGATATGATCAAAGGCCTGAGTATAATCGACAAATATACCTATTGTCAACAGCTTCTTTTCGATGTTGCTGAGTATGTAATCTTTCTGATCTAAAAGTGCTAATTGCGTGGACTTGTTTTTTTGAAATCCGTACTGAGCTTTCGTGATAATATGATGCTTTTCACAAAAGGATGACATCTGAGCTAAAATGATTTTTTTCGAGACCTTTTGAAAAATGTGGCAAAATCGATATGGGGCGGTAATTTTGGATGTTCAGTCTGTCTGCCTTTTTATATATTGGTATGACTTTGGCTGTCTTCATTTTTGATGGGAAGATACCTGTAGTGATTGCTGTGTTATAGATGTGTGCTAGAACAGGCGCTATATCGTGAATTACATGTTTAATTGGACGGATCTGTAGGCCATCTGAATCGCAGCTTTTAGAGTTTTTCATTGCCATGAATACTGTGCCGATCTCATCAACGTTAGTTGGGCGAAAAAATATTGTATTTGTGATTGAGCACAAAGACGGGTTGGATCCGAGGTTTGTGTGCGCTTGTGTTTGTGTCTCCCTGTTGAGAAAGTATTCATTAAACGCGTTTACCATATCAGTACCGGATACTAATTGGCCACCCACGTCAATTTTTTCTATAGGTTCTGCAGTCTGCGTACGCTCCATGATATTATTAAGGTTCCTCCAGATTTTTTTTTAGTTTCCTTCACAAGATGAAAAGGATTCAAGAAAGAAGTTATCTCTAGCTTTTCTCATTTCCTTGTTTAATCTATTCCTGTACACCTTGAATTTCTTAAGGTCAGCAAGTTCACGAGTTTTGATGAACCCGGCATACAACTTTTCGCGTTTCTTAATTTTCTTTAATAGCTCTTTTGTTATCCATGGTTTCCGAGATGATTTCGGTTTATATTGTTTTGTCGTGAAATGTTTCTGATATACTACAAGGAACTTCTCGATGAAGCTATTGTATGCTCTATCGGCATCGTTTTCCTTAAATACATCCTCCCAACTTAATTGTTGCAGCTCTGTTTGGAAAGCTGCCATGGTACGTTCATTGATGTCCTGAAATTCGATTATTGTTGTTTTCTTAGCGGTTTTTGTTATGCGGTCAATAAATATGCATACTGGATTGTGATCTCCAATGGGGTAAGTCAGAACAGCGCTTTTAACAAGTGAAGGATCATAATTTGTGATAAAAAGATCTAATATGGCTTCAGAAGAGTGTGTGATTCTAGTGCTAGATTCTATCACGTTTATACATCCGTTAGAAGAGATTATATTCACTAAATCTTGCTGTCTAGTGTTATGCGAGCCCATATCGATATTTAAGTCACCACCGATGATCACCTTTAGCCGGTTTTCACACGCATATGCTAACAGGTGATCAGTAAATGTAAGAAACTCCTCCACAATTCCATCAGGTGGGCGATAGCACACAGCGAATATAACGCCGTCGGCCTGGACACATAATGACTCGACATTTGGCAACATTGTTGTAAACTGTTCCATTACATCACATGTTGTAGTATCCTTCACCAACAGAGAGCTTCGCCCAGTCATGACCTCCGAGATTGCACGCCGACGGGTTGCTCGCTATCTCGGAGACCATAGCCCAGTGCTGATGATGATGAATTGTGGTTGTGCCCTTTGTAGCGGGTTGGCAACTGTCAGGTGCCTTAACCAGGGAGAAAAAAAAAACTAAGAAAAGAAGAAAAAAAAAAAGAAAAAAAATTTGTAGTAGGTAGACACACGCACACACACACTGCGGCGAATTAACACGTTCGCGAAAGCCGACCAAGGCTTCCTCGTAGACCGGCTACATTTTCTGAGCGTCCACGATGTCTGTGCGTTGGCATTGTCTGCACGTCCTGCGCCACCACTGCACCAATGGCTGTTTTGTGTTGTGCACCGTTCTGTCAACCACTTTGGTTTCCTCCGCGTTATCCTTTCGGAAACCCAGTGCGAGCGGGAATGTGGTGTCCTCTATGTGACCCGGGCGCAGGTCAGTGCAGCGGAGGACGAGGTGTTCTGTGGTTTCCTCCTCGACGCCGCATATCCGGCATATGGCCCGGTCCACGTCCGCAGATGAGTCGAACCTGCGACGGTATGCCAACGTGCGTAGCGCTCCTGCACGTGCCTCAAAGAGCAGAGCACTGCCACCACTGTTATCATACAGGGGCTCCACGCCAATATCTGCCTTGTGGGTGCGATATGTGAGCAGTGTGGATTTGTCTTCCATTGCACGCCGCCACTGCTCAGTCTCCTCCTCACACACCTGCGTTTTGACGGCATGGGCCCACTTGTGCATCTTGTCCTCAACTACAGGTTTCACGGAGAGACCAAACTTTTTTTTCAGCTTTCCCAGGCGCCTGCACCACTGCGTTTGCGTGCCGGTTAGGCTCGCATATCTGAACAGCCGCCTGGGCCACCGTTCATTGCCATGAGTCGGAGGCGTCCTTCGTATGTAGCCTTACTTCTTGCCTCGCGCGCCTCAAATGTGGACCATCCCAGGCATGGTCGTCGGCAGAATTTTCTCTTGGGGGGGTGCAAACCATTGTTGCATCGCGACTGGGAGAGGGGGAGAGCACTGTGATAGCTTGGGTGTGGGAAAGGGCTTGAGTGGCTTGAGGGGGGGCAAGTGCCCCTTTTGCACCCCCCTGCCGACGCCCATGATCCCAGGTCACCCTGAATGGCTTCTATGGCTACACGCCCGTGGCATCCAAGGGCCATACGTCCCACCTCCCGTTGGCCACGTTCCAGCCATTGTCTGGTGGTCACATTTAGGCACAGGACGGCATTGGCAAATGTAGGGCCTGGGACATGGACGGCCTTCCTCAAGTCTCGTATGAGGAGGAAACGGTTGCAGCCCCATAGACTTTTCCAGTGTAGCACGTTTGCTGCTCTCTGCGAAGGACTGTGCAGATTTTCTTCATGCAGCCCCAACAAGTCACCGGAATTGCTCAATATCACTCCGAGGTACCGATATTCAGTGGCCCACTGTATCAGATCTCCTCCTGGCAGTTATACGTAGGCACTTGGAGGGGAGCCTGACAGTTGTAGCGCAGCAGACTTCTTTGCGTTGAAGGTCAGGTCCAGGTGGTATAGGTGGGTCGCGGCGAAGTTGACTAGTTGTTGCAAGTCCGTGGGGCTTTCGGCTAGCAGGACCAGGTCGTCAGCATAGACTAAACCCGGCAGCTTCCAAGTCACGGGCGTTCCACCGTACAGGTGGGTGAATGAAAAGCCGATACTGGCTGCTAGAAGCATATGTTCCAGTCCAGAGACATAGATCATGTATAGCAGGGGTGACAGTGGGCAGCCCTGCTTAAGTCCCCGTGTTACCATTACAGGTCTGGACTGAGCTCCGTCAAAGCACGCTATAACAGAGTTGTCTTTGTACAGCCGTCGCATTAGGCCGATCCACACCTCTGACATTCCGACATCCTCTGGAAGAGACATTCATGTGGGACACTGTCATATGCCTTAGCTACGTCAAGGAAGCAGCCATACAGGTTTCTGGACTCCTTGCGAGCCATTTCTATGGTTTGTATCAGCACAAAGAGCTGCACCCCTGCAGATGGCGTGCGCCCGGCAGCACGCACGCCATCTGCAGGGGTGCAACAGCTGCGCCAATTGCACCAAATTGATACAATTCCCCGTTTTTGCGCCGAGCTGCGCCAAAACCATGAAATTGGCGGAAATTGCGGCACGCTGCGCCAAAATGTCCAACCAGCCTCAAAATTTTCTCAGTTGCGCTGATTTCAGCGAGAAATGGAGGCCACGTTGGCCACCTGCAGTTTGCGTCATCAATCAATCCACGCGCGCAGACCCTAACCCCATGCTAGAGTGTACTAGAACTTTTGAGTGGCGCGAACGGAGACCGGTTCTATTGTTAGCCGCCGACCCCTCTCGCGCGGAAAATTGCGGCGGCGCTGTCATCGCCGGCACTTGAAGAGCGCCCGCTCGTTCCGCGGTTGTCATGGTTTGCGCTGGGTGATTATTCGCGTTGGAAAAGTCTATCCTAATCCGCGCAGCTCCTGCTATCCTCCGAAGCAACGGCTGCATCATTACTACGTGCCAGGATGCAAGACTTATTGCGCGTGGACTGAACAGATGCGGAAAACTTCCTCGGAGCGCTCGAAAGGCAGGGACTCAGCGAGCCGGCAACGGCGAGCGGAGACCCGCGCCGAGTAACGGCAACCCCGAAGACGACGTAGGCCCCCAGGACGCGCGAGCGCCCAACTGCAGGCACAAATAAAGTTTTATTCAATCCAATCCAATCCCTTTCGTAATTGTTTTTTGCCATTGCAGGACGACATCGCAAATGATATGTCGAGCAGCAAGATTGGAAAATATTCTCTTACGAACATTTTCATCGTAAGACATTTTTACGAACACTGGCTCAGGTTTTCAAATTGGCTCTTTTCAATGACCCTGCAGATGAAGAGCCACGAATGCTTCAGTAGAGAGACCTGCGGAGGTTGAACAAGCCACTGGACGTGAACTGCGCAGTATGCGAGCAACATTTCGAGCCCCGTTTTGTGTTAAGAGATAGTGTACTAATCGTGAACGCGGCCGAAGTGCGAATACCTAGAGGAACGCCGAACTTGCTTTCGTACCTGAGTAGGCAAAAGGAAACTAAACACCCGCGGAAAGAATGGCGCCATCGTACAGCTGACTTTTTTTTTCTTTTTACTTTCCTAGATGACGTTTAAAGCACTCAGATAGAAGACTCAGACTACGATGCAGGTGCTCACTACGTTGGCGGACCTTCGACACTAATTATTGAGCTTCTATCCAAGTTAATGACACCGCGCGAATTTCCAAATTTTTCTATGTGCACTTGACTCCTGCGCAAATGAAATCACTATAGAAGTAGCCGTGCTATTTTTTATTGCAAAGTCCAGGTAGCGTTGAGTGCGGGGTGTGTGTGTGTGTGTGCGTGTGCGTTAGAAAAGTTGATTGATATGTGTCGTTGGACCACCGCACGAGAAGCGCCGCTCTTGCAACGAGCTGCAAGCATTCCTCTGCGTTGTGGAACGGGGTATGCGTCGTTTGTGCCTGCATATGAGTTCACAAATGTACTCAAGGAAAAGAGCCCTCTTCAGCTTCGACCTCTTAGGCAGATCGCTAAATGATCATAATAATATTTGGAGTTTAACGTCCCAAAATCACGATATGATTATGAGAGACGCCGTAGTGGAGGGCTCCGGACAATACGAGCACCTTGTGTTCTTTAATATACACTGACATCGCACAGTACATGGGCCTCTACCATTTCGCCTCCATCGAAATGTGACAGCTGCGGATCGAACCCGCGACCTTCGGCTCAGCAGCCGAGGACCATAACCTCTGCTCCATCGCGGCGGACAAATGATTGGAATGTTCATCGGTATTTTATTAAATGTCGTACGGTACAGATCCATTCTACTTTAAATCTACATAGCAATTATGCCTCCAGGACCAAATGTATCATTATATTACAATAAGCGTAACGAAGGAGTGAGTCGCATTTTCTCGGGTATTTGAATAAATGATTGAATTCTCCTTTTTGCGGAACAATTGCTGTACAAGTTCCTCTGCAGGCCTTTGAAAACAAGAAAGTCACTACTCAAGCGACGGATGCTAAAAACTACATAGGGCAATGTGCACAAAATCCGAGCTTCGAACAGCAGACCAATTAAGACGCTTGTGTCAAGGTGAAAGCACTAACTCTGTCGTTGCCAGTATGAAAAATCTGCTGCAGCAAACGCTGAGAGCATTCTCCTGTACAGACTTCTCTCAAAAATATATTTGTAAATGAAATGTGTCGCTCTGTTTCCTACGCATTTGCATTTGTGGTGCATTACAGCTTTAAGACTGGATAGCAGTGCACAAAGTTTACCTGCTGTGTTGGCAGCCCATGTGAAAGGATTATTCTTTACTGGATACTTGAATGGGAAGTGCACTTGTAGGAGATACCGCTCTGGCATTACTATAAATCACTTCGACAACTGAGCTGCGCTGACGACGCGCACGGAAGCTACGGAAGCGGTCATGGCACGCGTTGCAGAGAAAGGCAATTATTACTGCACGTAACTCGTTTTTTATGTAAAAATTGTTGTGAAGTCGTGCACAGGAACCTTTACATGATCGCGTGTACAAATGTCGGGGGGGGGGGGGGAATGAAAGTGCATTTTACTCACCCCTATGCATTAATTTAGAAATTTACGGCGTATGTTTTCGAACGGAAGCAAAGATAGAATACCACACGAGCATAAGCCATATTATTGTGCGCGTCGACAACGTGCTGCGCGACAGGCTGCAAGCTGCAAGCAAGCGCGAGAGGCGAAGACGCGTTCAAGTGCGGTTGACTACAGCGCCACCGCCAACGCTCCGCGCGCGGCGGCCCTCTCCACGACGGCCGGTCGCGCCACTCAAAATGTTCTAGTACACTCTACCCATGCCTAACCCTAAACCACCGAATTAGGTCAGGAAACAAAACACGTTTCGGGGCTAGTTGGTGATTCATTAATTCTTACTTAAAATATTGTAGCGCTACATTTCACGAGGAGAAGAAGAGAAGTAAGCGCCCGTCCTGTCACGTACTTCTCTTTTGGTCGTCGTCAAATGTAGCTCTACAATATTTTAAGTCAGGACACGCGCGAGATGCGATCGACCAGATAAAGTAATAACGCCGCGCACCCATCGGTCCGCTGACCGAAGCGAATACCTACCGGCGGGACGACGCAACTTCAAGACAAAAATGCGTTAACACTTCGAGGGAAATATGAATTTCCTAGTCGGCAAACGCGGCTATGGCATATTAGCAACTAAAGCTGGAAGCGTATGTCGCGTTTTCCGCGCGCACAAACTACGTGCTGCGAACACCGGCGTTGCCGGCGACCACGTTGGTTGCCATAGCAACGGCACATAAAACATTTTGCTGTCTTGAAGTTGCGCCGTCCTGGCAATAGATATCCGGTACCGTCGCCGGGCCAACAGGCACGCGCCGTTGTTACTTTATCTGGTCGAACGCACCTTGCAAGCGAGCCGAGAAGTTGTGACCTAAACCTAACCCCATCGTGAAAGAAAAATTGGGGGGACCCTTAAGCTACGCTTCGCCTTTAAGAGTTGAACGCGCGATGGCGATATCCTGTCCCTAGTCCGTACTTCAATCCCTTAGCGCACACTATGTAATGCGTAGCATACTTAAACCACGAGCAATTATGCGCGGTAAATGCGGGAAATGTTTTCGAAGTTGCTATGCACCCACTACGTGGTATCAAGGGAATACGCGCAGTAACTTCTGTGCCTTTTGTAATGGGTACACGGCTTTGAACCACAATGTCGTTATGATATTCACATCTTCTGACGCCCGACGGCTGTGCACGCTTGTACCACGCAATATTACTGCGATATTACATGTTGTATTGTGACGCCTGTATACAGACCGCGCGTGTTTGCAAAGCATTAAAGTTATTTTCACTGCAATTCCAAGCAGAGGAAGTTATTTTATATGTAATCACAAGCAGAAGCGTGGCTGCGGGGTAGAACACCTGCTTGCCACGCAGACGACCCAGATTCGATCCTCATTCGGGCCCGGAAATTTTTATTATTTATTTTATTTGCATCTTTCTCGATTTTTCGGTCACGGCCAAGATGATGATTTTTCGCTCACAACCAACGACGCCGCCGCCGACGCCGGAATTTCTGCGAGACGAGCTCTTTAACGCTATCGCGTTAAAAAAGGGGGGTGGGGGGCTGTAGCGGTGTTCGAGAATTTCCTGGCCTTGTTCTAAGCCGTGCAAAGCGCTGCTTAAGCCACCTTCGCCGCAGTACACCGGTGCCCTGCGGAAAAGCGTATTCGGATTTGGAAGGGGCTGTTAGCATTAGTCACGAGACAACACAGTTTGTTCAATTACTCACGTGTGTATACGCCGCATAATTGAGTACTAGTATGGTCGCTCACGCCTAAAAAATTTACTGGCAATCATTTGGAGGAGTATGTGACATTTCTGCAGCCCTAAAAAAAAACAAAAAAAAAAAACTAACAAACTATGCACCAGTTTTTTTTTTCTCCACCCCTATTTAGTTTTATGAATCCCCCCGAATTTCAAGGTCGCCAGCTTGGCAGATCCACATTTGAATTCGTAGGGTCTGTCAAAGGATGTGGCAGGTGCAGCAAATGCTAATGTGAACTTTATCATTGTTCAGTGGGGTGGTTCAAAATACTACTTTTATTGAAATAGCAGGTGCAGCCTTTCTTATACTGCTCCAAATTTGGTCTTTCGTGATAAAAAATGGATGTTTTCTTTCCTTGTAGCCTGCTCCAAATTTGGATTTTAGTGCTCCAAAAGTAACATTTTGCTGCTCCAAAAATTGCTCCAAATTCTATTTCGGCTGCTGCACCCCTGCATCTGGCAACAAAGGCATCACGGAGTGGTTGATATCTGCTCTGACAGGTGCCACCACCCTACCAGCCGATCTTTCCTACTCGCACACCGCAGCCAATCAGATCAGCAGCCCCAGTGACGTCGTGCACCCACTGCGTGTCGTACTCCGAATGGGTGGTTGAAAACATGTTTGGCTGAGCTGCAGTGATCTGCAGCGATTTGCAGCTTTAAAGTGTTGTAATTTTTTTTTTTTTGCCAGTGTGTGTCAAGTGTGTAATAATTTTCTCATGGAATAAGAAATGCTGTTGCTCTGTCCGAACATGCTTTGCGCTGTATGTATATATTTTTAGTTTCTTTTTCTTAGTTTTGCTGTTTTTTGCTGTATAATTTATTATTCTCTTTAACTTCCCTGTACACTTTTCCCTGTATTTATTGATGTACTTTTCTCTGATATTTGCTTTGTACTTGCCCCTCTTACTCAATGCCCTATTGGGCCCTGTAAGGGGTCATGAATAAATAAAAAATAAATAAATTACACAGGGTACGCAGAGAGCTTAAATTAGTCTGTAAATGAGCCTTAGGACTTGGTCTACCGGCCCAATGTGTTTGTACAAAATAGTCAAAACCATTTCAGGGTCCCTTTAACTTGTATTTGGAGGTTCAAGATGAAAGGGCGATGAGAAGTTCGTAAACAGGGTGTGTGTGCGGGAGCCGACATTTTGACAAGCGGACTTATCTTTTTCAAGGCTGCAACTGATTTCCTTAGCGCTTGTGTGTCTATGCTTCCTACGCTCTCCTCCAATCCAAACAATGGAGGAGGAGGAGAGGGCAACTGCGAAAGTGGGGCAGGGGGGCGGGGGGACAATGAGAGGCCACGTGGGCGAATTGGCTGAGTCAGAGGGAAGAAGATATTCTGGGGAAAAAAAAGAAAGGGGGGGTTGGGGGGGGGGGGGGGGGGGGGCTGTACACATGTGTGTCACTGAGTTATGGTTATAATCATGATGTAGCGTGGAAAGACAATACGGACACAGAGAGCCACAAACCCCAGCGCCTGTGGTTTGTGGTTCTCTGTGTCCGTATTGTCTTTTCACGCTACATCATGATTATAAGCAAACACCAACTAGCCCAAGAACAAGTCCTTCTGCAGAGTTATGGTTGTTAGAAGAAAGCAACCACTTAACAATGGTAAGTTAGAAATTCCTAGACGGAGTACTTAACACTTATCAGGTTCTGTTGAGTATGTACCATATCGCATGGACTCAAGAGCCCCTTTTGAAACGTTTATACCTGCTGGCTGAAGTGTATTAAACTTGTGAATAAGGTACGACTCTGTATATTATCTGTCTCTTGGGGAAAGGAAGTTTGTCTGAAGGATGTAGAATTTGAGGTCGTCGAAGTTGTGAGCTGCGACATTAAAATGCTGTGCCAGTGCTTTTGGTAATTTCTTCGCCGTGTCCATGCGATGACCGTTTAATCTAACATTAACAGGCTGCCCTGTCTCGCCAATGTACCGTTTGTGACAATATGAACATTGGATCATGTAGACAACGTTTGAACTAGTGCAGGTAAAGCTGTATTTTATATGATGTACATAATCACTTCCAGCGCTTTGAACTATAACGTCATCTTGAAGGTGTTTGCAAGTCTTACATCTTGGATGAGAACAAGGTGTCATGAGGGTTTACTTTAGCTTCCACTAACATGTCCTTAAAATTCCTTTTGCAGCGATACATGACCTTTGGCACTTCGGGAAACGCTCTCTAAGGAGGTCATTGTTAGTTAATATTGGATAATACTTGTGGAGGATATTATTTATGTTTGGAAGCGCATTTGAGTATTTGGTTATAAATGCTGTTGGCTGGTCAGGCTGTGCTACGAGGGCTGTTTTAGCGAGCGTTGATTTCCTATCTAAGTTAAGTGCTGCGTTGTAGACCTCGTGTAGGGTGTCTTGCGGGTAATTTCTTTCAACTAATGTTTCCTTTAGGTTGTCTAAGACGGGAACGTAGTCGCCGTCGTCACTACAGATCCTTCTTATACGCCTTGCCCTATCAGACAAATATCCCTCGTTTGCAGTGTTGTGAGTGGTGACTAGTGTTATCCAGGTATTGTTGGCTAGGTATTATCGGCGAGACAAAGAACTTTCCGTGAAGGATGCGGCAACACCGTAACAACGTACATAATTTCAATGCACCATAAAACGCTCTCGCAGAACACAGCAAGAACATGGACCATCGCATCAACTTCGACACTGCACGGGTCATTGAAACGGAAGGTAGCCGCACCAAAGGACAATTTTTAGAATCTTGGCATGTCCAAACGACACCTGGAAACGTTAACCGGTCAAATGGGACACTGCCGAGCATGTATGTACACACACTCCAGAACCAATGGAGAAAACAACGCAGTAACAAGAACGACGGGATGAATGACGGTGGAGAGGGAGACAACCACTAATAAGCGCTAGCTTCGGAGCTGGCAGGACAGTCACCCCCTGAAGAAGAGACGGAATGGGTCTCGAAATGTAGGGCCAGTTTTTAATTTTAAAATTAAAAACTATAGATTAGACCTGGCTGGAGAGTGTTTATTTGAATAATGATCATAAGTTACACTGGTGTCATTCTGTGCACTGCTGATTGTGATCAAGCTCAATCGGGATCACATTTCTCAACAGTGATGGGCTCCCTTCTGCAGCTTGCATAAAAAAGTGATTTGCAGTTGTGAAATCCAATTCGAATCAACCCTGATTGCGATCGCTAGTGACACTTGTATTACACACACAAAAAAATGCGTGTGTGCAGCCTTGGTGGTATGCAAAACTAGACAGAAGTGCCACTACAGCCGTGGAGCTACTGTGGCGCATCTCTTTCGTCTTGCGACACCTTTAAACTACCATCCTGATGCAGGATCAACATGCGATGGCAATTTGCCGCTTGCTATGCTTACATTGCGCTCCCATGTGCGCCATGAATTTATGTCAGCCCAGGCAGGTTATGGTAATTATCTGTCAGCATTTGTTTCTTGGTAATTATTAACTCAGCTTGCCATACAGTTGTAGGAATAATAAATAACTGTGGCCGTACGGTGCTTGCAGAGTGATCTGCTGGACCTGTTCTCGCTCAACCTGCACCGCATCGACAAGGATGTGCAGCGCTGCGACCGCAACTACGCCTACTTCACCACAGCCAACCTGGAGAAGCTGCGAAATGTTATGTGCACGTAAGTCCTGTCTGTTCAACACTGTGCGTCTCTTTTACAGCGAAAGCTGTTATGAGATCACAACAAGGGCCGATTTTGGCGCCGTTATTGCGCAAAATAGGAAAAAAAAAAACGAAATGAATAAAAAATACCCAGGATAAAATGGGATTCAAACCCGGGTCCTCTGCGTGGCAGCCCAGTATTCTACCACAGAGCCACACCAGTGCTTGGAAGTGCTTTGCTAACTGACCCAATGCAAACTGACCCTATCGCATGAACGTGTGTAACAGAGCGTTATAGAAGAGTAAAGTAACAACCTGGGGTCACACAATGCGAATTGTGTAACAAGTGGGTCGTTGAATGCTTCCAACCTATCACGAAAGGCTCAGACATAATTCTTTATCGTCGTTAGCCGCAGCATCAACAAAGTGCGCATAATGCCTTACAGGTGTTTAGCGGGTACCACCCTTCTTCGAATAATGACAAATACTAATAGAATAGTGCACGCTTTCCTACTTCACGAAAATTATGATGATTTATGGCGTAGTGGGTACCATGCAAGTGTGCTTGTAGTAGTTGCCCCAAGAGTTTTTTAAAAAGGCTTTAGCAAGGCCGCTCTTCCAGGTTTCGCTCTGACTGCTGCGTGAACGCACAGGCCTGGTGGTTTTTATTACTTTGAGCCATTACAGAGAGAGAAAACAAATGAAGCCAACTGCTTGAAATCACACCGACAGCCATGTATTCTCCGAGTGGCTTTACTAGGGCACTTCATGCTTAACATTGAACCAACGTATGATCGTGCAATGCACATTCTAGGAAGGAAGGCGCATATGAGAACAGGGACGATAGAAGGGACAAGCGCATGGAAAAGCTGCCACGGATTTTCTGAAAAATTCTTTATTCTGAAACATTCGTAAAACTTGGAGTGTATGGTTGCACAGAATAAGAAATAGGCAGTTTTAGAATTACCCACAGCGTATTCACCTTGAGATGTCACCACTGTGTGTGCAAATTCACTAATTACTTCTGTAGCGTGTGCACCCAAGGTGCCCCCCAAAGCTCTTTTGTATTGATCTCACGAAGGTTCATGCACAATTAGCTTGCATTTCGTTTTGGACAAACCCTACTCTAAAATAACTACGGCGTTCCTCCACAACTCTCTAATTTTAAATGTAAAGTTCAGATAGCTTGTGCGAGCAGGAGAGGGTGCCTCAGACAGGCTGGACGGCATTTCAATAAGGGGACTTATGAAGGACCAGGACCATTTTAAATGTATAAATGTTTTCAGAATTTCCATAAGATGTCAGGCAATGCAATGTAAAAGACAATGGACGCATGCCAAGATAGATACTTAGGCTTCCAAAACATGACAGGAAGGTTGAAGCTTGCGATGAAAAAATCTGTAAACAGGGGTTGTGTGCTCGAGCCTACCTTTAGACGAGTGGCCTTGTCTTCTTCAAGGCTGGAACTGATCAGTCCCAGCCTTTAAGAGGACATAGCAGAAACAAAACAGCGCAAAAGACGGAGCACAAGAAAGAGGAGGACACAAACAACAGCGCTGAGTTTCAGCAAAGTTTATTTGTGAACACCGTGCAATATATATTTGCGCAGTCCTGAACGAAAGAAAGAAGGAACAATGATAAACAATGATAAACTATGATAAAAAGCATCAGCATCGTCACTGCTAACCATGCACATTGCGCATGCAACCATCTGACGGATAATCAATTTCCTTGCCTGTCAAAGCAACTGAAGGCCTGCTCACGCACGCACTGCCGAGCCTTTGCTATTTCTAACGCCTCCACTGTGGCTGCATTCCTGAATATCAGCATTGCATGGTTGTCAAGCGTCATCGGGACCAGCTGACATGAGGAATCTTGGAGGCCTTTGGAAATAGCAAAGGCTCGGCAGCGTGTGCATGAGCAGGCCTTCAATTGCTTTGACAGGCAAGGAAATTGACTATCTGTCAGATAGTTGGATGCACAATGTGTATGGTTAGCAGTGACGATGCTGGTGCTTTTTATCATAGTTTATCATTGTTTATCATTGTTCCTTCTTTCTTTCGTTTAGGACTGCGCAAATATATATTGCACGGTGTTCACAAATAAACTTTGTTGCAACTCAGCGCTGTTGTTTGTGTCCTCCTCTTTCTTGTGCTCCGTCTTTGCGCTGTTTTGTTTCCGCCATGCCGTACCAACACGCCCATGCATCCACTTTAGCTTGAAGAAGACAAGTCCACTTGTCAAAACGTCGGCTTGAGCACACAACCCCTGTTTATAGATTTTTTTATTGCAAGGTACTTAGGCTGTGATTCATATCTCAGCAGTTCACACCTCATGTTATTTTTTTATAACCCAAAAATATTTCTCCACAGAGGCTGATGGTCTGATGTCCAGTGTTTCAGGATTTCCCACAATGCAAAAATGTGCAAAGCAAAAGTCTCTTTTTTTTTTTCATGCCAATTATCTTAGGTCAAAAAAAAAAAGGTTTCCCAGCATAATTGTAACTACATAAAATGCACTAGAGTTTTATATTGTGCAGTTCTTAGCATTCCCATTCTCCTCGAATTGAAAAGAACTTAATTCTGGGTTTTTATGACCTGATGTGATTTTGAGGCAAGCAGTGGTAGAGGACTCTTTTTGGGCCACCTGGGGACATGCACCTAAATTTAAGTACACAGATGTTTTTTAAGGTAAACATGTTGGACTGAGATCTGTCCGGCTGAGTAAAATTGTATGAATAAACAGACTCTCCAGCCACGCTTTAGTTTTTATAGTTTTCAATATTGAAAACTGGCCCGACGTTCGAGACCCATTCAGTCTCTTCATCGGGGGATGACTGTCCGGCCGACTCGGAAGCTAGTGCTTTTTTTTCCTAGTGGTTGTCTCCCTCTGCACCGCCGTTCTTGTTACTGCGTTGTTTTCTCCATTGGTTCTGGAGACCGTGTACATACACGCTAGGCAGGGTCCCAGTTGAGCGGTTATTTCCTTGGCATATTTAAACGACACCTGGAAACATTGACCGAACAGCTTGGACCCTGCCAAGTGTGTATGTACACGGTCTCCGGAACCGATGGAGAGAACAACGCAGTAACAAGAACGGCGGTGCAGAGGGAGACAACCACTAGGAAAAAAGCGCTAGCTTCGGAGTCGGCCAGACAGTCATCCCCTGATGAAGAGACTGAATGGGTCTCGAACGTAGGGCCAGTTTTCAATATTGAAAACTATAAAATCTAAACGTGGCTGGAGAGTCGTAGATATGTTTTTGCATGTCGCCTGAGTCTGAGGATGGAACCTGAGTGCTCAGCCCTTAAGCTAGCATGGCTCTCTTGTGCATGCGTGAGTTGTGTGTTACTAGAATAAGAAGGTTTGTGGGATCACTGGTGGCATCGTGGTTTCATTGCAGCTATGTCTGGGAGCACCTGGATGTGGGCTATGTGCAAGGAATGTGTGACCTCGTGGCTCCCTTGCTGGTGATCTTTGACGATGGTATGTTGACGGTTAGAAATCCAATTATGGATGCGTGACATGATCGTTTGGTTCCCTTTGCCTTGTGATGTGCCAGAGATTCAGGACTACCATCTTTCCTGAACATGCTAAACATTGTGGAAAGAAAACAGCGTCTCTGGTGCTGTTGTCTTTCCACTATTTCTTTAACATCACTGTGTGTCTTGATACCCATCAGAATGTGATTGTCATAGCCGTGATTTGAACAGCCATCATCCATATAGCTGCTAAGCCAAGTGTATTGATGGCTTCACAGTACCTGCCTGCCTTAGCAGGGCCAATCCTTCCGAAGCTACGTGAGACGTGCAATTTTTTATATTTATTGTTATTTACCAATGTCAATAATGGCATACCACTGCAAATGTGGAGATTGTCCCAAGCAAATATGCAACCATGCCTTGCGAGATGCACTAAAACTTGTATGCCTATCCAAAAGGCCATTCCCCGAGTCCACAGACACCTCTGCATTCTGTGTACTTTGTTTGTATGATGATTAACGATTGTGGAAGTCGTTCTATCCATGCCATTATAATATTGGTGGTCACAAGTTCGTGTAAGTACCGGTAAGGTGCATTTGAGAACCATATTGTTCAGTATGCCTGCTCACAGACGCTTATGGAGATGGCTGCTGCGAAGCAGGAAGGATCTGATGTTGGCTGAGTGGTCGTGATGTTGAGGACAACTTCTGTTTTCAGCCCTATGGTTGAAAACGCAACCTTTCTTCAACAGAAGGGATGCACAAGTAGTGTGGGTGCACTGACGAATGCTACATGACCAGAGATAGTGCAAAATATGTAGCCACAAGAAAGCATCAGACAGTACTGCATCATGTGGTGGTGACGTTGCAGAACACAGTGTTCATACTAAAAAGACTTTTTTCATTGGGTGAACCTGCAGTTGTCAAAACAAGACACTCACTGTGCAATGGTAGCAATTGTCGATCATCGAGAATCTGCCCTTAAATCAGCAGTGACATCAACTTTACGCATGTCGTGTTTTCTGCGTCAACGTGTAGTTATCGGCCCCCCAAGTTATGATTCGCTACTGATAATGCAACGGAGGGGCGAATAAATATCTCTAATATCGATTAGTAGGACCAGTATTGAGTGCATTTTAAAACAGGTGCAAAGCCCGCCTATTCGCAGCGCTGGTAGCTCTGCCAAGTGGCCACCTCGCGCAATCACTCCCAATCTGATCACGGGGCTACACGAAACGGTGACACGAGTTTCAGGTGACATTTCGTCTGCTAGGCGTGTACGTGTAGTCACATGTTCGTCACCGCCATTGTTGTCGCCTCTGTCATCAGTGTCTACAAGTGATGAAGAAAGCACTGAGAAGTTGGAAATCGCTCGGATTTGCGACGCTGCGAATCATTTTCGCTTCGATCCTTCACAAAATGTTCGATTCTAAAATCGATGCCAATCTGAAAAGCAACGAGAAGGCACCTGGAGACGCACGCTTGGGCCGTGCTGGCTGGTAAGAACACAGAACAGGACGCTATGGACAGGACAGGGGCTCCTATCCTGCCCACAAGAATAAGCAGCCTTGTGGCTAACAATAACACACAATTTATTCAACGCAAATGGTCGATCGCCTTAAAGGTGAAATGCATCCGCACTGCTCAGAATTTCATTCACGTCTGCCAATTCATGTACTACGCCGAGCTCTCCTTTTACTGCTCGGCCACCCACACATGCACACTGTTGACACTTTGCGCATCTCATTCCCAGCCGGGCGTCCATGCTGGCGCATATCGCCCGTATCACTGTCAAATTTCCCAAAACAGCACGTCTCCTCTATTTTGGTACAGTCTCTGGTCATGTAAGGCCGACGTTCAATGCACCGCAGAGACGCGTTGAGCGACGTACATTGCATGCACAGTCCTACCTGGAAGCTATTACAACCAACCGTAGGAGTTCTCCGCGACAAAGACATTCCTTCTTGTGGTACTTGAAATGCCACTGGTGTCAGTCACGCACAGCTGTTTCACGAAATTCTCGTACATAATGCTGTTGAGATCGGCGCTCGAAATTATCACACGCTGACAAGCACACGACAAATCATTTGAAGCCATCATAGCGGCACGGCGGAGATGCAGGATTTGAGACGGATCCACCAGTGTCGGTACTAGTGCATTGTCACTCAGCGGATGGGGCGGGGCCTGGGGGGAACCGCTGAACACGTCATAATATTGTCACGTGGGTGTGACGTCGACGAAGGCAGCAGGCGACGTGTCCAAGATGAAACTGTTTATTAGGCCGAACTTGTGGCCGGTAAACTGAGAGTAAGATTACAGCAATACATGCTGGCACTGATAGCGGCGAACAGAGCGTCGGTCGTCGATCAACTGACAAGCGGTGAAGTGAGTCGGAATTTATACGCGTGTCATAGAATATTCCAGTCTTATCACTGGTTGTCGTGCAAGCTCTGGAATAAGCTCGAGTGTTCGCGTCTTGCGCGTAATCTTAACAAAACGATCTACACTGATCACGAAGCTTCTAGAACAATGAGGCGCGGTTTGTGCTGAGCATTGCTGACAGCCTTTGAGGGCGAAAACCGAATAGAGCAAAGTGAAAATAAGATACGCGCGTGGCAATGCCCCCCTCTGAAAAAGCATCGTCCCGATGCTTAAAACAGAACACGGGGGGTGGCCAATGCATGCAACAATAAATAACAACAATAAAGAAAGTACAATAATAAAGCAAAAACTACAGTCCTCAAATTCACTAACGCGCGTAATATGGCTTGAGGCGCACGACATGGACGACTTCAGGTCGCGCACGGCGCCGCTGAGAGTTTGTAATGCCGTCAGGGACAACCTCGTAGTCGAGTGCGCCGAGGCGTCGAAGTACCCTGTACGGTCCGAAGTATTGTCGAAGAAGCTTCTCACTGAGTCCCCGTCAGCGTATTGGCGTCCACACCCATACACGGTCACCGGGTTGGTATTCCGTGTGGCGTCGTCGAAGGTTGTAGCGGCGACTGTCGGTCCTCTGCTGGTTTTTGATCCGTAGGCGGGCGAGCTGTCGTGCTTCTTCGGCGCGCTGTAGGTAGGTGGTCGTGTCGATGTTTTCCTCGTCGGTCACGTTTGGTAACATGGCGTCGAGCGTCGTTGCCGGGCTCTGTCCGTAGACCAACTTGTATGGCGTCAACTGCGTCGTTTCTTGTACAGCCGTGTTGTACGCGAAGGTCACGTACGGAAGGATGGCGTCCCACGTCTTGTGTTCGATGTCGACGTACATGGCCAGCATGTCGGCAATGGTCTTATTTAGACGCTCGGTCAGGCCGTTGGTCTGTGGGTGGTACGCGGTGGTCCGGCGGTGGCTTGTGTGGCTGTATCCCAAGATCGCCTGAGTTAGTTCCGCGGTAAAGGCCGTACCTCTGTCAGGAATGAGGACCTCTGGGGTGCCATGACGCAGGACGATGTTCTCGACGAAGAACTTTGCTACCTCGGCGGCGCTGCCTTTGGGCAGGGCCCTCGTCTCGGCGTAGCAGGTGAGGTAGTCAGTAGCTACGACGATCCATTTGTTTCCGGAATTCGACGACGGGAAGGGCCCCGGTAAGTTCCATGCCGATTTGTTGGAACGGCCGGCGATGTGGCTCGATGGGCTGTAGAAATCCAGCTGGCCTAGTCGGAGGTGTCTTCCGTCGCTGACAATCTCGGCAAGTCTTTACGTAGTGGCTGACGTCGGCAGTGAGGCGAGGCCAGTAATACCTTTCTTGTATCCTCGCTAGCGTGCGGGAAAGTCCAAGGTGTCCAGCAGTCGGGTCGTCATGGAGAGCGTCCAGAACTTCTGGACTTAACGCGGAAGGTACTGCGAGGAGGTAGTTGGCCCGAAGTGGCGAAAAGTGTTTCTTTAAGAGAACGCCGTTCTGCAAGAAAAACGACTCCTGTCCTCGTCTGAATACCTTTGGAACAACGGTGGCCTTGCCCTCGAGGTATTCCACAAGGCCCTTGAGTTCCGGATCGGCTCGCTGTCGTTCGGCGAAGTCATCGACGCTTAAGGTTCCCAAGAAGTAGTCGTCGTCCTGTTCTTCCTGGCATGGCGGCTTGACGGGGGCGCGAGACAGGCAGTCGGCGTAAGGGTGCTTTCGCCCGGACTTGTAAACGACGGTAGTGTCGAATTCTTGAAGTCTGAGACTCCATCTTGCGAGACGACCTGAAGGGTCCTTCAAGTTAGCTAGCCAACACAAGGCGTGGTGGTCGCTCACAACTTTGAAGGGCCTCCCGTAGAGGTAGGGCCGAAACTTTGACGTAGCCCAGATGATGGCGAGGCACTCCTTTTCTGTTGTGGAATAGTTGGCCTCTGCCCTTGGATAGCGACCGGCTAGCATAACTGATGACCCTTTCCAGTCCGTCCGTCCTCTGCACAAGGATGGCGCCGAGTCCCACGCTGCTTGCGTCGGTGTGCACTTCTGTTTCGGCGTGTTCGTCGAAATGCGCAAGTAACGGAGGCGTTTACAGGCGTCGTTTTAGTTCTTGAAATGCTTCCTCTTGCGGTGTTTCCCACTTGAACTCGACGTCGGCTCTGGTCAGGTATAGTGAGTGGCTCGGCGATGCGGGCAAAATTTTTGACGAACCGCCTGTAATAGGCGCACAGGCCAAGAAAACGACGGACGGCCTTCTTGTCGGCGGGGGGCGGGAATGTAGCGATGGCGGCTGTCTTCTGAGGTTCGGGGCGTACTCCGGACTTGCTGGTCACGTGACCCAAGAACAAGAGCTCCTCGTATGCGAAGCGGCACTTTTCAGGCTTCAAGGTGAGGCCGGAGGTCTTGATTGCTTGAAGTACTGCGGCAAGTCGCCGGAGGTGTTCGTCGAAGTTTGAAGCAAACAAAGTGACGTCGTCCAGGTACACCAGGCAAGTCTGCCACTTCAATCCTGCCAGTACTGTATCCATAACCCGTTGGAAAGTCGCAGGCGCCGAGCAAAGACCGAAGGGCATGACTTTGAACTCGAAGAGGCCGTCTGGTGTTATAAACGCGGTCTTCTCTCGGTCTTTCTCGTCGACTTCAATTTGCCAATAGCCGGTCTTGAGGTCCATCGACGAAAAGTACCTCGCGTTGTGGAGTCGATCCAGGGTGTCGTCAATCCGTGGGAGAGGGTACACGTCCTTCTTCGTTATTTTGTTCAGGCGGCGATAGTCGACGCAGAAGCGTAGGGTTCCGTCCTTTTTCTTCACTAACACCACGGGTGACGCCCACGGGCTCTTTGAAGGCTGGATGATGTCGTCGCGTAGCATTTCGTCGACTTGTTTCTTTATGGCCTCGTGTTCTCGCGTCAAAACTCTGTACGGGCTCTGACGTAGTGGCCTGGCACTTTCCTCTCTTATGATGCGGTGTTGTGCGACTGGGGTCTGTTGAACTCTTGACGACGAGGAAAAGCAGTCCCTTGTATTGCAGCAGCAGGGTTTTGAGCTGTTCTTGTTTATGAGTCGGAAGGCTCGGATTGACGTCGAAAGTTAGTTGGAGAGCTTGCTTCGTCGAGCATGTTCGGTAGGCTCGGCGACGGCGAGAGCGTTGCTGGCTTCCAAAATTTCTTCGATGTAGGCGACCGTCGTGCCTTTGCTCACGTGCTTGTATTCGTTCTGAAGTTCGTAAGCATCACTGTTGCTTTCCCTTCACGCAACTCGGCGCAAATCTGACGGTTTACAAGCAGGTGCTGTTCACCCTCGATAACGCCTTCGAAATCTGCGGGATTTTTGGTGCCGACGGAAATAATGACGCTGGAGAGAGGCGGAACGGTGACGTGCTTTTCTATCACGTTCAATGCATGGATCCCTGGCGTCGCCTGGGTAGGCAGCGCTTTTTGCGAGGTTAGTGTTATCGACTCAGACCTTAGGTCGATGACGGCGCCGTGTTTGCTTAGGAAGTCCATCCCAAGTATCACATCCCTGGAGCAGTGCTGTAGGATTAGAAAGCTGGCGGGATAAGTCCGGTTATTGATGGTGACTCTTGCTGTGCAAACACCGGCCGGCGTTATTAGATGACCCCCCAGCGGTCCTGATTTCAGGGCCTTGCCAAGCAGTCTTCGTCGCGAAAGGCCCACTGACGACGGAATAGTCGGCTCCAGTGTCGACGAGAGCGGTGACGTTGTGACCGTCGAACATTACGTCGAGGTCGCTGGTTCGTCGTCGTGCGTTGCGCTGCTTCCTTGTTGCGTCGTCACGTCTTTGTCGGTCCGCGACGTTTCGTCGGCAGGGCTACGTCTGCTTCGCGTCGTGTTCTGCAGGTTTCGTCGCGTTGTCGTCGTCGTCGGCCGCGGAGGATCTTCGGCATTTCGTCGTACAGCAACCGCACCTCCATCGGTTGCTGCCCTTAGTTTCCCGGATACGGGCTAGGCGACCGGCCCCGGTTTGGGCCAGTGTACTGCCGGCGGTGCGGTGACATGTAGCGGCCGGGCGACGGCGAGCGGGAAGGTCGTCATTCTTGCCACTGTGCTCCGGCGAGGTAGTCGTCGATGTCGCGAGGCCGTTCGCCTGGCTGCGGACGCGGCGCGTTGACGGCGAATCCGCGTAGCCCCATCTGTCTGTACTGGCATTGGCGGTACGTGTGGCCGGCTTCTCCGCAATGGTAGCAGAGTGGACGGTGGTCGGGAGCTCGCCAGATGTCGGTTTTCCTCAGCGTGTACCGCTGGCCGGCAGGCGGGCGAGATGGCGGTGGTGGTGGCGGCAGCGGCGTCTGGCGACGGTAGTGCTGCTGTGCGGCGTCCTGACGGGGGCGTGGAGAGGGTGCGTAGCGTCGGGCTGCAGCAGCGTAACTCAAGGCCTGCGGCTGGGGCTGTGGTTGTTCGGGAATTCCCAACGCTTGCTGGACTTCGTCACGAACAGTGTCAGCGATTGAGTCCACTTGAGGCTGCGGCGAGAGTAAGAGCTTGCGCAGTTCCTCCCGAACGATCGCTCGGATCATTTCGCGTAGGTCGTCGGAGCAGAGGGATTGAACGTCTGCGTACGCTGGCGTCGAGCGGCGATTGAATTGTCGGGTGCGCATCTCCAGCGTCTTTTCAATCGTCGTCGCTTCGGAGATGAATTCCTGGACAGTGCTCGGTGGGTTCCGCATCAGACCCGCGAACAGCTCCTGCTTTACTCCTCGCATGAGGAAGCGAACTTTCTTGTCTTCCGGCATTTCGGGGTCGGCGTGGCGGAAGAGTCTGGTCATCTCTTCTGTGAAGAGCACCACGTTTTCGTTTGGGAGCTGCAAGCGGGTTTCAAGCAGCGCTTCGGCCCTCTCCTTGTGATGACGCTCGTGAAAGTAGCAAGGAACCTGGTGCGAAATATGTCCCACGTTGTCAGGGTTCGCTCTTGGTTCTCGAACCAGGTACGAGCGGCGTCTTGCAAGGCGAAGTACACATGTCTAAGCTTGTCTTCGCTGGTCCAGGCATTGAAAGTGGCAACTCGGTCGTATGCCTCGAGCCAGCTTTCCGGGTCTTCAAGTGCTGAACCGCGGAAGGTCGGTGGTTCCTTGGGTTGCCGCAGCAGGATGGGCGCAGACGGCACAGGGGCTGTCATCGTCGCTGCGGCCGAGGTCAGGGTCTTGGTCTGGGTCTTGGTCTGCCGGGTCTTTTCAGGTAGAAGCCCGTACTCTGGCGGTAGACCTAGTTGCCTGTGGCTTGTTCGCTGCTCGGGGTTGTCGTCGACGTCTCCTTCACGACTGGGGCTGCGTTCACGACTTGACGGGGGCGTCCGGTACATGAAAGAAACAGCACCTCCACCAGATGTCACGTGGGTGTGACGTCGACGAAGGCAGCAGGCGACGTGTCCGAGATGAAACTGTTTATTAGGCCGAACTTGTGGCCGGTAAACTGAGAGTAAGATTACAGCAATACACGCTGGCACTGATAGCGGCGAACAGAGCGTCGGCCATCGATCAACTGACAAGCGGTGAAGCGCGTCGGAATTTATACGCGTGTCATAGAATATTCCAGTCTTATCACTGGTTGTTGTGCAAGCTCTGGAATAAGCTCGAGTGTTCGCGTCTTGCGCGCAATCTTAACAAAACGATCTACACTGATCGCGAAGCTTCTAGAACAATGAGGCGCGGTTTGCGCTGAGCATTGCTGACAGCCTTTGAGGGCGAAAACCGAATAGAGCAAAGTGAAAATAAGAAACGCGCATGGCAATATTGTCAATGTCGCAGTGTGCTGAGCGCCCTGTTGAGCTTTCGTACGCTGTTTGCCCTCAGAATAATATTCGCAACTTTCACGGCCTAGAGGTGGCGTGACTGTACATCCAACATGGCGGTTGTTGAGATTATTGCACCGCGGATACAGACGGTTTAGGAAAGTACACGTTTGGCGAAAAGTGCAATGCTTTGCGCTTCGGTTGCCCTCCGATTTATGTTTTTGTGAAAGCAGGGGAGTGTTAACGTACTATAGTAAGTAAAAGAAATCTTGGGTACCACATTAGAAAACATATATGCGCAAAATTGTAAATAAGGCGAACACGTTCGTCACGTTGCTAGCAGTGCTTAATCGTGTTTTTCAACGCCTTCTATGCTGTTAGAACAATATTAAAATGAGAATCTTCGTAAAATTTTCTCAGTAATATCATACATTCTCGGAAACGCGCATTATCTTATTTTTGGTTGCATTGTATTCTGCCGCGTAGCTTGTTCAGCTGAACAGCACAGAGTGGAGTAAGCAGAAAAAAAAAATAAAACCTGTGTTGCTTCTCTAGACCGAAGCACAACAATCACTTGAGGCATGTCCTATTACCGGCTATATGATTGTGTGCCTCTTTCTTGATTAAAATAAAAACAATTAGCGGAATACCACAAGGATTAAGTCGGCAAGCAGTGAATGAAACCAGTCGTAATATGCAATTTTCACGTTTAAGAAGTGACGTTCCGCTTATCATTCTACGTTTTCGGTGTTTGAGCAGCGCAAGAAGCAAGGTACTGGGCGGGGACGACAAAAACAGCGCCGTCAACAAGTAATACCAAAGAAAAAGTGCTGCAGATGTGAAGGTCACGAAGGCACTTCACAGACGCTTCAGACGTGGAACGGTGCGATAAACGTTTTGAAACCCGACCTTTCATTATATTCTAGACACGGAACAAATTCCTAAACAGTTCTGGTACTGTTTGCACAGCGACCGCATCAAGTGGAGGAACGAAGCGCGCGAGAAATAGGATATGAGGTGCAGCGCTGGAGGTAGCTATAATCGGACACAATGTGGGTGCTACATGAATTCATGGGCCTTCGTTATTTGCCTGATAAGTTTAAGCAGTTTAACTTTCTTAACCACCCACGGCTTTTGAAGCGCTAATCTGAACGGGAGGCTTACTTTGCCTCCCGCTGTGCTGTGAGTATCGAGTCCCGCAGTTAAATCAGTTGGCTTTTGCTTTTTGTTTTTTACTCTCTGTCCAAATTGAGGGACCTAAAGTGTCACGCTAATATCGAGGCCGTTCACAACGTTGCAAAACGACCACAGACGAGAGAAAACAAGCGGCGGAATTTGATGTCTCAAGCAGGTTGTGGAGATAGGTTTGCTACACAAGCTTACCCTACGAAGCGACCGGGAAGGGACGCGACGCTTCTCCACTGCCGTGGCGCACAAAGACGCTACGGCCGGGTTCGCCGACTCTCCGACACGGCGCAGAGATGGCACTCGAGGCAGGTCGTCAACAAACACGGGTTTATTAACCCAAGATACAGCACAGTGCGACAAACACGGGATTGCGGGCCGTAAGGGTAACTCCGCAAAACCGACCGAGTGAACGCTTGCCGGCAGGCGCTACGGCTATCACACAAAGGGCAGCAGCCGAGCGCACGTACGAGAAGCCGCCTGCTAAGGCAGTGCGTCTACCTCGTGTAGGCCTGTGAGCATCTGCCGCGGCGCAGCGAGCGCCGGGCGGGAGCAAGCTCAGGGGGAGAGGAGGCAGTCACGGGCGGCCAATGACGATCGGCGAAGCACCGTCACGTGTGCTAGCGTGATGCTAGGGGATAGGCGTTGTCCGGGCATGTTCGGACAACGTGTCTCCGTGCAGGGAAGACCGACGCGTGGCTTGCACCAGACAAAAAGGCCTGGCGGCGAAACCACGGCGGCCATGTTCCCGGCGCTCGAGGAGCACGGGGCCAGCACTGCGCTAGCTGGGGAACGAGGCGCCAAAGGGGAGGGCGCGTCGATTCCCTTCCCACATTCCCCCCCTCCACTTGGCCTCGGACAGCCTCTTTCACAGGCTGGCCTCGGTCTTTAGGAGGGGCGCGCGATTTCAATCATCTCGACAGAGCTTCCGGTGGCCACCGCTCAGCGGCGCCAATGTACCTGGAAGTTGCGAATTACTTCTATGTAGCGGAGGCATTTCATAGTTCGCTCTAAAAACTTCTGCGTACCAAGCTATCGAGTGAAGGCCACATCTCGAGCTTGAAATTTTATGTCACTGCACCTTTAAGTGTGTGATTGTACGCTCCAGCATTATTGCCGGTGCTCACGCTATTTCCAGAATTTACAGGACTTTTCATTCGAGGATGTTCTCGTATATTCAGGCACAGCTTGCAATGAATGATAACTCATGTAACAGTTTTAGTCTGGGTAATCTGGGGCCACTGAAAAATAAAAACCAGTAAGTGTGGCAGTAATAATCCACACAATTAACTAAGCATGCTGTAGTCTTAGAAAGTTATTGTTTTGATTACGATCGAAAAACCAAATGCTTAAAAGTTCAATCGCATTCAGACATTAGGAATAAAATGCCATGCTCCTTTGGAATGGAGTGGTTGTGCATGGAAAGAAAAGAGGATCATGGTGCTCATCCAGTTGCACTGGGTATTTCTTAAAAGTTATTTCTGTAATATACTTCTGCTGGGCACTCTACTTGTTTCAAGGCATTTTCGAGACTTTGAGAGAAGGCCCTTTAACACCAATTTGTGCTTGTGCTCACATTTGCAGGAAAGTTCTATAAATGCCCCAAATATGTTGCACATCTTGAATATAATTATTTCCACCAGTGATGTACTCACCTGGAATGCACAAGTGGGCCTGAAAGGGTTAGATGAATCAATAATGTCAGCACAGTGACGTGGACTTTAGTTGCCAGGAATTGTTGCATCTGTGCCATTGCAGGGTGTTAATACAGTCAGCTCTCACTTGAGTGAACTTCAAGGGACCCACGGAAATAGTTCACTTAACTGAATATTTACTAAAATATGGAACAGCATTGGGCACAGCAGAAAAAGAAGTCAAACGTGTGAAATGCAATTTACCTTGAAAATAATTCTGTAATTTTAATTTCAACAGGGACCCTTAATGTGCAAGACAAGACAAAGCTGTCCAGAGAGTCTGCATTTCTGTGCACTACCTCTGGCACAGCTTGTTGCTGTGACACGAAGTCTCACAACTTTCTAATATATCCTGCAGCCTTGGCTAGAGATACAGACGGGACACTACAGCGCAAAAATATACACAACGGACAGAAGGAACACAAATCCTGGCAGGTTGTACAATGACTAGCCAGCACAGGCAGCACAAAGCACAGGCGGCCCCTTGTTGATTGTGCAGAAGGGGTGGTTTACGAAATTCCCCTAAACATGTATGGGCGATAAGGAGGCGGCATGCATCGGCCACGCCAGTGCTACAGAGTGCGAAAGTCCATTGAATTGATCTAAAAAATGAGCCCAGGTCCGCTGATCAAGTTCATTCAACTGAAATGTTCACTCTTCAGAAGTTCGTATAACTGAAAGATTTTTGCATAGAATGCATAGGAAAACCGCCTGGGATTTTCTAAAAGTTCGTTATTCTGAAATATTCGTTAAACCGACATTCATTCAATCGAGAGTTCACTGTATTAGAATACGTTATCAAATTGTGTGTTAGTTATAGGAGGGATTTGTCCATCGCCTTTGAAATCTGTGTGCTGTTTTGTTGCTTCGACGATCACTTTCCTAGCTCATCAAATGAATCGCTATACAGCGATTATGATCCCAATAGTAACTATTTATGACGGGCATGTGGCATACTTGCAAGACCAGCAATTCAGAAATGTTGAAGAATTGCTCTTTGTGTGTGTATGCAGAGATGCTGACCTACAGCTGCTTCTGTGAGCTCATGAAGCGAATGGCGGCCAACTTCCCCCATGGGGGCGCCATGGATCACCACTTTGCCAACATGCGGTCACTTATTCAGGCAAGTTGGCCACATACTCGGCCGCGCACTCTGGTTTCCAGTTTACAGCGAAAGCTGTTATGAGATCACAACAAGGGTGCCGTAGTTTTCCGCTGCCGCCGCCGGTGTCTGTAACCGCTATCGTGCAAAATAAAAAAAAAGAAAACGAAACAAGAAAAAATATCCAGGATGGAAGGAGGTTCGAACCTGGGTCTTCTTCGTGGCAGCCTAGTATTCTACCACAGAGCCATGCCGGTGCTTGAAAATCCTGCGCACAAAAACCCTATACAAGCATTATGTCGGGAAGGAACTGTGTTGACATACGCAATATAATGTGGTAGAAGAATAAAATAACAACCGGGCATCACAGAATGCGAATTGCATAACCAGGCGTCGCACAATATGGATTGCGCTACGAGTGGGTCGTTGAATGCTTCCAAGGGCTCAGCCATAATCCTTCATCGTTATCAGCCACCGAACCAGGAGTAGTGGGTACCTTGCAAGCGTACTTGTATTAGTAGCCCCAAGAGAGTTTGCAACGGATTATAGAAATGGCGCTCTTCCAGCTTTCGCTGTGACTGTGCCGTGCTTTCCGTGCAGGCCTGGCGTTTTTTTGGGGCGAAGCTCCTTAGGGTGTGGGTCGTTCCCTCCTCTGTAGTAGTAGTAGTAGTAGTAGTATGTATGTAGCCACCTCTAGTTTATGAATTGCTCAATAGATGGCGTTGTGTGTATATGTCCTTGGAAATAATATCACTAGATGGCGTTAGTGGTTTTAGGGGCGAAGCTCCTTAGGGTGTGGGTCGTTCCCTTGGAAATAATATCACTAGATGGCGTTAGTGGTTTTCGTATAGTTGACGATTAAAGAGGATAGATGGCGCTGTTATAATTGGGATCGTCGGGCTGACGCGGTACTCGGAGTTGAGCACCGGAGGTGGACTCCATGGTGATCAACGGTGAGGTGAACTTCAACGGTGAGGTGAACTTCACCAGAGAGGAGGTAGTCAGCTCCACAGTGCTCTCGTGTGAGTCGTATGCAAAACCAGGGCAGCCGGTATCTGCGGAGCATGCGGCGGCTCCGGTACTCACGGCGGCACAACCCATAGCCAAGGACGCGTGGCTTTCACACCTCACAGCAGCGTTCTGTGGCGATGCATGTGGAGGCGAGGCGTTGCGTCGAGCACTGGTGTGGACTTCGGTGTCTGAGTAGGTGGCATCGTCTTCCTCTGTCGTGGAACGCGAACTGGCGTTGTCGCTGAGGCTGGCAGCGCCCGGAACACAAGTCGGCGATGCTCGTGCTCAGCTCACGATCGAACACCCAGGATCATGCAAAGACGTGACACGTGTTGTCACGTCTTTGCATGATCGAGTGGGCAATGAACGGGGGGATTCACGATTACCCGAATGATCCCTCTGAGCTTCGCCCACTCACCATCATTCACTTCGTGGATATGCTGTGGTTTTTTTGTTAGAAGCACTGACCGGGTGGATTTCAACATTGAGAGAAATATGTATTCACTGTTGCAGTACAGACAGCTTGCATAGCACCACTGCAGTATAATGCCCATGGAATTAAACACAGCTTCAGAATTTCAAGTATAACGACTGCTCAGAATTGTTGTTACAAAGCTGGTCATGTTTTTTGACCCTGGTGTAAGTGTACGAACCTGTTAAAAAAAATTTTGTTATGCAACATGAACTGAAGGCAGTGGAAATGAAACTACTTCTTCTGCGTCTCACTTAAATATTTTGTCACGCAGATTCTGGACGCAGAGATGTTTGAGCTGATGCACCAGAATGGAGACTACACACACTTCTACTTCTGCTACCGATGGTTTCTCCTGGACTTCAAGAGAGGTGAACCATTGTTTTTTCATTTCCCTTTATGCCACTCTCTTGCCTGTTCACTGGATTTTCTTTGTTTCTGATGACACGCAAGTTATGTGGAATAGAATTTCCGACAGCAGTGGAACTTTAAAATGAGGGACACAAGGACAAGAGCATCGCTGTGCCTGTCTTCTTTTTTGTGCCCCGTTTTAAGTTCCGCTGCTCGAACCAGTGTTAGCTATGAACCAACTAGCTCCAGTTATAAAATTTCTGGTCTTTAATACGAAGGCTTAAATGGATTTTGTTTAACGTGCCAAATCCTGAATTCATCCTGGAGGATAAATTCCCGTCTTCATATTGTGCAACATTCCTGCTCTTTGTGGCTGATATTCCTTATTTATCTAATGTTACCTTCACAACCAATTGCTTTATGGGCACATAAACAAGAACCAGTGCTTCATGATGAGATGAATATTGCTGTCATCAATAATAAGTCACACGGAACTATTTGTTAAGTGAAGTGTCACCCCAAAGGTGAAGTACTGATACTGATAGCAATGTATTAGACACCTAGACAAAGTAAGGCTTGCATTTTTCTTAGGCCTATATATAGCAATAAATATTTGCTTACTAACGGACGAGTATGATGTCATAGGCAAACAAGAATAGAGTTCTCTTGATGACCACGAGTAGTAGCCGTCACAGTGCTAGCACGATGGACAGTGCAGGTAGTAGAAGGCATGGCATAGCCCTTCACTGTAACGCATCCCCAAAACTGAGATGAGACGACTTGCTTTGTTAAGCACATGGAGGGGAGACACAAAGTGATCTTGGCTCACTCACTCTGGACAGCCACTTTATTAGCTTTGCACTCAGCCACTGCACGGAGCAAGCACATCATCTGTGGAAGAAGTCGAGATGAATGCACTGGTTCTTTGTCCCTGCTGGCATAGCAAATGTTGAATACCAACACGGGCAACTCTTTAGAATAACAGAGGGCTCAGCTAGTTGGTAAGTGTTCATTCAAAAGGCAGGGCGTGCAAGCACAAGAAGGAAGTCGAGACACCACAAACGCCGACTAGAAAGAAGGCACGAAACCTTATCTGCGCATGCCCATGCAACAGGCGAACCTATCAATCTGGCACGTGTGGTGGTCTACGTGAAAGATAAAAGTTATCTTTCATGTCGTTGTTGTGCGCTCTGTGGGCAGTAAGTTCCAAACTGACGCTTGTATTTGTTTTAGATTAATGTCTTGGAGCAGCAATGTATTTATGTCGCGGCAGCAATGTATTCGTGGCTACATTGCGCTATTTCCATGAACCACTACCAAATTCTCGTCGCGTTAGGCTTAGCAGGCGTGGTTAAAGAAACAGCTTATCTCGCCAATAATGACAAAGCGTACCTGATGCTTTGTCCTGATTGTGAGATGGCACAAAGCGATAGCTCATTACACCATTCATTTGTTGCTGTGAGCGCTTTTGGGTGAGCGTCAAGGGCAAGTTCGGATCGAAGCGGGCGGTCGTGTCTGTATGGGCGCTGCCATGTTGATATTTAGCCGCAGTTACCAGTGGTTACTGAGACAACAAATAAATAAATACTGTGTAAATGCGATGAGGAATAAACATATTACAGTCGACTCTCGTTAATTCAAACTCTATGGGGCCCCTGGATTTTGTTTGAATTATCCGGAAGTTTGAATTATCAGAAGTTCTCATATATATGGCTCTGGGCAAGGTGACAGCACACTTTCTGATTAGGCAGTGATATTAGTCACATTTTTCAATTTTTAAGCGTTTTTAAAGCCTAACTGCACAAAATAAACAGAAAGCAGAGGCGTAAGGTCCGCAAGTTTATTGGCCATTTACTGCTGACCAGACCTTTCAAAGAACTCGTGAATGGTCAACTACTTCTTTGCTATATGTGCCTTCAACACAAAGCTCTCTATGCCAGTCAGTGCAGCTAGTTCATTCTCAGAGTTTTCTGTAGATCTCAGAAATTTTCGAACCTGAGCAATGTAGTGAAAGGTCTTGCAGTTGTCACATTAGGTTCCGCTTCTAACTCCTCTAAGGCTGCAAAGTCGAGAAGCATCACGGTCTACCTTGCTTGTGCTTCGTTTCGAACGTTTGTTTACTAACAAAGCAAAGCCTTTTTCCTTGAAGGCTAGAGGCGCTTATTTTTCATATTCAACTGTTATGATTATATAATGAATGAATGAATAAACTATATTAAAAGTCCGGCAGTTCCCTGCACGCAAATTTTCAAATAGTTGTAGGAAAGCAGTGGTCCCACTCTTGCGCCAAATGCGCCAAACTGCGCCAAATGAGATTTGCTGCGCCATCCTGATAAAAAAAGCACAATTTTGTGCCTAAATGTGCCAAAATGCGCCAAAACGTTGCCTCCGAAACGGCTCGGGCGGCCCGATCTCCGAGGTCATGGCCGAAATTAGTGACAGCGCGTAATGCGTGCGGCAGTAGTGGCCTGCAAACGGGCGTGACGTTTTTTGATGAAGCGGCTTAGTAAATTGTTATCGCAGTAATCGAAATTTGAATTTGCTTCTCGAGACGTTTTCAAACCGCGTGGCCCATGTGCCTGCTTTCCGTAGTGTGCTGGTGGTCCGTCGTGCGCACCCATGAAGGAGAGATGAGCTCAGGAAGGAGCGCGCGTAGCGTCCACAAGCCAGCCTCCGACGAAATATCTCCACACGCGCAGCAGCTACGGGATCGCTTAAGGGGAGATGCGATTCGGACAAAAAGTTGCGTTAATCTGCAGCCTAGGGCAATGAAACCTTTGCTGTATATATAGGCTTTTATGCTGATTTCAAATATGTAATTAGTTTTATAGTAAGTTGCAAAGTTTTCGTTTTGTGCCACGACACTCTGTAAAGTATAGTTCGTTTTGGACAAACTTTTCATCCCCCCTAAACTTTTACGGTTCTGAGCCATTAATGGCTCATATTGCTCCACATTAACTCTAGAATGCAAATAACTGTCAAGAAAGTGCGTATAAAGCATTTTGATGGTCAAGAAAAATTGTAATGCGAAAATTCTTAGAATCCTCAGCCCATAATAATTGATTACTTTAGGTTCGTAATAATTATACAGGCGATATCAAGTTTTAAAGGACATACTTGCATCCTTCACATGTTAAGGAATATGTGGGCAAAATTTCATCCCGATCGGGCTATCAGAAGTAGCAAAAACTTAATGTCCAAACTCAAGAAGTTGCCCAAAAATGGATCTTGAGAAAAACGCATTTTAAAGGTATAAGTGAAAGCTCATTTATGCGGAAAAGATATGTTATTTTAGAT